>OX637399.1:4772500-5172500 GCA_951799425.1 Ilex aquifolium | reverse complement strand
AACGGGTCACGCCTTCAATTCTCTCTCTATCTACTGCACGTCACTTCACCCCCTTAATCCTCTTTCTCTCTCGAAAATAGTCAGTTCTCAAAAGCTATGGTGAGAGTCTTGGAATCACATCCAATGAGAAGAATTAGGTATGTTTGATTGTCATTCTGATTAGGAATAGTAATTTGGTCATTTATGTTTTGGCAAGTGCATTCTTCTTTGTTTCTGGCATTTGATTTCGATTATTTGGTGTTAATTCGAATGGTCCTCAGCCTATTTTGTTAATGGTTTTGTGTTCTCCTTTTCTCTCCCCTCTTTCACTCTATTCGTTGCTCCAATAGAATGTTACGCTAGGTGAGATTGCACCCTCTCTCTCTCTCTCTCTCTCTCTCTCTCATTTTTTGATTTATTTTGATATGGTGCAGGAGAAAGACACAGGTTATTTGGAATGGAGAAGCTTTGGTTTCATAATTTTCACCTCCCTTTTTGGGTAAAGGTCTTTTTAGATTAAAACTCTTGTAAATAAGATCAATTTACTGAAATGTTTTGTCTCCACCAATTTTCTTTGACAACATAACAGCTAACCTCAACCTCCAACCTATGAGGGTTTGTCCTAATTAACCATGTTTGTAGTGAATTCTTTGACTCTTCTCACTCATACCACCATATGTGCCTACATTTATATTCTATACAAATTTATCTGTATTTTCTTGGTCTTGATTTTCTTGTCCATAGTTTAAGAGACTGAGGTGAATTGAAGTCCTCTGTTCTTGAAAGCAATGCAAGAAAAAGGAAGCTCCGTCAATTGCTCCAGTATAGATGTTGAATTAAATTTTTATACAAAGCATATCAAAGCTATTAATCTATTTTTTGAATTGATCCATCATAGGTATATGTTTAATCTTAAATTTGAATAGATGGTTAAGTTGTTTTGACTATAATTATATGAGATTGTAATCTACTAAAAGTGGTGGCAGTGAGAATTTTATTTTATGGTGATGTACTCTTACGGCTCAGCACAAGGTATATCTAATTTCCTCTCTACCTATCTTCTTGTGTTGATAACACTGTGGAGAAGCACACATGGACCTATCATCTAACGTGTGGTGTGCCTTCTTTCTTTTTGTTGGGTTCTTGTGAGGTGGGAGTTAAAACCTATAGTTGATATTAACTTAAATTTTTTTTTTCCATTTAATCCTCTGGTAGTTTTAAATATTTGTGTGATAAATATATCTTGACACTTGGTCGATTGATGCTGGTGAGAACTAAGTATAATGTTAGGCATTTCTTCTTAGGCCTCTCAAGTTATAACAGTGGCCACAATTATGTTTACTTGCAAGGTCATGGTGGACTTGGAGTGATTGCGAATGTTCATTATTTTTCTTTTATCCTTTACTTAGAGAACATCGAATATGTTTTCCATTTTTTTCATTTGAATAAAACCTAGGCCATTTTTACTTAAAATAAATGCAGACCCTCAAACACAATTTGGGGGCTTAGTAATATTTGGGATGTTAGCCTTATGCACCAATTGGTCTGTCAGTGGCTATGGCTGTTGAATCACTCATTGTCAGAGCATTTGCAATTCCTAAACTTGGCAGCAATTCCAATCGAAAAGGTCTTCAAAGGTAGTTGGTGTTGGGCACCAACCTATTAACTCTTCATCTGACCCATATTTCAAGAAACAATTGAATGGGATTATTTCTTAGATGAAGTAGGTGCTTAGATACAATTCAACTTAACAAAAAACTTTGAAGGTATAGTACAATAATAAATCTATTTTTTGTGTCAGGTGATGTCTATCCAAAACAAGGAACAAGGCCGCCAACTATTAATGGAATGTGTTGTATTTGTTGTTAGTTCAAAATTTTTAAAAATGGTTTTTTTAGTTTAACAATTTAAAAATGGTTATTGACCACTATAACTTTCTCACACTATACTTGCAGGTTCTAATCCAACAATATGTCTTTTTATTATGGCATCCTCCCATATTTTCTATATCAGTGTGTATTGTGAAAGATGTGTCCTATAGTTGCTTAACTTACTTTAGTTAAGTCAGTTGTTTTAGCCACATAAAGGAATGATTTTGGATTCTAATATCCTTACAGAGGACAACTTTTTCAACATACTAACCATATGCATACTTCACTTCATGAGCAGTAATAGGATGGTTATTGCATTCTGCGGGATAAAAGTGTGTGGTGAGAGTGAAGAGGAAGTGAATTAGACTCTTGGGTGCTATACTGGATTATAATTAATTAAAAAAAAGTGTGAATTTGTTGAAAACTTTGCTTATTTTGTTGCTTATCCAAAAATTTTGTCATAAATCCTGCCTGAAGGTAGGGATATCTAATGAACAAGGCTCAAAGTTGAGAGAGCGAGAAAGAGAGAGGTAGAGGTATTCTATTTTCTACAAGGTCACATGGAACAAGTAAGTCTTTTTTTTTTTTTTTGGGAAATCAGTATTTGATTTTGTGAGTTTACTTTTGGGAATTTTGCTATTTGGTTATGAGGAAGTCTTACTATTTTTACTACTTTGGGGTCTGACAATTAAAAGCATCTTCATATTAGGAACTCAATAAGAGGATTAAACTGTTCAATCATCGCTCATAGATCTTTTGTCTTGTTGTTCACTTTCAACTGTTGTTGTACTCTTTTGGATTCGTTTTGTTATTTTTTGTTGAGTTTTTTTTCCAGACTAAGGTAGAACTACAATTGCACAAACGAAACCAATGCCCCCATGAAGGATGCAGGAAGAAATTCAGCTCCCACAAATATGCAATGCTTCACCAACGTGTTCATGATGATGATAGGCCACTCAAATGTCCATGGAAGGGTTGCACCATATCGTTTAAGTGGGCGTGGGCTAGGACTGAGCATTTACGGGTGCACACGGGGGCACAATTTTACGAGTGCAAGGTTGAAGGATGTGGCCTTACTTTTAGGTTTGTATCAGATTTTAGTTGGCATAGACGAAAAACTGGGCATTGTGTCAACTTCCCAGCCTGAAAATTTGTTCTAATTAGGTTAGTTTTGTAATATATAGGTATCAGGGCTTTAGAATCATCGGGTCAAAAGTGGCCTCAAGAATCATGTAAACTATATATATTCATATTGAGTTTTTGATTTGGCTGTTGACAGAGTCAAGGATTAAGGCTGGATGAGTAGAGGTGGTAGTCTAAGAGTCGGAGATATTTGAACTAAGAGTGGCGAAGAGTGACTATTTCGCCACATGTTTCATGTCACTACGTTATCGACAATAACTTCTTTCACTTTTGGCAACCCAAACATTTCTTCTCTCTATAAGAATGAGGAGAAATAAAATTTTAATCTTGTGGTTGGATGCACTGTGGATTCTTCAAATACAAACCCAAACAAATATAATGTCTTATACGGATAAAGATGAGAAATAGATTTTTTGACTGTTGGTAATTATAATATCCGATGAGGATTTGTCAATCTTCCTTGGTTTTATTTTTAAAATTTTTCTCAGGTTTTCATTGGATTTACTCTTTATCTTTAATATTAATTAGACAAACATAAACTTATATAAACGAATTATAACTCAACTTTATTCACGTGTAACAACTATATCTATACTACTAATAAAAGTACTTTACATGAAAATTTTTTGATTCACTATTTTGCCCTTATAAAAAATTATAAAGACCAACATGTCATTTTATATTAAAATATATAGATTACCATTATATCCCTCTATATTTAAATAACAAATTAATCTCTAACATATTATGTAAATCTCTATTTTTGCAAAACTTTTAGATGGTCATGTTACTTTTAACAAGATATATAAAAATATTATTCTTTTGTTCCAAAACTCCAATCTATATTACTTTAAAATGTACATATAATGGAAAAACTTTTAATTTACAACAATATCCATACTACTTATTTTAATTACCTCAAAATCCATCCGGTGAGTGAATAGTTCAAGAGACTCACTCAAACCAATCAACTCTTCACATCCCTAAAGTTACTACATCATTTACCATTTGGATGAGCAAAAGCCAAGAAATGAATAAATCATTTATTTTTCAAGGCCTTAATGGTTGTTACATCATTGCAAGCACCAACTGGGGTGTCTACTCATAACATTGCATATTGAAGCCAACACAATAATGGTTACTCGTCCCAAATCTTCCTTTCTATCCAAAAATAGCCCAAAATGTTAATATCACTGCCACTACCACAATCCAATTCCTTTGCAACACCAATCTATCTAATCAATGTCTCTTTCGAATCCCATTGTATATATCATTCTTTTGCAACACCAATTTACCTTTGATAAATGTCTCTCTTGAATCCCATTGTATGTGATAGAATAATATATTTATCAAACTTTCTCGTAAGGCGATTCTCTATCCAATGGCAGATAACCAGAAAACGAAGCTCTTCAAATTCAACTTTGGTTGCACAATCATCTCCTTGTTTGTACTAGACAACAATGGTAAAATTTTTGATTTCTATATTTTCTAATTTTTAGATTGAGCTATGCTTTGATTAGAAAGGTGTTACTCCTTACTTTGTCTTCATCGGGGGTTGAATGGCGAACATAATCAAATATGGGAAGTTCACACTCAATGCGATTGAAGACTCTTGCCCATCAACAAGCTTCCAAACAACCTTCATGGTATGGTGTAGTTGTTTTCCTGAATGGTAAAACTGTTCTTGATTGATTTTATTTATGCAGTGTAGAATAGTTCCCCATCAATTGACTCAATTATGGACTCAAATGACACTAAAATTGTGACGCCCCAAAATTCGGGGATCCGTTGATCACCCATCAACCCACGAAATGCCTGTGGATATCGTGTAACTCGATATCACACCGTTATGTCCCATTTACCGGGATCCCTAATTTAAAAAAATTCGGGCAGAGTCTCCTTTGTACGGGAAGCTCTACCCAAAACCCAACCTGTGCAATATATAATCATATGACCCATCCGAGGCCCAATATAAAATAATAACCACACCGGGTCCATTTATGCATACTTGTGATGCCCCTAAAACAGGGGTCCTATGTTAATGTACGAAGTGTGACATTGGTGTGTAAAAGTGTAACATGGCGTATAAAAGTATAACATATAAACACATCACACCTATGCATCAAGCATAGTTAATATAAGTTCAATTTACAACTCATTACATAAAAGTTACATGTCAAAACTAGTTTGCTCCAAAGGTTTACAAAAAGAGTTATAAAAGCCACAAGTCGGCTTTCTTCAAACATGAGGGTCCAACATGGAGCCATCCGCCGGCGTATATCCCACACCTGAAATGTTTTCCCGTATAGGGTGAGCCACGCCCAGTAGAGTAATTCCTACAGAAGCTACTCCCCACCCTAGATGCATATGAAATGTGCACATACAATTAATCATTCAAAACATTCCAATCAAGAATATGCATTCAATGATAGGAATCCTATGCCATGCCATGAAATGAGATGAAACTCACTCATGCAACTTCAACCCGAGTCCTCATCGACTCCCACAACACAATGCAATGCACATGTGTAATGAACCCGTCTTATGACGAAAAATACATCCAATGACCGTTTGAACTAAAATCATGTGTTTTATAAAATCAAATCATTGTTGGATGTTACCCATTGAATGAGTGTTTTTAGATAACAAAATATTGTGTCTTCCTGGACAACTAATTTTGGAATCACACCGTCGGCTCCGTGGGCCTAACTTACACTTTTCTGAAATTTCACTGCCGAAAAGTATATAAACCAAGTGGTCGGGTTTTGCACCCAAGGGAGAGTCTAGCCCTGCTTGCTATACCCGACACAAATTTTTCTTATGCATGAAACCGTGCAACTTAGCCGGATCTTCGATCCAACTTTCCCGAGTTCACATATCAACCACCAAGAATGGTGTTTGATCAACCACGCACCCACGCACCCACACACCCACACACATGACTTATGCCCATGAATTTGATGCCCACTCACACACACATTCATGCCTTATACTCATGAATATGATGCCTTTATGCATATGCAATGTAATAAACATTTGCAATACCAATGTCGTGTTCCATATGTGATAAGTGCCATATGGACAATTTGAACCACATATATAAACATATATCCATGGTAAATTATATCAAAGCATATAAATACCATATCCCCATGAAACTAACATATTAGCAACATATCTAATCAACACAAGACTTAAGCATGCTATACATAGTCATGTGTCACACACTTTAACATACAAAAGACATTTAACAACACCTTCAAGGCAACCATCATGTTATCACATAATTATTTCATTCCTATGACAAGGCGCAATGTACACACATAGCACCTCATCATATAAACACATAACATATCACTAAATACCAAAATTCCAAGAATGACACAAGAAACCTCTATATACCGAATTCAAACTAGAACTTGAATTCAACCATTTTTACCTCCCTTTCCATAACCATAGGTAAGTAAACCCTATAGTTCTACACACACATACCCACCCATATGACACCATAGGTGATAAATAGTCCCAAGTAGGAGAAACCCTACCTTTTGAAGCGTGAGATGAAGACTAGAGCTTTAAAGCTTCAAGAACACCTCAAGAACATCAACAAAAACCCCAAAATCTTTAATTTCTCCAAAGAATCTACTTGAATCTTCGGTGAAATCACTCGTTCTTGGTACGTACGCGTAGCCCTTGATGAGTAGAAGAACTTTAAGTCTTGGTCCGACGAATTCCGACCGACGGAACTTCCGAAATCGGAGCGGGAAGGTTGAAGTTGGAAATTTTCTTTTCCTCTTTGCTTGGCCGGCTGCTTACAGCTAAGGAGAAGATCTTTTATGTCTCAAAAAGATGATTTAAGAGGGTATATATAGGCACAAATGTGCGGTCCACATCGCACCGCATATTTTCGACTTCCGGGTCCATTTTTCGTCCCGAAATGATTCATTATATCTCGAATTAAATCAAAATAAATTTTATTGGAACTTTAATTTAATTTTAAGGAAATTTTAAAAAATACATTTTTGGAGACCTTTAAAATGTCATTCGCCACGCAGTCGACTCGAACGACGTGAAAAATCCGACTATCTCGGAATTCGACAAAATTTGACAGGGTTACTAGATTTCGCGATACGAATTCAACGGCGAACTCCGTTTCCTCATCCGAGGTCTAGATCATGAGTATTTCAAATAAGCATTTGGATGGCAAATGACCATTTTGCCTTTATTCACAAAAGGTTCAAATTTACTCGGGTTTTACAAAAATATTTTCAATTAAGATGTTCATAAAGAACCAATGGATGATAGTGTAATTTTTTTTTGAAAATATAATCGAGTTATTTGATGGCCTAGATCTTTTTGAGGGTGGAGGGCTTGTGGCTACCAAAGTTTAAAACTCAAGTAAAGGGTTTTGACTATGTTACTATTTCAATTAGCTGGTTTTAGGGTCTTATACTTTTGCTTTGTTATATAATATTCCCTTTGAAGAATTAATCGTTGTTGGAGTAAAAAAATCATTGCTCATTTCATCTCATAAGGTGAGGAAAATTCAGAAATGAGCGATCATAATTTATTAATAACCAAGGTACACTTGTTTGAATCTTGGTAGAAATCTATTTTGTCAATATGTAATTCTATCATTATCCCTACTTTATACTGAAACCTAGAATATTCAAGTCTTGAAGTTGTATGAATAACAACGCATTAAGCAATTAAACCCCAAACTTTGCTTTGAATTGCATTCATCTTTCCTATAAATTCATCTGCCTGAATTTTCATATTTGAATTTCAAAAATTTTTCTTTACTTACCCATACATGGAGAAGCTTCCATGTTGGAGAGTAATTCCTTAAAATATGAATATTGTCTACCTAGAGTGATAAATAATATAACTCAAAATAGTTGCACGTGTCTAAAAAATCTTTCGAATACCTAAATCATATTTAGCATCTAAATGACATTAATATCTCTTTAGTTAGTTATTTTTAATTTTTCTTATTTTTACCCTTAAAAAATTATATAATGCCATGTTTGTAAACTATTGTCTCACTATATTCCAATCAAATAACTGCTCATTGATAGGTGAATCAAAACTTATTGCAATGTCAATCTAGGTGCTCGTGTAGTATACATAAAGTCCATTTTTTTTATTTAATTACCAATTAAATGTGACTTTTCTAAATGACCCTAAAAGTCATTATTTTTCACTCACCACACTTTCATTCTTAATATAATACACACCGGACCCATATACCTTTTCACTTAGGAATGGCCAGTTGGGATATTTTTCATCACTTGTTTGTTCTTTGTAACTTGTTTTTGGCCATTCGAAGATAATCCAATTTTGCAATCAAGGTATCCTTTTTTGGTTAAAGAAGTGACCAAATTTTTGAGTTTTTTGATGTGTTACAGTTCACTTTCTCTCTTTTTTATCGAGTATGAGCTTCTCTTAATAATATTCTACATAACTAATTCATGTTTATATTAGGCACTTACATGCTTATGATACCTCAATAATCCATAGTGACTTGCAACTTTCTTGTCTATTGTGAAGTAGACTGAAAGATTTCTGATTAAGTTAAATTTGTCTACCTATTATGATTTCGTCCCTTGGAGATTTTGTTAAAACAAATCGTGCAGTTGTAAAGTTGGACTATAACATTATGTGTTGTATACTTTGTTGTTTTTTTTCTTTTATATTCAATTTTTGTTGTTTAATAAAAATTACATCTAGGGACATATGGTCATATGTTCTAATCTTTATAATAAAATCACAAAGTTGAAATCAAAATTATAATTTACAATGACCCACGTGCAACGCACGTGTGCATCAACTAGTGGTATAAAATGAGAGTTTTGGCCCTTTTGGGCATTTTGCCCTAAATCGATCTTATCCTAGATCCCACTGCTTTGGCTCTTGCCGTCTTGCGACGGCGACGAGTCGCCTAGCCCTCACTCCTCTCTCTCTCTCCCTCTGTGCGCTACTACTCAATCGAAGTGGAACTCGAAATCTCGAAGGTTGGATGGACTCATCACTCAAACCTCCACTGACGATTTGCTTCACCCCTATTCTCTGCGATTGTCATGCCCTCAAGTGAGACATAGCAGCACACAACAACAGCCATCAGGTATATATGCTATTTAGAGTAGACTTGATTGACAATTGACGATTTCATATTTATTATATTGTAATACACTAAATCCCTAATACTGCTTTAAATTTTATTCATTGATAATGCTATATTTGATTTTTTATTTTTATAAGTTGAATCTTTGATTTTTGGTACTACAGTCTTGTCTTTGTTATGGACATAAAATTTTCTTGTAGTGCTACTTACGATTATGTAATTTAGATTATATAAGTTTCTATTTCAAAAATTATGCAATTAATTAAGAGCAGATTGTTTGATCAATTAAGTAGATTAGGGAAATTGAATGCATTGGATACATCCTTGCTAATTTTGGAGTTTTTTTGTTTGTTCTAATATACATTAAGCATGTTATTTTCATAATTATTGTGCTTTTTAGCCTATTTATTATTATTTATAATTTTTTTTATTATATAACCGGTCCGACCAGTGATCTTACGATTGAACCAGTGACTCATTGATTCGGTTCCTTTCTTAGGTTGATAATCGGGCCGGAGTTTAAAACAATGCTTTTGTCAATAGATTTAGGCGCAACCTTTTTGGGTTATTAAGAACATATGTTGTGTACTTTTTTGTAAATAGGTCTAATAATCCCTTTACTTTTTTTTTATTTCTTATTTTGACCTTTATTAGATCACACATCTTTTCAAGACTCTTTTCTTCTCCTTTAATTCATCCGTCTAACTATTTCTCTCTCATCTCTATTCTTTAATTTCTCTTTCCTCTATCTTTCATTTCACTACTTCTCTCTCCTTTCCCTTTCGTCCTTTTAATTTCTCTCTCATATCTATGCCTTTTATTTCTCTTTCTAACTTTAACTCTAACGTTGTTCTCCAATATATTATTTATTTAGATTCCCCTCTTTCTTCTATATTCTATATTACTCTTTATCTCTCTCCTCTCTTCCTGTATCTCTCATACCTTATTTAAATTTTATCTCTCTTTATGTTATCTTTTTCATTCAACCATTTATCTATTCTCCCACTTCTTTTTATTTTCTTAATTTTATCTATTTTTTCCACAATGTATTGTTGAGAGATTATGTCGATTGTTGTCTTCAAAAAATCATCCATAGTTGTTATAAATCTGAAGGATTCATGGTAGTGATGTTCTTTGCATAGCTCATGTTGGCGATATTTGTTGAATTCATCAATAATGACCATGTAAGCTTATTTTTCTCTCCAAATTAGGACACTCTCTCTCTTTCTCGCTCTCTCTCCCCCTCTTATATATAGACATAAATAGTGTCACTGTAGGTGTGTCACTGTGACAGCTACATTGATATCGTGTATTATGAAAATTTTATCTTATTTTTTTCACTTTTTTATGTTCGTTCTTCTTGTGGGATAGTCGTTTGAGTAACTGTTAACGCCCTGGATAGTAACAAGTGACATCGTTATCCCGCGCGAGGTAGTAGCAGTAGAGTATTTTCTCTATCCCAGGACAGTAACAAAGACATTGTCCTAGGAGTTATATATATATATATTTGAGTCCTCGACTCCTAATGTTGTAATGTGCGCTTTTTATTTTTGTAAAATTTTAAAAAACCTAAAATAAAAAAAAAATTGAATCTATTTTAAATTTTGAAATGTGAATTTGATATGGATAGTTTAATTATGAAATATCTATAATTAAGTAGATTTGATTTTATTTGAATTTTAAATTATATATTTTATATTGTTCTTATTAAATTTTGGAAAAGAATAATGTTATTTCTGTCTTTACACACATGATTGTCTTTAAAATCCAAAAAAAAATTTGGGTTGACTTTTTTCCCAAAAAGTCCAAAATTGTGGACCAACTTCTAAAAAGCCCTAGAAATTTTCCGTATATGCCTAATGTGTAAAGGGTGCAACGAAGCAAACCCATCAGGAGGTAAAATGCACTTACCCTGTTCTTTTTGCCAGTTTCATTGGGTTGAAACTTGATGGAATAAGGGTTGAGTATTAAGAATGTATTAGGATACCACGAGTTTGTAGTTCCAGTTGCTATGGATGAAAAAGGGAAACTTCTCAAGTTTATCTCTATGAGCCGAGATGTGGGTACATTTTAGCTTCTATCAATACGCAAAAGCAACCTAAGGGAGGACACAGTAAATGTTTTAATAGAGTCGGGTGTTTTTTGATTGTATCAATTCTTATTTGTGTCTACTATTAGTTAGTATTAGTTTGATTAATTTATTTGATAATGTTCACTCATACTAATTCGGATAGCTATTGAGACGAATCTGGGCTCATGGTAGGCCCTATATTGGTTGGCGAGCAGGCTAAAAACATCAATTGAAACGAAAATTCAGTTAGTCCCAAAAAGTCGATTAGACCAAGAGAAAGAAAAAAAAAAGAGTTCGATTGTTTCTGCAATGATTATGGTTCCAGGTATTGGGTCTAATTCAGTACAATAAAAGTTGAAGAGTTTTTTTGGCCGTAAGTATAATTTTTTAGACTTACTTGAGAAAAAGTGTATAGATAAATTGTTTGCTCTATTAAGTTTAATTTTAATAAAACATATTGTGTTTAGGTACAAAATTCAAATGAAATCAAAACTATTTTACCGAAATACCATCGTTTAAATTATACATTCTTGATTGATAGTAGTTATATATCTAATCAAATATATAAAGATTTTATTTGACTCTCTCACTATCTCTCCCCTTTTTTCTCTCCATCTCTCTCTCTCTCTCCCAATTACTTTTCACATCTCTCCCCTATTTTCTCTCTAAACCTATCATTGATAATTTTTTTTTTAAACATGTAAATGTTTGATTTATTTTTTCATCTCTCCCCTATTTTCTCTCTCTCTCTCTCTCTCTCTCTCTCTCTCTCTCTCTCCCCCTATTTTCTATAACCGTTTATCTCTCTCTCTCTCCCTCTCCCTATTTTCTCTCTCTATCTCTATTTATATCAATATTACAACAACACAATTACACTAATCGGTTACAATTGTTTTATAATACAATAAACAGTTACTTATGCGTTCTAATAAACCAAATAATTACACCAAACAATTACACAAATTTATAACACCAACCCAATTTATAATTCAGTTGTTTACATAAACTAAATAGTTGCACTATTTAGTATTGCGACATCGTTACACCAATTATATATACCAAATTTAGTATAATGGTAAAGTCTTTTGTGTAATGATAAAACAATTTGATGTATATTATTGGTGTAACCATGACGTAATATTAAATGGTGTAACTCTTTAATTTATGTAAATAACTGAATGATAAATTGAGTTGATGTTGTAATTTATATAATTGTTTAGTGTAATTGTTTGGTTTATTAGAACACATGAGTAACTGTTTGGTGTATTATAGGGTAATTATAACTAATTGATGTAACAAATTAGTGTAATTGTGTTGTTGTAACGTAGAGAATAAAGAAATTAGGGGGGAGAGAGTGAGAGAGATGAAAAAATTAAATCAAATTTTTACATATTTAAAAAAAATAAATTATCAATGTAAGAGAAAGAGAGAAAAAAATAGATAGAGAGAAAATTGGGAAGAAAGAGTGAGAGTAATGGAGAGAGAGAGTAATGGAGTAATAAATACCCTTTTAGTATTTTTAAAAAAAAAATGCACTTAGGGCCAAATAAGATTTTTTAATGTAATTTAGCTCAAAAAATAAATTATCTATTTTTTGTATCGACTTCTAAATTATCCAAAGTTGAATTTCATTTCATGGATGGGCCAGCCGGGTGGAAGTTGAGTTTCATTTCATAGATGGGCCAGCCCGGTGGACCCAACATATTGGATCGAAACGCATGGTGACTGGTATTCATTCGTGGGCTTGGACTCTAGATGAGACCTGTTTAGATGAGTTGGGCTGGCAGATATCACGAGCCTTCACTCCTATGCCATAGCATTGGGTCCTCAATTAAAGGCTTCCTATAAGCCCATGAAAATTAATGTGAAAATTTATCAAAAGTCTAACCAGGTATTTTTTAAAGTTTTTAAATCCAAGCAATGTACTTTTAAAATGTTAAAGACATGTCAGATATTTTTTTTTTGTCTTCCAAAGAGCATCTCTAATCTTTACTTTTTTTTTTTTAAATTCAAATTTAAATTTAGGTAAAAAATCCCAAAACTTCTCCAATCCTATAAACAAATTATACAATAAAACTCTGGTTTGTGTTTTTGGGCATAATATGATCTTTTTATTTTATTTTAAAAGGGGTATAATATGATCTAACCAGGTTTGTGTTTTGTGTTTTTGCGTATAATATGATGGTTATTTGATATTATTTCCGTATTGTGTTTGTGTATTTGGGTATAATATGTTTTATTTTGATAATTGTGAAGAAATTAAAACTGGGTATAATATTATTGGAATCGAAAAAAAAAAAATTATGGAAACCATCTATTTTTGGTTTATTGTTTTTATTATTTTTTAGGGTTACTGTCCAAACATGTTTTACTGTTTTTTGTCTCGTTCTGCTGTTTTTGGAATCATATAGCCAAATAAGTTGAGACATAAAAAATACCAAAACACACTTTTCTAAAACTCTTTTTAAAAAAGTTTTTTTGAATACCTTTTTTTGAGATGATATCCAAACACGTCATTCAAATCAAGTGTGACTCAAACTTTTATTTAAATCATTTTAAATTTAGGTTTGTGCACCTTTAAATTTGAGTTTTTTCATTCAAACCAAACTTTTTACTAAAATGTTAACTCAAAGGTTAGAGATGTTTTAATCAAATCTTACTGGTGTTTGTAAATGTATTTTACCTTCTTGTGGTTTGATTTAGTTGTACGGTTACTCAAAAATATGCGATTAACACCAATGGATTTAAGTCAACAGCTAAAACGTTGGGTAACAAGAATATATCTTATAATACATTTTTTTTTTATTTTTTATTTTAGAAGAACAATTTTATTAAAAAAATGCCAATTAAAAGTGTAAACGGTATAAACAAGAGACATACAAATGAGAAGATATTTGGTGCTCACCAAACACCACATGGTAATGCAATGTAGTATAAACATAAATATTGTGCATTCCCAATTACTTTTTGTCACTTGTGAAGTTGTCAAATTTTTTTATTTTTTTGTTGAAAAAACCAAATTGTGTATCCAAAACACAAGCATTGTGGCAATTTTTTTATTGGGAGTAGGTACTACATGACAATTCCACCTAGGGGTGTCAATTCGTGTTGTGTGATCTGCGTGTCGGTATTTTTTATTTCGTGTCATTGTTATTAGTGTTGTATTTGTATCAAAATCCATGAAAAAAATAATTTATTGTGCTCTCAGTGTCAAACATTAATCTAGATCATTTATTCTGCGTATTTATTAAGCGTGTCAATTTTAGAATATTATTCCCCAAATCGAATGTCTGACTTCGGATCGTCGGGAGCCCAACTTCTAACGTGATGATAGCCTCAACCCCGTATGTCAAGGCGAACGGCGTTTCCCCTGTTGAAGTCCTCGGCGTAGTTCTATAGGTCCATAGTACGTTGAGTAATTCCTCGGTCCACTTTTCTTTTGCCTTCTCAAGCCTTTTCTTGATTCCTGCCAATACAATCTTGTTAGAAACCTCTGCTTGCCCATTACTTTGGGGGTAGGCTGGTGTGGAATAATAGTTGCGTATTCTAAACCCCGAGCAAAACTCTCTGAAAGGGCCACTATTGAACTGAGTGTCATTGTCCGAGATGATAGCCCTAGGAATCCCAAACCGAGTGATTATGTTCTGCCACATGAATTTCTTTGTCTCGGCGTCTCGGATACGGCTCAGGGGCTCGGCTTCGATCCACTTACTAAAGTAATCAGTAGCTTCTAGTAAGAATCTCCTACCTAAGGGGGCCTTCGGGAGTGGACCCACAATATCCATCCCCAATTGAGAGAACGGCCAAGGACTAGTCAGCAAATTCAGATCTCCTGCCGGCTGTCGAATGATGGGAGCAAATTTCTGGCATTTGTCGCATTTTCGCACGTAACTCTTCGCATCTTTCTGCATATAAGGCCACCAATACCCTTGTGTCATTGCTCGATGCGCAAGGGATCTGCCTCCTGTGTGACTTCCACATACGCCCTCATGGATCTCGTAGAGCAGAGGTTCCACCTTGTCTTCAGGGACACAAAACAGATGGGGCCCGGAGAAAGATTTCCTGTACAACTGCCGATCGACGGATATCCAGAACCTAGGAGCCTTGAGTCTGATCTTCCTGGCTTCTTTGGCATCCTCGGGGAGCACGCCCTCCATCAGATATGCAACAATGGGTTCCATCCAGCCCAAAGTTGATTGTGCCTGCATCGGCAATACTTGCTGGGCATCTGTCTCTTCTATGCTTGGTTTTTCCCGGTTTTCAACAATGATACGCCGGGTTACCTCTGAGACCAATGCCGAGGCCAGACAGGCTAAGGTGTCGGCGTGGGTGTTCTGATCTCTTGAAATCTGGGAAACTTCCACTTTTTTAAATTTCTCTATCTTGGATTTCGCCTTCTAACAGTATGCTTTCATCCTGGTATCCCGAACCTCAAAGTCACCATTGATCTGATTCACCACTAGCTGGGAGTCACAGAGGACATGCAGGTGTCTAACTCCAACCGAGTAGGCAATATCGATCCCTGTCAACAGTGCCTCATACTCGGCTTCGTTATTAGATGCTTTAAATCACAATCTGATAGCTCGTTCTATTGTGAATCCTTCTGAACTGGCCAGTACTACCCCTACTCCTACCCCCTTGCGTTCGAGGACTCGTCGACATGAAAGCTCCAGTCAACATTAAAAGCAGCAATCTCCGGCGGGGGCTCAGGCGCAGCGAACTCGACAATGAAATCAGCAAGGACCTGTCCCTTAATTGAAGTACGGGGTTTATACCTTATTTCGAATTCCCCAAGCTCCACAGCCCACTTGGCGACTCTACCTGATATGTCTGCTCTCTGAAGGATGGGCCTGAGAGGGCGATCAGTCAATACCTCTATGGTGTGTGCCTGGAAATAGTGCCTGAGTTTCCTCGCCGAGACGACCAGAGCAAGGACTAATTTCTCCATCGGCAAGTACCTTGTCTCGGCGTCAAGCAAGGTCTTACTCACAAAATAGACGGGCATCTGTGCCCCTTCACACTCCCTTACCAAAGCACAACTGACAGCTTCCTCCGAGACAGACAAGTAGAGGTACAGTATTTCCCCTGCCCCTGGGACGGACAGGGTCGGAGGACACTTCAGATATTCTTTAATCCCTTCAAGTGCTCGGCCACATTCCTCATCCCAGATCCCCTTTGTCGCCCCCTTCAGCTTGGAAAAAAATGACTTGCACCTATCAGAGGATTTGGAAATAAACCGGTTAAGGGCGACAAGCATCCCAGTCAACTTCTGGACGTCTTTGATAGTCCTGGGCGCCTGGACATTTTGGACCGCTTGAATCTGCTCGAGGGTTAGCCTCAATGCCCCTATGGGTTACTAAGTACCCTAAAAACTTCCCCGAGCTTATCCCGAAGGCACACTTCGAGGCATTAAGCTTTAAGCCGTAGCGTCGGAGTATGAAGAATGTCGTGCCGAGATCAGTAAGATGATCAGCGCTCTCCTTACTCTTTACCAGCATATCATCAATGTACACCTCCATGGTGACGCAGAGAAGATGCTTGAACATCTTGTTCATTAGCCGCTGGTAGGTAGCACCGGCATTCTTCAACCCTAACGGCATCACCGTATAACAATAGATTCCTCGAGGCGTAATGAATGCTGTTTTCTCTTGATCCGACTCTTCCAAAGTGATTTGGTGATAGCCAGCCAAAGCATCCATGAAGGTGATGCGCTTGTGACTCGCGGTTGCATCCACCAGCTGATCAACTTTAGGAAGCGGGTATCCATCCTTGGGGCACGCCTTATTCAAGTCGGTGAAATCCACCCAAACCCGCCACTTGCCTTCCTTCTTTTTGGCGTATACCGTGTTAGACAGCCACTCGGAAAACTGGACCTCCCGAATGGTACCCGCCTCTAGCAATTTATCAACCTCTTCTTCCACGGCTTTTGCGTGATGCGGGGCCGTCCTGCGCGCCTTTTGCTTCACCGGCTTGAAATTCGGATTAGCATGAAGCCGATGGGTCATGACCTTGGGGCTGATCCCTGTTATCTCGGCATGAGTCCAGGCAAAAACGTCGGCATTTCGGCGTAGGAAAAAAGTCATCTCCGTTCTCTCGGCATTATCCAATGAGGACCATATCAAGAAGTACCTCCCTTCATCATCGGAACTCAAAAGGACTTTGATCAGCGGCTCGGTGGAACGGTCTGCTGGATCCACTACGGGCTCATCTACCCCAAGCCGACCAAACTGTGATTGCTATTTGGCCA
Source organism: Ilex aquifolium (assembly GCA_951799425.1). Lineage (NCBI taxonomy): Eukaryota > Viridiplantae > Streptophyta > Magnoliopsida > Aquifoliales > Aquifoliaceae > Ilex > Ilex aquifolium. The sequence continues at coordinate 5,155,065 of OX637399.1, read as the reverse complement.
CCACCTCCTTGAGATCACGGTCTCCCGGCCGGGTACCGAGTCTTGTCTTCATCGAGGCATAGAAATAGTTTTTTGCTGCCAACTGGTCACCTCGGATTTCCATGATGCCGCGCGGGGTGGGAAATTTCATTTTCTGATGATAGCTGGAGTTGACTGCTCTCATGGCATGCAACCACGTCCTTCCCATTATGGCATTGTATGGAGAATCAGAGTTTATCACCAAAAACTCCACTGGGATCGAGACGATTGCCACCCGAACCATCAACGTGATTTTTCCGAGTGGAAGAGCACTCGAACCGTTAAAACCAATGAGGGGGGTCTGGACAGGCTTTAAGTCCCCGCGGGTCAGGCCCAACTTCCGGAAGAGGTCGCCATACATTACCTCGGACGAGGTCTCAAAATCTACTAGGATCCTCCTCACATCATATTTGTCAATTCGCAAAGTGATCACAAGTGCATCATCATGCGGCATGACCACTCTCCCTAAGTCGGCGTCGGAGAAGCTAATGACCTCGTGATCCTGCCGGGGCCTCTTAGAGGATTGTCCTTCCCACTCACTTTCTTCAACCTTCAACGCTTGCGAAACCCTCTTGCGTTCAGCCCGGAGGACGTTATACGTCGGCCTTTCAACTGTGCAGGCATGTATAACGTTAATTACAGGAACAACCTCTCGGGGTGACTCCGCCCTCTCCTCAGCCGCCCTCCGGCGGGGCCTCTGGTCAATGAACTCTCCAAGGTGACCATCCCGGACCAACTGCTCGAGGAAGGTCTTGTATGCCTTGCAGTCCTCAGTTATATGGCCAAAATCTTTATGATAGGAACATTTGGCTGTTGGGTCTCTCGTGGCCGGGTCACCTAACATTTTTGGGGGCCACCTGGAATAAGGTTGGTACCTTATCTTCCTCAGCATCTTATAAATAGGTTCTTTAAAAAGTGTGTTAACCCCTTGGAAGGACAAGTGATTCGGTGGCGAAGTGGGTGCACTCCTCCGAGATGGCTGTTCTCTCTCCCTCTTCCTCTGCACCGAGGCTCTGTTCTTGGGAGCAGTGGTCTCTTCCTCAACTCGTGCATACTTGTCTATGCGCGCCATCAGGTCTTTCATGTCCTCAGGAACCTTCTTAGTAAGAGACCTGTAGAGGCCAATGTCCCGGGACAACCCCAGCCTAAAAGACGCTGCGGCCATCGCCTCCGAGCACGCGTCCACCTCGTTAACCTCCTCCCAGTACCGTATTGCATACTGTCGGAGGGATTTCTCATTTTTTTGCCTGAGTGTCACTAAGGCGCCAATGTCTTTCGGCCTTTTAGTGCTAGTGATGAACCGCGCCTTGAAGAGCTCGACTATTTGCTTCCAAGACTTGATGCTCTCCGGGGTCAAACTCTCATACCACTTCATAGCGGTATCTCCTAGGCTCATGGGAAAAACTCGGCATAACACCCTCTGGTCGGTGTCATAAATCGACATTAGTTGCTTGTAATGCCGAATGTGACTCTCGGGATCGGTTATCCCATCATATACCTTGAATCGGGGGACAGCAAACTTCTTCGACATTTCAGTTTCCCTAATAGACCGCACAAAAGGAGAAGAGACCTGTTCCCCATCATCTCCCCTGGGCTGCGGTTCCCGGCACCTGTCGTTAGGGTGCTCTCGGGGGTCTCTAGCTTCTCTCGGCCCCCTCGCGGTAGACTCCGCCTGAGATCCCGTTGCCATGGTATCTCGAGGAATCCCACGGCGGGGGTCCCACCGCGAAAGGCCAGTCGCGTGGCGATCTTCTCTCAGAGATCTCAGGCCTCACCCTCCTGGACTCCCCTCAGCTAGGATTTCGACCCTCTGGTTCTTGGGTACGCTAGCTGGCATTTGATGACTGCTCGAACTCTCTGAGCCTATGCCGCACATTGGCGTTGTCTCTTTCAAGTTCCTTAATGCGTTTCTCCACCATTTCCACGATGTCACGAGCTGAGGGACCTTGATCCACAGGGAATGTCCGTTGTGAAGAACGCTCAACCCCAGCTGATTGACCCACTAGGCCTAATTCTGTAACCACCGGGAGGCAGGTAGCCTCCATGTTTCTCATGCGTAAAATCTCTACCCCTTCACCTTGGGATCGTGTGTTCACCATGATGCAACCGCTACAAGGGAAATGTTGTATGTTCCCACAGACGGCGCCAAATTGCACGGGATAATTCCTGCAATCAATTTGAGATAGCGATTGAGCTGCTGATGAACCCTGAAACAACCACAAAGTTAGGAAAAGGGAGCCAGACGCACGCCCGGCTTATCCCCTCCGAAGCTTAAGTCAGTAAGAGAGGGAGGATGAAGCTCAATTGAATGTGTTCTGAATCGAGTTTTTCATACCCTAGTTCATTTTTCTGAGGGGTATTTATACCTGGACTTGAAATGATTGCTCTGACACAGAGGTCATCTCAGCATTTAATGTCCTTCACAATTACCCATGCGCAATGAGTGATTCCTACATGGATTCCCGTATCATTAATGCTTGGAGGATGAGACTAGCCCTCGGGGCCACGCCGAGAACCTCCAGCTACCTCCGAGTACTCGAGTGCCTATGAACGGCGTCTGACACCTACTCCCGAGTAGTCGGCGTCTAGGTGGCAAGCACCCCTAATTCTGTGCTCGGCGTCTCAGCCATTAATGCACCCACTCATGATTGTCAGTTTGTGTCTTCGAGGGTGCAGAGACTCATTAAATGCTCTGTCTGAGTCACTCATGGCTCCATAAATGCTCGGTCACACCGCATTAATTGCCGGTGTCAGAAGTTTGTACTCGGCTCCATGAAACCATCCTTTGTCGGCTCTCCTCCTTGTTGTCGGCGCTGGCCCCACTACTCGGAGTCGGCTCCATTCCTCGACATTGGCTCCACGGCTTCATAACAGCTACACCTGTACACCTGTCGCCTTGAGGTCTGCTGAGCCGCCTTGAGTCCCTCCATATATATACACACATATATATATGTATATACACAAATTGCACCTAGTTTTTGGTCAAACATTATACCAAAACCATGCTATGCTCTTGCATCAAATAACCAACATGATAAAACTTCAACGCAGAGTCACTAACCACAAGAGCTTAAAACTAACATCAACAAGAGACAATAACGTAAAACTCCATCAACTTAACCGAAGTAAAACCCAACAGAATTTGATTGATGATCGATGAGGAAACCTGAGGGACTGAGGGGGGTATATATAGACGTGGTTAAGCCTTAGCCACAAACCACATGGAGGTTTACAAATTGAACAAACATAAAAGTCCACAAAAGAGGTCTTAAAAATGTTACCTCCTATCTTTTTCACACTAATGGAATCATAAACCCGACTTGTGAAGACTTTCAACTGTCTCAAAGGTTGGGTGCATTTTTTTATTTGGGAAGGCAAAGTCTTCCTAATTCCTAGCATGCATGTGTAGCTAGGATTTACTAAACATTTAAAATTGAAGATCGTAGATTGATCAAGCACCTGGAGCTCAGCGGCTGCAATTGACTTGAGCTGGTTCCGGTTAATACTATAGATCACTATCAATCTAATGACAATAATTCATTTGGGTCAGTAAATTAAGTACAATTAATGTTGTTGAATTACTCTCGTGAAACCGTCGTGTTCAAGGTCAACTCCTCAGAAAGTTGTGCCAACCATAATTCGGGGAGGTATTGACTCAAAAGTGAACATTCATTATATAATGACCATGTAGCTTGGAGTTCATACTTCATACATAATTTGAATATTGTAGTTCATGGACTTGATGAAAAGTCTCCCCTTTAGTAATGCCGCTTTCGTGAGATCATGACTTTATTTCATATGTCACTCACTATTGTTTGGAGAATGGAATTGCTAGAATATCATCTTTCTCCAATAACCAAGAACATCGGAAGTTGATAAATATTAGTTGGTGATACTAAATATAAAAGATGATGTGGTATGGATCATTATATTGAACATCTTCTCTACCAATAGATGATATCCATTTCTTTCACTAGAGCAACCCTTTATCACTCCCCAAAGGATCACATCCATATATACTTCCTTTCCTAGTTTGATATATAGTTTGGTATGGTGGTAATGCTATCGAATTAGTAACTATGAGGTTATGAGCTTGACTTTGAGGGTAAGCATAATTTATGTACAAATAAGACCAAAAAAGATAGTTAGGACATATTCAATTCATCTTTCTTTACATATTGGATTTATTATATAGAAGGAAGTGCAAACGGTGCAACAACTCTTTAGAAAATAAAAATTGTAATTAATCAACAAGGTCATTAATAAAGTCAGCTTTCACATTGGTAAAAGTATGTTAAATTATGGAAGTGTTGACTAATTCAATTGACACATGCATGCATGGCCAAGGAAACATGTTACCTAGCCTCTTCTCTTTTCCACACCTTGATAACAGTCGTGATAGTAAATTTCCCGTTGGTTTAATGAATAGTTGTCGGCTATGACTTATTTGTCAATTGTTTTTCTTTAAAAAGTCAATTTTTGTGTCCCACAAGTTAAAATTATGGCAGTCTCTCATTATGGCCTTGCTTCATTAATAAATTTTTTTTTGTTCAGTTTTCAACTAACCCTTACCTCTTCATCTCTCTATCATCCGAACATTGAACCCGACACTAACAACGAAACCAACGCCGGCCAAACGACTTACCAGGCAATCTGTCATAGTCTCGTACCTCTCTCTCTCTCTCTCTCTATATATATATATATATATATATATATATATATATATATGTTGGTGGATATAAAAATTTGATGATGAACCTCTTTATATAGGCAATATTATTTACCAAAAGGGTTCTTTCTCTCAGTTTGAATTTCCTGACCAATTTGAGTTGGCATGCTACATGTGGAGGAATTTCCATTCTTTGATTTGAATGATCGAACACTTTGAAGAGCATACACGAAAACGTGTATTTACGAAATCATTCATGTGAAACTAGGGAGGGTCTAATTTTAATAAGGCACGTCTAGAAGGTGAACGTAAAAACGGAAAACAAAGTCATGCCTACATGTACCTCTTCCTATTTGTATGGTATTAAGCATTTGACTTCATGGAGGGAAAGGGTTGGATCCATGGTCCACTTTTCGACCACCGATAACAGTAACGGAATAATAACTACCCATGATGCTACAACATTGTTATAAAGTTTTGTACTTGTACCAACCATAATTCATTTATTTAGAAGGTAGCACATGGCACCAATGCAAATTATACATGCATTATGAGGCAACGGCACTCAAAACTGATCATTCATTGTATAATAACAAAGTAGCTCGGAGTTCATACTTCATATAGACTTTAATATTGTAGTTCCTGGACTTGATGAAAAGTCTTTCTCCTTTAGTCAAAGTACCTTGCTAATTATAAACAATTACAACCCACAAAGTGATGCCACTTTCATTAGATTCTGACATCACGGCTTATGTCCCTATGGTGATACTACATATAAAAGATGAAGCAATGCTAATGACCTATTTTGTTGACATAATTTACTATAATCATTGAATTGACTATAGGTCATATTAAATATTGGAACTTAGTATTAATCCAATAGTTACAATGAAAACACATCATTAAGTCAACAAATTAGATCAAATTCTTTTGTCCAAATAGCATTATGTGATATGGATCCTTGGATTAAATATTTTCTCTTTCCGCCTTTGTCACTCCCAAATGGATCAAATCTCTACTTCCTTCCTAGTTTGATTGTTTGGTACGGTGGTAATGCTATCGAATTAGGAACTATGAGGTTATGAGCTTGATTTTAAAAGCAAGCACACTTTATGTACAAATAAGATAAAAAAGACCGGTGGCACGTCTTTAATTCACCTTTTTATATATATTGAGTTGATTATATAAAATGAAGTGCAACAGTGTAACAACTCTTTAGAAAATAGAAAATGTAATTAATCAATAATAAAGTCAGCTTTCACATTGGTAAAATTATGAAAGTGTTGACAAATTCAATCGACACAAGCATGCATGGTAAAAGATGTCAGGCATGGTGAAAGAAATATGTTGCCTATCCTCTTGTGTTTTCCATACACATTGATAAGAGCAGTGAAGATTGATTGCAAAAAGAAATTTCATGTCTCTCAAACGTGTTTGTTATACCAAACCAACATATACATTTAGGTTCAAATAGTACTAACAGGTACATCTCTTTCTCCCTCTCTCTCTATATATATGTATATATATTGGTGCACATAAAAATTTGATGATAAACCTCTTTATACATGCAATATTATTTACCAAATGGGTTCTTTCTCTCAGTTTTAGTTTCTTGACCAATTAGAGTCAACATGTTGTGGAGGAATTTCAATTCTTTGATTTTAATGATCGAACACTTTGAAGACCATACACAAAAACGTGGATTTACGAAATCATTTGGGTGGAACTTGGGAGGGTCTGATTTTAATGAGAATGTGGTCTATCTAATTTTAGTGGGTCACATGTAGAAAGTGGATGTAAAAAAGGAAAAGAATGGGACTTGGAAAAGGTGGGAGGATCCATAAGAAAGTCAACACACAACCTGTATGTCTTCCTATTTTTATGGTTTAAGCATGTGACTTCAAGGAGGAAAAAAATGTAGGGGGAGAATCTAGGTCAAAAGAATCATAAAGAAAGAACATGTGAAAATATTGGATCACGGTCCACTTGTCGGATACAAACCTGAAAGGCTGAAATGGCCACAACCACCATTAACAACAAACTCACATGGGATTAAATAATTGGATATATACCCATGATCTTATTGCACATGATGCTACTGCATCATTCATTATATAATGACCAAGTTGCTTGGAGTTCATACGTACTTGAATATGATAATTTTTGGGTTTTATGAAAGGAAAATGCTATACAATTCAAATGAAATTAAAAAATTATAACCCAAATGTATATCATTCTTTGGATGAACGTTGGATGAGTGGGTCTTATTAAAAAACTTGATAGGGCTCATTCATCCAAAGAATGATATACATTTGAGTCACAATTTTTTAAATTTTATTTAGATTATGTGGCATTACAAATTGATGAAAAATCTCTCTCGTATGGTCAAAGCACTTTGCTAATTATAAAGAGTTACACCCCTCAAAGTGATGCCACTTTCGTGAGATCCTGACTTCACGGCTTATGTCGCACCTATGGCGATACTACATATAAAAGATGGAGCAATGCTATTGACCTATTTTACTAACTCAATTCAGTATAATCATTGGATTGACTGTGCGCCTCATTTGATATTGGAACTTGGTATTAATACAATAATTTTCAACCGAGTGTTTGAAGTAGCTGCTAATTAGGAGATCGTTTCCACCATTACAAAAGATCTCTAGGTTTTACCTTGTAAGTTTCGCGGTATTGCCATTATTAACTTCTTTTTCTTGCAAACTCATGTGATCAAAGATTAATCACACGACTAACTTATTCGGTTGTTCTTAATTCTCTTAAGATTAATTGCTTTGCTTGGACCATCATAGTGCGTTAAAGCAATGATTTGTCATATGGGTTTTTTCTTTTGAAACTTCATTTGAGAAAAACCAACAATTACTTTGAACACCTCGTAAAATACATACTACAAGTATATATTATTTTTAAAATTTTCCAACTCAAAATGAAGAGTATATCAAAATTGTTGATAACCTCAATCACTAGAACTTGGATGGATGCAAGCGTTTGTTGAAGAAACTTCAAATGCTATTGTCAGTTTCTAATATTATTCTAGCTGATGAACGATACCATCTGTCACATTTTAAATTAAGGGCACTAGTTTAGACAAAGTATCCTATACAATAAACTGCAAACCTTGGATCAAATAATCTGACAAACATGTCCAAAAAACATCACAATTCTTAGTGTTAAACTCATGGTATATAGAATGAACAAATTAATCCTTTCGTTGTTTGTGGAAGATACACGTGGTAGAGTTAAACTTAAAGGAGTTTTCATCCATAGCAACTTGAACTGCAATACATACTTAATACTCAAAACTCATTCCATCAAGTTACATAACCCCTTACACATTAGGCCCATACAAATAATTTCTATCCATTGATTCCAAGTAAGTTATAAACACCAATAAAAATTAGGGATAGTAATACTTTTGCTCTTTAAAGTATGCATTTTTTGTCAGTTTTGTCCTCATTGCTTCCATTTGATCCCTAATGTATTCAACGCGTGTCACATTCGTCCCTAATCAGGCAATCTATCAAATTTTTTGGCGGAAGCGACCACGTGTCATTTTTTCAGAAAGCATCACATGCCCAATACGTGTTTATTCTGTCAAAAACTTAACTATCCGTCGATGTAGAACCAAAATGACACAAATTGAATACTTTAGGGACAAAATTGACAAAATTGATATAATGATGACTAAACTGACAAAACATATATAGTTTAAGAACCAAAAATGCTATTAACCTTAAAAATTGTTAGTGAAACTATTATAAGAAGAGAAAGCATGTAGGAAAAAAATATATATATAAGCAATTGCATGTGGCTGAAGACACTATGGAACAAACCAAACAATCGCAAGTAAATGCCCATATCCGAAGGTAATGTATAACACAAAAAAAGATCAAATGCATCAATATTTAGACTAATATGCATTTAATTCAGAAACTTCATTGTCCTAACCAATCTTCTTTACCAATGACTCTAAAAGCTCAAAAAGATTATCCGCATCTTTACAAATTGTTGAAGTATCAATACTTTTAAGAAACACACTTCCTCTAAGACTATTCACAAAAAAATTAGTGATAAAGCGATGTTTCCCATCAATCCATCTGCTAGACGTAAGAGTACAACCAATCGTACTCCACTCTGCTTTATAATTTTCTATCAACCCACCAATAATCAAATTTATCTATTTTTTCAAAAAAGAACATCTCACCTCATGATACGATGGAGGTTTCAATCCCTTGCCAAACAAAGCTACATATTCTAACATTCTTACGAAATATGGATCCTTCACCAAATTAAAAGAAATGGCTTTAGCATAAAATTATCTACAAATATCCAAGCATACATCTTCCCTACCTTTTTTTTCAACATGGTAGTCAAAGTAATGCTGGCTGGTTGTATTTTAATATTTTATCACTAGTACTATCCCCACTACTACTTCTGATGGTTTTCGCATCCACAAGATTAACATCTTTGCTAGAACCCTTATCATCCAACAATTTCTGACAAAATTCAGTCACTTCCTCTATGCAATGCTTACATGGCGCTGCATCTTTGTGAGAGCACCAACCAAATGATTTTTCATTCTTAAAATGCCTCCCCAATTGACAGCTACACAATGAATTCATTTCAATTTCAACTTTGACCCTTCTAATTTTTCACAATGTTCCCATGTGGGATCATTAGCAAGTTTTTTAGTCATTTTCCTATAAGATGCTGATGATGCTTCAACTGCTTCAAAAACATTAGCATTAATTAGGATTCAGGAATTTTGATTCAAAAAAATAAAATTATTATTTGGCTTTATGAACTAACAGCTACATTAATATTTGTAATGGTGTATTTATAGGGACAAGGACCCACTCTATTCCTAACTTAAAGAAGCCCTCGAGGATCTTATCCTATCTTGTACCTCTCTTTCAGCCTAGCTCAGGAGAAAGAAGCCGGAAAGCTTAGGTTGCGTTTGGCAACGTTTTCATTTTTATGTTTTCAAAAAAAAAAAAAATGAAATCAGTTTTTAATTTTATCTTTGAAAAAAAGTTGACACATAAACGTGTTTGATTGCAGTTTTTGTTTTAGAATCTCTCAAAACTAAAACATAACACATATTTAGTAATCATTTTAATTTATGGCATAAAAAGTTGACACTTTAAGTTGGTCGCATTTTTCATATCTTCACCCCAAATCATTTTTATTCCAACATTTGTTCTACTTAAGCTTTGTGTCGCTCTGTTCCCTTATTTACAGTGAGTGGCAGCAACCATCTTAGATGAGTCAATTGCCCTGCAACTTATGCAATGGATTCCTATTAGCAAGGTTAGTGGAAGTGTTGCCATCTGTTGATATAATAGAAGATAAAATCAGGATGTTTGACATAAAACTTGCTACAATGAAAGAATTTTCCTACTTGATCCTCAATCTTTCTTTACTGAAGATGAGACAAATAAGTTTGTTTAGCACAGCAAACAGAAATAAGATTTATGTGACTGTGTAAAAATCTACTAAGACATTTCCATGTTGTAATCGTGCTAGTTGAATTCTTGATGCATAGCGGACAGATTCGATTTCCAGAAAACATGTAGATGCTCGATAAGCATATAGACAACGGGACATTCAAAACTCACATCTTTTTGCTTGACAAAATACCCCAATAGATAATTCATAAATCATACTTCATAATTCTCAAATCTCTATTCATACTTTATAATTCATAATTCATAATTCACACGCACACAGAGATGCACACACATACACATGGTCGGCCTAACAGTGTAACCGAAAAAACGAGGGCTTTAGGCCCCAACTACAAAGAATGCCCCATACTTTTTGATGTACAGTGTAATTCAGTCCAAGTTTCTAAATACATGACAATATAAACTGCACAAAAGCATCAATAAAGTGCACACCGAACAACTAAATTTCAGATTCAATAATTGGGCCCAAAAATATAGTGTACACATTTTGTTGCAACGGTCAAAACTCAGTGCAGTAAAACAAAAATAATAAAAGCAAACCTCTCCTCTCTCTCTCTCTCTCTCTCTCTCTCGCTCGCAACACACACTCTTACATCTCCAATTAAACATAAACAAAACTCTCTCTGTCACATACACACAACTTTTTATCTTAAATCATACACCAAATCAAAGCCACGTAATGCACTACAACAAAAGTCATTTTTTGCGACGAATTTTAAAACGTCACTAAATAATACTATCTGCGAGGAATTGATAAATTTGTCGCAAATAATTATTATAGTAATTTTTTTCGCGACGTTTTTTTTAATTCCGTCGCAAAAAATTGTGAGTCCCTCCCTTTTTTTTTGGCTGGAGTGATGGTGGGAAATGAAAATATTTTTCACGACAAAATATTTTTGACGCAAAAATATATAATCAAAAAATAAAATAAAATAAAAAATTAATTAGCAACGTTTTTATTGTCGTCGTAGAATATAAATTACAACCACATTTAATGTTAAAATAAAATAAAAATATTAAATTGCGACGTTTTATTATTTATGTCACAAAAAATATTTTCGAAATTTATTGCGATGTTTTTATTTTGTCGCAGAATATAATTTTCTAAAAGATCAAACGATGTCGTTTTGGGCATTTAAAAAAAAAAAAAACCCTGCCTACCTAAATCGACATCCATTACCCAACTCTTTTTCCCTCATTCTCACTTTCCCCATCTCTCCCTCTTTGTTTATTTCAGTCAATACACACACAGTACTCTCTCTCTCATTTCCTCGCTATTCTCTCTGTTCCCTTCCCCTTGCGAACCAGAGTGTTTCCTGCCCTCCCTCTCGAACCAGATCGTTTGGCTTATTCCTTGGTGTTTCCTCGGCGTTTTGGCGCATTCCTTGCAACTCTAGACAATTTGGGTTAGTGGGTCGGGTGGTGATTGAGGCTGTGATTAGGAGAAGGCAGTAGAGGAGAATTTCTTTGGGTTTTTCGAGGCCAGGTGGTTCTAGGGCTAGTTTGGTGGAGAGATTGAGAAATTGTAGGAGGATTTACGGAGCTCAGCTACAATTATTAAGGTTTTGTCGAGCCAGTTTGAGAAGTTGGGGATTCGGTTTAGGGTCACCAAGAAGGTTTTGAAAGATCCCATTGCTGAGGTAGTGATAATTTTTTCTGGCATTCAGTAACTATGTCGTTGTGTTGGTGATCAATGATACATTGAAAATATGATCAGTGGGAAACATATTATGCTTTGTTGGATTTGCATTGTGCTTGTAATGAATGTTGACATGGTACTTGTAGCTTGTGTAAGTGTTCAGTTCATTTTAAGTTGTGAAACATGCAGCCTAGCTTTGTTGGATGCAATGCCGCATAAAAAACTACCCTTGGCATGCAATTTTACATTTCATAGGGGTGTTTCTTTGTCTTGCTGTTTTAAGTAGAGTAATGGATAAGTTACTAGAAATCTACTAATGGTATCAAAAGATACTATGCGGGACGAAAAACTGGGGTATCTAGCAAAGACGTTGTAGAAATGGTATGATAGATGTAAAGAAAATATAGGAGAAATAAACCAGAAATGGGAGAATATGCTTTGTATTTGTTTAAGTGTGTGTTATGCTATACTATATGCTTGATTTGAGATCCTAATTTCTATACCTGTTTTCTTTCACATTTCTATGTGCTCAAGTCAGGCGTTGTGGTTCTTAAAATTTAAGTTTAGCTTAGAGAAAACATGTCTGGGTAGAAACTAGTTGTGCGTCTGCCCAACCTCATCCAACATACTTCCTCCCCCTCTAAAAAAAAAAGAACAAGTAAAAAGTTGAAATGTGAAGCATATGTTCTAATAATAGTTGGTTATCTAAAACCAAACTATAGAGTCTTTGTTGAGTTGACTTGAGTTATATTAGTGCGACCCAAGAAATTAGTTCATTAGAGAATTGTAGTTGACGAGTGTTGCCTGCAAGACCTGGGTTTCAAGGGATGGCCTTTCACTTGGTGGAATGGAAGTGCTTACGCTCATGCAATTAGGGCGAGATTGGATCGTATTTTGGCATCACCATCCTGGGTTTCATTCTTTCCCAGCAGTAGTGTTGAACATGTGCCTACGATGGATTTGGATCACTGTCAAGTGGTGTTTAACACGCTTGCTTCTCAACAACTAGGAGAGGGGCCGAGGAAGAAACAGAGATTTCGTTTTGAGGCTATGTGACTCACCGATCCCTCGTGTTTGGAAGTTATTCGGTAGAGTTGGCAAGGATTTAGAACAGGGTCAGCTGTTCAACATTACATAAATAATGTGAGGAATTGTAGAATGGAGCTCTCGAAATGGAAATTTCAAAAGTTCGGGAATATAGCTAAAAGTCTCCAAGCTAAGAAGGAAAGAATGTGGCATTTGCGAGCTGGCGTTATTACAGAGGGAGTAAGGTCGGAGCTTAAGGATAGACAACTACAGATCAATAAGTTAGTAGAAGCAGAGGAGACAATGTGGAAACAACGATCAAATGCTCTGTGGTTGACATAAGGTGATAGAAATACCAAGTTTTTTCATGCGCAGGCTATTTCGAGAAGACAAAGAAATATGGTAAAAGGTTTTTTACCAAGCATGGTGTTTGGGTCACATAAATCAGGCAGGTCGAACAAGTTGCTGTAGAATACTTTACTGACCTGTTTAAGAAGAAATCCCCTTTTGCTCAATTAATGGATCAGGGCACTAGTTGTGTGGAACCGAAAGTGATGCCATAGATGAACAGTTGACTATTAGTAGATTTTTCACCAATGGAAGTTGCTGATGCTCTGAAACAATTCCTCCCGGATAAATCTCCAGGTCCGGATGGCATGAGTCCAATATTTTTTTCAGAAATTTTGGCCTGTTGTGGGGAACGATGTGGTGAGGGTTGTCTTAGATTTTTTAAATTCAGGTGGGTTTTGCAGTAAGCTAAATTATACACATATAGTTTTGGTGCCCAAAACCCAAAACCTAGTGAATATGACTCAGTTCTTTCCATTTAGTTTGTGCAATGTGGTGTACAAATTAATAGCTAAAATCTTAGCTAACAGGTTAAAGAAGATCCTTCCGAAGATTATATCGGAATTTCAAAGCGCATTCGTACCAGGTCGCTTGATTACATATAATATTCTGATAGCTTATGAGCTTAATCATTCTCTAAAGCGGAAAAGGAAGGGGAGTTAGGCTTATATGTCTCTTAAATTAGATATGAGCAAGGCTTACGAAAGAATAGAGTGGTGCTTTTTGGAGGCTGTGATGCGCAGATCTGGGTTCGACGAAAGGTGGATTATGATTGTTATGCGTTGTGTATCCACAGTTTCTTACTCTATTGTACTAAATGGGGGAACAAATGGGTTTCCTAAGACCGCAACGAGGGTTGAGGCAGGGAGATCCGCTATCCCCGTATCTATTCCTCCTGTGCTATGAAGGTTTCTCGGCTCTTTTAAAAGCTGGAGAAGCGTTGGGAATGATCCGAGGTTTATCTGCAAGTAGAGGGGGCCCTACTTTTTCTCATTTATGTTTTGCAGACGACAACCTACTTTTTGCTAAACCTACTAAAGATAACTATGAACCAGTCTTGGAGTGCCTCCATAAATACGGGGAGGCTTCAGGGCAAGTTATTAATTTTATAAAGTCAGCAGTTGTTTTTAGCTGGAATGTTGGGCCAGCAGTGTTGGAGGAAATCAGGGATATGCTACATGTTACTGTCGTAGAGAGTCATCATAAGTACCTGGGTCTTCCTTCAGTAGTAGGAAAAAAGAAACGTGCAATCTTCAACTCTATTCGGGAAAGAGTTTGGTGTTGTGTTCAAGGTTGGTAGGAGAAGTTACTTTCACAAGCAAGCAGGGAAGTACTAATCAAGGCAGTGGCGCATGTGGTTCCAACTTATGCAATGTCATGCTTTAAGCTTCCATCAACTTTATGTGGGGAGTTGAATAGTCTAATGGCAAAGTTCTGGTGGGGAGGCAGTGGTTCAGGTAATAAAATTCACTGGATAGCCCGGGAGGAGTTGTGTAGACCGAAGTCTAGAGGTGGGATGAGCTTTCGGAATTTAGAAGCTTTCAACCTTGCTCTTCTAGCGAAACAAGTATGGAGAATACTCCAACATCCTTCTTTCTTAGTAAGCCAGGTGTTAAATGCAAAATACTTTCCAAATACATCAATAATGGAGGCTAAATTGGGGTACAACCCATCCTTTACATGGTGTAGTATTCTGTCAACTAGAAGGGTCGTGGAAGGGGGGTTACGTTGGCAGATCGGCAATGGAAACTGAGTCTATAATTAAGAAGGATAGATGGGTTCCAAGAGCAACTACGTTCAAGTTGATTAGTCCTCTCCTGGGAATTTCGAAATGACACCCGTGTGAGTTGGTTGATTGATCAGAATTCAAAGACTTGGAATATGAGTCGGCTAAGAAATCTTTTTTTGGATTTTGAGGCTGAGGTAATTTCGTCCATTCCTATTTATCCGAATCTCCCTAATAGACTAGTTTGGCATTATATGAAGTCTGGGAATTTTTCGGTGAAGAGTGCCTATCATTTAACTATGGACCAAGGGATGGAAGGTGGTTCAAGTAGCAATAATGGTAAGTGGTGTGGTGCGTTTGTGTGGAATTTGAACATCCCCAATAAAATTAAGGTTTTTGCTTGGAAGGCAATCCAGGAAATCTTACCAACTCATAGTGTTCTTTCCAGAAGGAGAATTCCAGTTAATAACTGTTGTTATTTTTGTGGAGCATTCCAGGAGTCAATTTTTCATTTTTTTTTGCAGTGTCCATTTACAAAGTAGGTGTGGCGTTATTCATCTTTGAAGCTGCCTCAGGTTCCTTCAACTACTTTTCAGCAATGGTTTGCAACAGTCTCAAAAAATTTGTCTTCAAGGGATGTCTGTTTGGTGGTGGTACTCTGCTAGTCCATTTGGTTTAATAGAAACAAGGCTAGACTATAGCAGGATGTCCAATGTCCTTATCAGATTGTGGACTTTGCTAGCTCTTAGTTGAACTAGTATCTAGAGGCCCAGGACCGAAGTAACAAAACAGATATTTTATCAACGTCGAGTGAGTTTTCTCGCTGGTTAACTCCTCCAATGGGTACTGTCAAGATTAATTTTGATGGGGCTATATTTAGCTCGATTAAAGCTGTGGGAATAGGAGTGGTGATCAGAGACTGGAGGGGACGATTTCTTGCTGATCTGAGCAGATTAGTTAGAAGGCCTTTGAGTGTTGAAAGTGTGGAGGCTTTGGCAGCCTCCTGTGCGTTGGATCCGGGTATTCAATTGGGATATTCAAGCATTGTCCTAGAAGGTGATGCTAAAGCTGTAGTGGAGGCCACTGGCAGACAAGAACCTAATCTATTAGAAGCTGGTCATCTCATAGAACTGATTCAATCTTCAGCTGTACACTTAATGGAATTCTCTTCCTCTTGGGTAAGGAGATCTGCTAATGGTGTGCCTGATGCTTTGGCTCATTTTGCTTGTCAATGTAATGACTTTGTCCTATGGAGAGAGGTATGTCCAGACTTCATTGGCTCTCTCATCCTTAGTGAGTCCTCAGTTTAACTTTAATAAAAGTTGTTACTGTCTTTTATCAAAAAAAAAAAAAAAATTCATAAATCACAATTTAATAATTCACACAGGGCCAGCCCAACAGTGTAACCGAAATAACGAGGGCTTTAGGCCCCAACTACATAGAATACCCCATACTTTTTAATGTACAGTGTAATTCAGTCCAAGTTTCTAAATACATGACAATATAAACTCTACAAAAGCTCCAATAAAGTGTACACCGAACCACTAAATTTCAGATTCAATAATTAGGCCCAAAAATACAGTCTACACATTTTGTTGCAACGGTCAAAACTCAGTGCAGTAAAACAAAAATAATAAAACCAAAACTCTCCTCTCTCTCTCCCTCTCTCACACACACACACTCTCTCTCTTACATCTCCAATTAAACATAAACAAAACTCCAACTCTCTCACACACACACAACTTTTCATCTTAAATCATACACCAAATCAAACCCACATAATATAACCCACTTAATTTTGCAAACTTTAATCAAGTAATAACTAAAATATCAAATTTTAATGTTGCAAATAACGATGACAAATCAAACTGTATTGTTTTCATATTTTTTATAATTTTAAGCTCATGTTTTATTCTGTAATTATAGATACCATATGGTTATTTAGAACTAATTTATTGATTATGTATTATAAATATGGCAACAAAAAAATAACCATCTGGGTATGAAAATATTTTCTAAAAAAGAAGAAAATTTTAAAATAATTGAATCTCAAAATGATCTCTTTATTCCTACTGCCAAACACAATGTTAAAGGAAAATAGGTTAAAGTCCTGCAACTAAACAATTAATAGATCCCAAAGAATAAGAAATAATAAAATAATACAACAAAATAATAAAAAAAATATTCACGATGAGAGTTAAATATGCAAAACAACTATATTGCATGCAAAATATACAATAAATAAATAAAGAAAAAATACTTAAGGTCGCCCATGTTGCAAGAAAGAATGGAAGAATTAGCGATACAGACAATTGAAAAAAACCCTCATCTACAAATGTCGTTTTAGGCCTCAAACTTTCTTGAGCCGCCTCTGCACATACAACAATATAGATGCACAAACACACACACACCCACACACACACACACACCCACACACAAATGCACACAAAAGATGAGAGAAAGAAAAATACTTCGTATATACACACACTTAGATGAACACAAAATAGACGAAAACATATACACACATGCTCAAACATATACACCCATATAACACACGCACACACATTCACACATGAATATAACAATATATACACAGATCTAGGGCTATATAGTTGATTCCATAGAGAGGAGTTAGAGAGAGAGAGATGGAGATGGAACGAGTGAAACCTGACCTTGAGACCCAATTTTGATGGAGATGGAGTGTTGGTAGCTCATTCGCTTGGTAACGAGCATCGCTGGCATTGTGAGAGAGACGATCAAGAGAGAAGAGGCAAAAAAAGGATAAGCAAGCTTTTATACTTGGAACAAAAAAACTCCATTTTTGCAAGTAATAGGGTTCGAAGATCAGGCCTCATTAATTGGGACTGAGGGACGGACGTGTTTTCAGTTTTTCCCTGTTTTTGAAAACACCTATTTTCATGTTTTCAAATTCTAGGGTTGTTTACAAAACATACCAGAAAAAAAAAAAAAAAAAAAACACCGTCCAAACATGTTTTTTATATAGAAAAAATTGGAAAAAAAAATGGAAACAGTTTGTCACTAAACTCAACCCAGATTGTTTGTTTTTTTGATTTTTTGCAGGCACAAGAGCTAGAGGAATGAAGAACTCTACAACTATAGTCGAATAACTTCACAGATCCAAGGGAATAAGAAGGCAGTTGCAGACAAAAGGAAGAAGGCAGCTGCAGACTAGAGGAAGTAGTAGGCACAGACCAAGAGGAAGAAGAAAACAGTTGTAGATCTAGAGGAAGAAGAAGGTTGTTGCAAATCCAGAGGAAGAAGAAAAGGTAGTTGCCGATTGTCGTTGATGATCGTCTCCCTTCTACAGTTTCTATGAACAGTCAATGGCTTCGTCGATGAAGAAAAGAGAGAATAGAAGACAACCTTTAATTTTTTTATAAACCCTTGCCACTGAAACAACATCATTTCAGTGGCTATAGGGATAAAAAAACAAGACTTCGGTGAAATGACGTTTTCAGCCCAAAAAAAAAAAAAACAAACAAACGGAGACTTCCGTGCATCGTGGGTATCGAACGAAACGTATCGTATCATGTATCGGATGATACTATACAAAAACGATATAGAGACTTGATTCGTATCGTTTTCACTATGTACCGTGATGTATTGTACGACACCTATTACGTATCGTGTGATACTAATAATTATGACTATGACATGATATTATGTCCTTTTTTTTTGTTCCATGCCTTAGTAAAGCTAAATAATTTTAAATATACTTTCTTCTAATATTTTAGTTTTGATTAATAACATATTTCTTATGTTTGTGTTTAAAAATATATCCAAACTTTTAATAGTTTTTATCAATTAGTGAAATTTGTTATTCATATTTGTTTCCACCCTAAAGTGAAATTGTAGCTCCGCCATTTATCACATTTTATATTAGTTGAAGGAGTTCCCTTTTCATTCACCAAAATAGCAACTTGAATTGCAAACTCATGCTCTCCTAGTACATACTCGATCCTCAAGCTTCATTCTATCATGCTTCAATAACACAACGAAAATGCATGGCTTAAGAGGTTGTGTAAATTGTATTTACCTCCTTATGGTTTAGCTACATTGCATATAACCCCTTACACATTAGACCCATGCGGATAATCTCCATTCAGAAGGTTATGGACTACAAAAAAACATTTGTAAATTTATTTCCCTTAAAATTTATGGCCAAACATCTAGAGTGAAAATTGTGACTAAAATAGTGATACAAAATAACTCAAATACCCCTCTAATAAATATTTGTAATTTTGTTCTATGAACAGAAAATATAGAGATTTCAATTTTACAAACTGAGACAAATCTAAAATGACAAGAAACCCGAAAACTAATTAATCTGAATCATAATTGAGTCAAAATAAGTTAGTTGTTCACTTTAATCCATTTGCATTATTTACATGTTTTTGAGTCACGGTACAACTCAATCAAACCACAATAAGGTAAAATATATTTACAAACTTGTAACCTGAAACATTAAAAGGTATGGGGCACCTCACATTTGTAGCGATTTGGGATAAATTTCATGTGTCACAAATAAGTTACGTGCCTGTTTGGAGGCGCACTGCTATTTCAGAGGAGTGAAGCTAGTAATAGAAGGGAAAGACACTCTGAGGACAAGTTTTAACTTTCCAAACACTCTTGCAAGCTACACCCTTGAATGATCAGTTGATTAGCGGTAGGGGTATCAAAGTATGACATGATTTGTTAATATGACATGAACATGATAAAATTTTAGAGTATTTCGCTCTTTCTTAAGTTATCCATTTTGTAAACAAGTGAACCTAACACGACACAACAAGATTAATAAAAAACTTGAATATGAGTAAAGTCAATTAAAAAAATACACGACTCATTTATATACCGATTATACACGACAAAAAACCAATATGACACAACTCATTTGGGCATGAATTAATAGGAATAGGGGATGGGTAGAATATTTTTTGACAATAATATTTTAAGATCTAATACGCACTCACCTCACCTAACACGATCGATAGGCCTAATTACTGGTTGTAGCGCTTCCCCAAGCAATATGTTGGACTACTAACCCAAAAGAACAATATGTTGAGCAAACAGGGCTGAACCATCTGTGAAATGAACCAAAGAATCGTTTTGTGCCCGGGAACTATAGTCGAAGTAGAAACATTCGGACATTTTTCTTTGGGTCTAATCCACTTTGATGGGGGTGCGAAACTAACCATGACAGTGTCTTTTATCATTATTGAACATTCTGACTTCTATCAGATCATATAACAATTGTGTAAGTTAAATTATATTCGTTAGTACTAGAGATAAATAAGAATGAATATAGGCATACCACAATGCGACTTGACTTGATTGATTTTTTACATTTTTAAAGAGGTGGGGGTAATGGAGAGCGTTCAGAGATTACCCTAATAGGCCCTCACTGGTGGGATCTTGAGGCCTCTGATCGCGTCTATTACTCCTATCGGGAATGAACTTAGCTAGACTAATATAACGGCCAACCATCGAGTCCCAATGTGGAGTGACTTGATTGATTGAAATATCGTTGGGTCCTCCTATTGCTTTTTTATATTAATAAAAATTAAAATGTTCCCTGATCTACGATTACAGTCAGCATAATTTTCCTTTGCTCAAAGTTCTCGGGACAAAATTGAGACTTGCATATAAATAGCATGCAACTCTTTTTTAAAAATGAGGTATGCACATGCAGATGAATGTATTTGAAAGTAACAAACTTTCTTTGAGTTTTATTTATAAGGTGGTTGAAGCAGGAGGAGATAACATAACCCCAATCCCCACAACATACATCCTTAATTATTCCAACTAAAGATAAACAAGAAACTGTCAAGCCGAGCTAAACTTTATTCGAAGAATGCCATCCACACTTTGGCACAGAAGACTGACTTTTTAAAGTTCATCCACTTTTTTTGAGAGGGAAGGTGCTACATAAGGAGGGCCAATTGGGAAGGATCTTGGTGATGCCACGAGTGATGTGGCCATCTGTGGTGCCGGGAGCAAAGTTGAAACGCGCGTAGTAATCTCCTTTGAATATGTATGCCTCATCAGTCGTGTGCAAAGCAAACGCTGCATCAATTCCACTTTCGAAGATGGTGTTTTTCAAACTAGGAAAGCCTCGATTGATGAGATGGATGGAGATGAGGTGGGAATCATAATCGTAGTTAATAAGAGCATACTGGTTGTCTTTGAAGAGGTAAGCTTCATAGTTGTTCGTTGACTCAAACGCGGCATCTACGCCGTTTTCAAACACCGTCCCTTTGAAGAAGGGGAACATTGCAGTGATGGTCATCGGTCCTTTGATTATCCTGTCATTTGTGGTGTGTGGTGCGTAGTTAATCTGTGCACAGAGATTCCCAGAGAAAATGAATGCTTGATCCTTGTGATGAGACCCAAAAGCACAGTCTATTCCAGGTTCTGCAAAGGCTGTGCCCTTGAGGGATGGATACCCAGCAACTATAAGATGCGGTCCAAACAACACCTCGTCTTTTGCCTTGCTTGGACCATAGTCCATTAGCACGTACTCGTTCTTCACGAAGAAATAGGCTTCATTTATATGAGACGAACGAAATGCAGCATTTAGGTACGCCATTTTCTTCTCTCACCTGCCCAATTAATTTAAAAGTGATGTAAATCATTGCGCTCATTAGTACTGATCACCAAAAAATTCCAAATGTTATTTCTGATAATTACCAACTCATACAAGATTAGTGTAAGACACAAATAATAAGGCACTTGCACTGCATATTTTTATTGGAATTAATCATTCATATTACTAGTCTAACATGAAAGCAAAACAAACATAATTGCAAATCCATCTAGGGATTTTTAGAAATTACTAGTCAGTGCAAGGAAAACCTTAACACAGGCTAAGAGAATGTTCTTAGAAAACCCCTATTGATAATTAAGAACATAAACTAATTACATAATCATCAAAAAAGATGAGCATGCTCCAACCCTTTTTCTTTTTAACACAATAACAGACTCTTGTTCACTGAAATTTGCATGTCACCATATGTATATCTTTATATATATGTGTGTGTGTGTGTGTGTGTGTGTGTGTATATATATAGATATACATATGTATATACACATATATATACATATATATATACACAAATTGCACCTAGTTTTTGGTCAAACATTATACCAAAACCATGCTATGCTCTTGCATCAAATAACCAACATGATAAAACTTCAACGCAGAGTCACTAACCACAAGAGTTAAAACTAACATCAACAAGAGACAATAACGTAAAACTCCATCACCTTAACCGAAGTAAAACCCAACAGAATTTGATTGATGATCGATGAGGAAACCTGAGGGGGGTATATATAGACCTGGTTAAGCCTTAGCCACAAACCACAAGGAGGTTTAAAAATTGAACAAACATAAAAGTCCACAAAAGAGGTCTAAAAAATGTTACCTCCTGTCTTTTTCACACTAATGGAATCATAAACCCGACTTATGAAGACTTTCAACTGTCTCAAAGGTTGGGTGTATTTTTTTATTTGGGAAGGCAAAGTCTTCATAATTCCTAGCATGCATGTGTGGCTAGGATTTCCTAAACATTTAAAATTGAAGATCGTAGATTGATCAAGCACCAAATAATGGAAGGTTAATGCATGTTCATTTTTAATTAGAAAAATGTTATGTGGACATAATTTGATTACTTAATATATCATAACTATTGAATTTGCAGTTGGTTCTAGGCTTTTTTTTTTTGTTACAGGGTGTCCAAGTCTGCGCAGACTACTACCTCGAGCTCAGCGGCTGCAATTAACTTGAGCTGGTTCCGGTTAATAGTATAGATCACTATCAATCTAATGATAATAATTCATTTGGGTCAGTAAATTAAGTACAATTAATGTTGTTGAATTACTCTCGTGAAACCGTCGTGTTCAAGGTCAACTCCTTAGAAAGTTGTGCCAACCATAATTCGGGGAGGTATTGACTAAAAAGTGAACATTCATTATATAATGACCATGTAGCTTGGAGTTCATACTTCATACATAATTTGAATATTGTAGTTCATGGACTTGATGAAAAGTCTCCCCTTTAGTAATGCCGCTTTCGTGAGATCATGACTTTATTTCATATGTCACTCACTATTGTTTGGAGAATGGGATTGCTAGAATATCATCTTTCTCCAATAACCAAGAACATCGGAAGTTGATAAATATTAGTTGGTGATACTAAATATAAAAAGATGATGTGGTATGTATCATTATATTGAACATCTTCTCTACCAATAGATGATATCCATTTCTTTCACTAGAGCAACCCTTTATCACTCCCCAAAGGATCACATCCATATATACTTCCTTTCCTAGTTTGATATATAGTTTGGTATGGTGGTAATGCTATCGAATTAGTAACTATGAGGTTATGAGCTTGACTTTGAGGGTAAGCATAATTTATGTACAAATAAGACCAAAAAAGATAGTTAGGACATATTCAATTCATCTTTCTTTACATATTGGGTTTATTATATAGAAGGACGTGCAAAAGGTGCAACAACTCTTTAGAAAATAAAAATTGTAATTAATCAACAAGGTCATTAATAAAGTCAGCTTTCACATTGGTAAAATTATGTTAAATTATGGAAGTGTTGACTAATTCAATTGACACATGCATGCATGGCCAAGGAAACATGTTACCTAGCCTCTTGTCTTTTCCACACCTTGATAACAGTCGTGATAGTAAATTTCCCGCGGGTTTAACATACCACATGACATTGTCATATAATGTATATCACTAATAAAATATTAAACATTTTCAATGAATAGTTGTCGGCTATGACTTATTTGTCAATTGTTTTCCTTTAAAAAGTCAATTTTTGTGTCCCACAAGTTAAAATTATGGCAGTCTCTCATTATCGCCTTGCTTCATTAACAATTTTTTTAACTAAACCTTTTTTTTTTTTGTTCTGTTTTCAACTAAACCTTACCTCTTCATCTCTCTATCAACCGAAAATTGAACCCGACACTAACAACGAAACCAACGCCGGCCAAACGACTTACCAGGCAATCTGTCATAGTCTCGTACCTCTTGCTCTCCCTCTTTCTCTCTCTCTCTCTCTCTCTCACTATATATATATATATATGTTGGTGGATATAAAAATTTGATGATCTTTGATTTGAATGATCGAACACTTTGAAGAGCATACACGAAAACGTGTATTTACGAAATCATTCATGTGAAACTTGGGAGGGTCTGATTTTAATAAGGCACATGTAGAAGGTGAATGTAAAAAGGGAAAAGAAAGTCATGCCTACCTGTACCTCTTCCTATTTGTATGGTATTAAGCATTTGACTTCATGGAGGGAAAGGGTTGGATCCATGGTCCACTTTTCGACCTCCGTAACGATAACAGTAACGGAATTATAACTACCCATGATGCTACAACATTGTTATAAAGTTTTGTACGTCTACCAACCATAATTCATTTATTTAGAAGGTAGCACATGGCGCCAATGCAAATTATACATGCATTATGAGGCAACGGCACTCAAAACTGATCATTCATTGTATAATAACTAAGTAGCTCGGAGTTCATACTTCATATAGACTTTAATATTGTAGTTCCTGGACTTGATGAAAAGTCTTTCTCCTTTAGTCAAAGTACTTTGCTAATTATAAGCAATTACAACCCTCAAAGTGATGCCACTTTCATTAGATTCTGACATCACGGCTTATGTCCCTATGGTGATACTACATATAAAAGATGGAGCAATGCTAATGACCTATTTTGTTGACTTAATTTACTATAATCATTGAATTGACTAAAGGTCCTATTAAATATTGGAACTTAGTATTAATCCAATAGTTACAATGAAAACACATCATTAAATCAACAAATTAGATCAAATTTTTTTGTCCAAATAGCATTACGTGATATGGAATATCCTTGGATTAAATATTTTCTCTTTCCGCCTTTGTCATTCCTAAATGGATCAAATCTCCACTTCCTTCCTAGTTTGATTGTTTGGCACGGTGGTAATGCTATCGAATTAGGAACTATGAGGTTATGAGCTTGATTTTAAAAGCAAGCACACTTTATGTACAAATAAGATCAAAAAGACAGGTGGCACGTCTTTAATTCACCTTTTTATATATATTGAGTTGATTATATAAAATGAAGTGCAACAGTGTAACAACTCTTTAGAAAATAGAAAATGTAATTAATCAATAATAAAGTCAGCTTTCACATTGGTAAAATTATGAAAGTGTTGACAAATTCAATCGACACAAGCATGCATGGTAAAAGATGTCAGGCATGGTGAAAGAAATATGTTGCCTATCCTCTTGTGTTTTCCATACACATTGATACGAGCAGTGAAGATTGATTGCAAAAAGAAATTTCATGTCTCTCAAACGTGTTTGTTATACCAAACCAACATATACATTTAGGTTCAAATACTACTAACAGGTACATCTCTTTCTCCCTCTCTCTCTATATATATGTATATATATTGGTGCACATAAAAATTTGATGATAAACTTCTTTATACAGGCAATATTATTTACCAAATGGGTTCTTTCTCTCAGTTTTAGTTTCCTGACCAATTAGAGTCAACATGTTGTGGAGGAATTTCAATTCTTTGATTTTAATGATCGAACACTTTGAAGACCATACACAAAAACGTGGATTTACGAAATCATTTGGGTGGAACTTGGGAGGGTTTGATTTTAATGAGAATGTGGTCTATCTAATTTTAGTGGGTCACATGTAGAAAGTGGATGTAAAAAAGGAAAAGAATGGGACTTGGAAAAGGTGGGAGGATCCATAAGAAAGTCAACACACAACCTGTTAGTCTTCCTATTTTTATGGTTTAAGCATGTGACTTCAAGGAGGAAAAAAATGTAGGGGGAGAATCTAGGTCAAAAGAATCATAAAGAAAGAACATGTGAAAATATTGGATCACGGTCCACTTGTCGGATACAAACCTGAAAGGCTGAAATGGCCACAACCACCATTAACAACAAACTCACATGGGATTAAATAATTGGATATATACCCATGATCTTACTGCACATGATGCTACTGCATCATTCATTATATAATGACCAAGTTGCTTGGAGTTCATACGTACTTGAATATGATAATTTTTGGGTTTTATGAAAGGAAAATGCTATACAATTCAAATGAAATTAAAAAATTATAACCCAAATGTATATCATTCTTTGGATGAACGTTGGATGAGTGGGTCTTATTAAAAAACTTGATAGGGCTCATTCATCCAAAGAATGATATACATTTGAGTCACAATTTTTTAAATTTTATTTAGATTATGTGGCATTACAAATTGATGGAAAATCTCTCTCGTATGGTCAAAGCACTTTGCTAATTATAAAGAGTTACACCCCTCAAAGTGATGCCACTTTCGTGAGATCCTGACTTCACGGCTTATGTCGCACCTATGGCGATACTACATATAAAAGATGGAGCAATGCTATTGACCTATTTTACTAACTCAATTCAGTATAATCATTGGATTGACTGTGCGCCTCATTTGATATTGGAACTTGGTATTAATACAATAATTTTCAACCGAGTGTTTGAAGTAGCTGCTAATTAGGAGATCGTTTCCACCATTACAAAAGATCTCTAGGTTTTACCTTGTAAGTTTCGCGGTATTGCCATTATTAACTTCTTTTTCTTGCAAACTCATGTGATCAAAGATTAATCACACGACTAACTTATTCGGTTGTTCTTAATTCTCTTAAGATTAATTGCTTTGCTTGGACCATCATAGTGCGTTAAAGCAATGATTTGTCATATGGGTTTTTTCTTTTGAAACTTCATTTGAGAAAAACCAACAATTACTTTGAACACCTCGTAAAATACATACTACAAGTATATATTATTTTTAAAATTTTCCAACTCAAAATGAAGAGTATATCAAAATTGTTGATAACCTCAATCACTAGAACTTGGATGGATGCAAGCGTTTGTTGAAGAAACTTCAAATGCTATTGTCAGTTTCTAATATTATTCTAGCTGATGAACGATACCATCTGTCACATTTTAAATTAAGGGCACTAGTTTAGACAAAGTATCCTATACAATAAACTGCAAACCTTGGATCAAATAATCTGACAAACATGTCCAAAAAACATCACAATTCTTAGTGTTAAACTCATGGTATATAGAATGAACAAATTAATCCTTTCGTTGTTTGTGGAAGATACACGTGGTAGAGTTAAACTTAAAGGAGTTTTCATCCATAGCAACTTGAACTGCAATACATACTTAATACTCAAAACTCATTCCGTCAAGTTACATAACCCCTTACACATTAGGCCCATACAAATAATTTCTATCCATTGATTCCAAGTAAGTTATAAACACCTATAAAAATTAGGGATAGTAATACTTTTGCTCTTTAAAGTATGCATTTTTTGTCAGTTTTGTCCTCATTGCTTCCATTTGATCCCTAATGTATTCAACGCGTGTCACATTCGTACCTAATCAGGCAATCTATCAATTTTTTTGGCGGAAGCGACCACGTGTCATTTTTTCAGAAGCATCACATGCCCAATACGTGATTATTCTGTCAAAAACTTAACTATCCGTCGATGTAGAACCAAAATGACACAAATTGAATACTTTAGGGACAAAATTGACAAAATTGATATAATGATGACTAAACTGACAAAACATACATAGTTTAAGAACCAAAAATGCTATTAACCTTAAAAATTGTTAGTGAAACTATTATAAGAAGAGAAAGCATGTAGGAAAAAAATATATATATAAGCAATTGCATGTGGCTGAAGACACTATGGAACAAACCAAACAATCGCAAGTAAATGCCCATGTCCGAAGGTAATGTATAACACAAAAAAAGATCAAATGCATCAATATTTAGACTAATATGCATTTAATTCAGAAACTTCATTGTCCTAACCAATCTTCTTTACCAATGACTCTAAAAGCTCAAAAAGATTATCCGCATCTTTACAAATTGTTGAAGTATCAATACTTTTAAGAAACACACTTCCTCTAAGACTATTCACAAAAAAATTAGTGATAAAGCGATGTTTCCCATCAATCCATCTGCTAGACGTAAGAGTACAACCAATCGTACTCCACTCTGCTTTATAATTTTCTATCAACCCACCAATAATCAAATTTATCTATTTTTTCAAAAAAGAACATCTCACCTCATGATACGATGGAGGTTTCAATCCCTTGCCAAACAAAGCTACATATTCTAACATTCTTACCAAATATGGATCCTTCACCAAATTAAAAGAAATGGCTTTAGTATAAAATTATCTACAAATATCCAAGCATACATCTTCCCTACCCTTTTTTTTCAACATGGTAGTCAAAGTAATGGTGGCTGGTTGTATTTTAATATTTTATCACTAGTACTATCCCCACTACTACTTCTGATGGTTTTCGCATCCACAAGATTAACATCTTTGCTAGAACCCTTATCATCCAACAATTTCTGACAAAATTCAGTCACTTCCTCTATGCAATGCTTACATGGCGCTGCATCTTTGTGAGAGCACCAACCAAATGATTTTTCATTCTTAAAATGCCTCCCCAATAGACAGCTACACAATGAATTCATTTCAATTTCAACTTTGACCCTTCTAATTTTTCACAATGTTCCCATGTGGGATCATTAGCAAGTTTTTTAGTCATTTTCCTATAAGATGCTGATGATGCTTCAACTGCTTCAAAAACATTAGCATTAATTAGGATTCAGGAATTTTGATTCAAAAAAATAAAATTATTATTTGGCTTTATGAACTAACAGCTACATTAATATTTGTAATGGTGTATTTATAGGGACAAGGATCCACTCTATTCCTAACTTAAAGAAGCCCTCGAGGATCTTATCCTATCTTGTACCTCTCTTTCAGCCTAGCTCAGGAGAAAGAAGCCGGAAAGCTTAGGTTGCGTTTGGCAACGTTTTCATTTTTATGTTTTCAAAAAAAAAAAAAATGAAATCAGTTTTTAATTTTATCTTTGAAAAAAAGTTGACACATAAACGTGTTTGATTGCAGTTTTTGTTTTAGAATCTCTCAAAACTAAAACATAACACATATTTAGTAATCATTTTAATTTATGGCATAAAAAGTTGACACTTTAAGTTGGTCGCATTTTTCATATCTTCACCCCAAATCATTTTTATTCCAACATTTGTTCTACTTAAGCTTTGTGTCGCTCTGTTCCCTTATTTACAGTGAGTGGCAGCAACCATCTTAGATGAGTCAATTGCCCTGCAACTTATGCAATGGATTCCTATTAGCAAGGTTAGTGGAAGTGTTGCCATCTGTTGATATAATAGAAGATAAAATCAGGATGTTTGACATAAAACTTGCTACAATGAAAGAATTTTCCTACTTGATCCTCAATCTTTCTTTACTGAAGATGAGACAAATAAGTTTGTTTAGCACAGCAAACAGAAATAAGAT
Source organism: Ilex aquifolium (assembly GCA_951799425.1). Classification (NCBI taxonomy): domain Eukaryota; kingdom Viridiplantae; phylum Streptophyta; class Magnoliopsida; order Aquifoliales; family Aquifoliaceae; genus Ilex; species Ilex aquifolium. Next base: position 5,125,698 of record OX637399.1, on the reverse strand, counting down.
TTATGTGACTGTGTAAAAATCTACTAAGACATTTCCATGTTGTAATCGTGCTAGTTGAATTCTTGATGCATAGCGGACAGATTCGATTTCCAGAAAACATGTAGATGCTCGATAAGCATATAGACAACGGGACATTCAAAACTCACATCTTTTTGCTTGACAAAATACCCCAATAGATAATTCATAAATCATACTTCATAATTCTCAAATCTCTATTCATACTTTATAATTCATAATTCATAATTCACACGCACACAGAGATGCACACACATACACATGGTCGGCCTAACAGTGTAACCGAAAAAACGAGGGCTTTAGGCCCCAACTACAAAGAATGCCCCATACTTTTTGATGTACAGTGTAATTCAGTCCAACTTTCTAAATACATGACAATATAAACTGCACAAAAGCACCAATAAAGTGCACACCGAACAACTAAATTTCAGATTCAATAATTGGGCCCAAAAATATAGTGTACACATTTTGTTGCAACGGTCAAAACTCAGTGCAGTAAAACAAAAATAATAAAAGCAAACCTCTCCTCTCTCTCTCTCTCTCTCTCTCGCTCGCAACACACACTCTTACATCTCCAATTAAACATAAACAAAACTCTCTCTGTCACATACACACAACTTTTTATCTTAAATCATACACCAAATCAAAGCCACGTAATGCACTACAACAAAAGTCATTTTTTGCGACGAATTTTAAAACGTCACTAAATAATACTATCTGCGAGGAATTGATAAATTTGTCGCAAATAATTATTATAGTAATTTTTTTCGCGACGTTTTTTTTAATTCCGTCGCAAAAAATTGTGAGTCCCTCCCTTTTTTTTTGGCTGGAGTGATGGTGGGAAATGAAAATATTTTTCACGACAAAATATTTTTGACGCAAAAATATATAATCAAAAAATAAAATAAAATAAAAAATTAATTAGCAACGTTTTTATTGTCGTCGTAGAATATAAATTACAACCACATTTAATGTTAAAATAAAATAAAAATATTAAATTGCGACGTTTTATTATTTATGTCACAAAAAATATTTTCGAAATTTATTGCGATGTTTTTATTTTGTCGCAGAATATAATTTTCTAAAAGATCAAACGATGTCGTTTTGGGCATTTAAAAAAAAAAAAAACCCTGCCTACCTAAATCGACATCCATTACCCAACTCTTTTTCCCTCATTCTCACTTTCCCCATCTCTCCCTCTTTGTTTATTTCAGTCAATACACACACAGTACTCTCTCTCTCTCTCATTTCCTCGCTATTCTCTCTGTTCCCTTCCCCTTGCGAACCAGAGTGTTTCCTGCCCTCCCTCTCGAACCAGATCGTTTGGCTTATTCCTTGGTGTTTCCTCGGCATTTTGGCGCATTCCTTGCAACTCTAGACAATTTGGGTTAGTGGGTCGGGTGGTGATTGAGGCTGTGATTAGGAGAAGGCAGTAGAGGAGAATTTCTTTGGGTTTTTCGAGGCCAGGTGGTTCTAGGGCTAGTTTGGTGGAGAGATTGAGAAATTGTAGGAGGATTTACGGAGCTCAGCTACAATTATTAAGGTTTTGTCGAGCCAGTTTGAGAAGTTGGGGATTCGGTTTAGGGTCACCAAGAAGGTTTTGAAAGATCCCATTGCTGAGGTAGTGATAATTTTTTCTGGCATTCAGTAACTATGTCGTTGTGTTGGTGATCAATGATACATTGAAAATATGATCAGTGGGAAACATATTATGCTTTGTTGGTTTTGCATTGTGCTTGTAATGAATGTTGACATGGTACTTGTAGCTTGTGTAAGTGTTCAATTCATTTTAAGTTGTGAAACATGCAGCCTAGCTTTGTTGGATGCAATGCCGCATAAAAAACTACCCTTGGCATGCAATTTTACATTTCATAGGGGTGTTTCTTTGTCTTGCTGTTTTAAGTAGAGTAATGGATAAGTTACTAGAAATCTACTAATGGTATCAAAAGATACTATGCGGGACGAAAAACTGGGGTATCTAGCAAAGACGTTGTAGAAATGGTATGATAGATGTAAAGAAAATATAGGAGAAATAAACCAGAAATGGGAGAATATGCTTTTTATTTGTTTAAGTGTGTGTTATGCTATACTATATGCTTGATTTGAGATCCTAATTTCTATACCTGTTTTCTTTCACATTTCTATGTGCTCAAGTCAGGCGTTGTGGTTCTTAAAATTTAAGTTTAGCTTAGAGAAAACATGTCTGGGTAGAAACTAGTTGTGCGTCTGCCCAACCTCATCCAACATACTTCCTCCCCCTCTAAAAAAAAAAGAACAAGTAAAAAGTTGAAATGTGAAGCATATGTTCTAATAATAGTTGGTTATCTAAAACCAAACTATAGAGTCTTTGTTGAGTTGACTTGAGTTATATTAGTGCGACCCAAGAAATTAGTTCATTAGAGAATTGTAGTTGACGAGTGTTGCCTGCAAGACCTGGGTTTCAAGGGATGGCCTTTCACTTGGTGGAATGGAAGTGCTTACGCTCATGCAATTAGGGCGAGATTGGATCGTATTTTGGCATCACCATCCTGGGTTTCATTCTTTCCCAGCAGTAGTGTTGAACATGTGCCTACGATGGATTTGGATCACTGTCAAGTGGTGTTTAACACGCTTGCTTCTCAACAACTAGGAGAGGGGCCGAGGAAGAAACAGCGATTTCGTTTTGAGGCTATGTGACTCACCGATCCCTCGTGTTTGGAAGTTATTCGGTAGAGTTGGCAAGGATTTAGAACAGGGTCAGCTGTTCAACATTACATAAATAATGTGAGGAATTGTAGAATGGAGCTCTCGAAATGGAAATTTCAAAAGTTCAGGAATATAGCTTAAAGTCTCCAAGCTAAGAAGGAAAGAATGTGGCATTTGCGAGCTGGCGTTATTAAGTTAGTAGAAGCAGAGGGAGTAAGGTCGGAGCTTAAGGATAGACAACTACAGATCAATAAGTTAGTAGAAGCAGAGGAGACAATGTGGAAACAACGATCAAATGCTCTGTGGTTGACATAAGGTGATAGAAATACCAAGTTTTTTCATGCGCATGCTATTTCGAGAAGACAAAGAAATATGGTAAAAGGTTTTTTACCAAGAATGGTGTTTGGGTCACATAAATCAGGCAGGTCGAACAAGTTGCTGTAGAATACTTCACTGACCTGTTTAAGAAGAAATCCCCTTTTGCTCAATTAATGGATCAGGGCACTAGTTGTGTGGAACCGAAAGTGATGCCATAGATGAACATTTGACTATTAGTAGATTTTTCACCAATGGAAGTTGCTGATGCTCTGAAACAATTCCTCCCGGATAAATCTCTAGGTCCGGATGACATGAGTCCAATATTTTTTTCAGAAATTTTGGCCTGTTGTGGGGAACGATGTGGTGAGGGTTGTCTTAGATTTTTTAAATTCAGGTGGGTTTTGCAGTAAGCTAAATTATACACATATAGTTTTGGTGCCCAAAACCCAAAACCTAGTGAATATGACTCAGTTCTTTCCATTTAGTTTGTGCAATGTGGTGTACAAATTAATAGCTAAAATCTTAGCTAACAGGTTAAAGAAGATCCTTCCGAAGATTATATCGGAATTTCAAAGCGCATTCGTACCAGGTCGCTTGATTACATATAATATTCTGATAGCTTATGAGCTTAATCATTCTCTAAAGCGGAAAAGGAAGGGGAGTTAGGCTTATATGTCTCTTAAATTAGATATGAGCAAGGCTTACGAAAGAATAGAGTGGTGCTTTTTGGAGGCTATGATGCGCAGATCTGGGTTCGACGAAAGGTGGATTATGATTGTTATGCGTTGTGTATCCACAGTTTCTTACTCTATTGTACTAAATGGGGGAACAAATGGGTTTCCTAAGACCGCAACGAGGGTTGAGGCAGGGAGATCCGCTATCCCCGTATCTATTCCTCCTGTGCTATGAAGATTTCTCGGCTCTTTTAAAAGCTGGAGAAGCGTTGGGAATGATCCGAGGTTTATCTGCAAGTAGAGGGGGCCCTACTTTTTCTCATTTATGTTTTGCAGACGACAACCTCCTTTTTGCTAAACCTACTAAAGATAACTATGAACCAGTCTTGGAGTGCCTCCATAAATACGGGGAGGCTTCAGGGCAAGTTATTAATTTTATAAAGTCAGCAGTTGTTTTTAGCTGGAATGTTGGGCCAGCAGTGTTGGAGGAAATCAGGGATATGCTACATGTTACTGTCGTAGAGAGTCATCATAAGTACCTGGGTCTTCCTTCAGTAGTAGGAAAAAAGAAACGTGCAATCTTCAACTCTATTCGGGAAAGAGTTTGGTGTTGTGTTCAAGGTTGGTAGGAGAAGTTACTTTCACAAGCAAGCAGGGAAGTACTAATCAAGGCAGTGGCGCATGTGGTTCCAACTTATGCAATGTCATGCTTTAAGCTTCCATCAACTTTATGTGGGGAGTTGAATAGTCTAATGGCAAAGTTCTGGTGGGGAGGCAGTGGTTCAGGTAATAAAATTCACTGGATAGCCCGGGAGGAGTTGTGTAGACCGAAGTCTAGAGGTGGGATGAGCTTTCGGAATTTAGAAGCTTTCAACCTTGCTCTTCTAGCGAAACAAGTATGGAGAATACTCCAACATCCTTCTTTCTTAGTAAGCCAGGTGTTAAATGCAAAATACTTTCCAAATACATCAATAATGGAGGCTAAATTGGGGTACAACCCATCCTTTACATGGTGTAGTATTCTGTCAACTAGAAGGGTCGTGGAAGGGGGGTTACGTTGGCAGATCGGCAATGGAAACTGAGTCTATAATTAAGAAGGATAGATGGGTTCCAAGAGCAACTACGTTCAAGTTGATTAGTCCTCTCCTGGGAATTTCGAAATGACACCCGTGTGAGTTGGTTGATTGATCAGAATTCAAAGACTTGGAATATGAGTCGGCTAAGAAATCTTTTTTTGGATTTTGAGGCTGAGGTAATTTCGTCCATTCCTATTTATCCGAATCTCCCTAATAGACTAGTTTGGCATTATATGAAGTCTGGGAATTTTTCGGTGAAGAGTGCCTATCATTTAACTATGGACCAAGGGATGGAAGGTGGTTCAAGTAGCAATAATGGTAAGTGGTGTGGTGCGTTTGTGTGGAATTTGAACATCCCCAATAAAATTAAGGTTTTTGCTTGGAAGGCAATCCAGGAAATCTTACCAACTCATAGTGTTCTTTCCAGAAGGAGAATTCCAGTTAATAACTGTTGTTATTTTTGTGGAGCATTCCAGGAGTCAATTTTTCATTTTTTTTTTGCAGTGTCCATTTACAAAGTAGGTGTGGCGTTATTCATCTTTGAAGCTGCCCCAGGTTCCTTCAACTACTTTTCAGCAATGGTTTGCAACAGTCTCAAAAAATTTGTCTTCAAGGGATGTCTGTTTGGTGGTGGTACTCTGCTAGTCCATTTGGTTTAATAGAAACAAGGCTAGACTATAGCAGGATGTCCAATGTCCTTATCAGATTGTGGACTTTGCTAGCTCTTATTTGAACTAGTATCTAGAGGCCCAGGACCGAAGTAACAAAACAGATATTTTATCAACGTCGAGTGAGTTTTCTCGCTGGTTAACTCCTCCAATGGGTACTGTCAAGATTAATTTTGATGGGGCTATATTTAGCTCGATTAAAGCTGTGGGAATAGGAGTGGTGATCAGAGACTGGAGGGGACGATTTCTTGCTGATCTGAGCAGATTAGTTAGAAGGCCTTTGAGTGTTGAAAGTGTGGAGGCTTTGGCAGCCTGCTGTGCGTTGGATCCGGGTATTCAATTGGGATATTCAAGCATTGTCCTAGAAGGTGATGCTAAAGCTGTAGTGGAGGCCACTGGCAGACAAGAACCTAATCTATTAGAAGCTGGTCATCTCATAGAACTGATTCAATCTTTAGCTGTACACTTAATGGAATTCTCTTCCTCTTGGGTAAGGAGATCTGCTAATGGTGTGCCTGATGCTTTGGCTCATTTTGCTTGTCAATGTAATGACTTTGTCCTATGGAGAGAGGTATGTCCAGACTTCATTGGCTCTCTCATCCTTAGTGAGTCCTCAGTTTAACTTTAATAAAAGTTGTTACTGTCTTTTATCAAAAAAAAAAAAAATTCATAAATCACAATTTAATAATTCACACAGGGCCAGCCCAACAGTGTAACCGAAATAACGAGGGCTTTAGGCCCCAACTACATAGAATACCCCATACTTTTTAATGTACAGTGTAATTCAGTCCAAGTTTCTAAATACATGACAATATAAACTCTACAAAAGCTCCAATAAAGTGTACACCGAACCACTAAATTTCAGATTCAATAATTAGGCCCAAAAATACAGTCTACACATTTTGTTGCAACGGTCAAAACTCAGTGCAGTAAAACAAAAATAATAAAACCAAAACTCTCCTCTCTCTCTCCCTCTCTCACACACACACACTCTCTCTCTTACATCTCCAATTAAACATAAACAAAACTCCAACTCTCTCACACACACAACTTTTCATCTTAAATCATACACCAAATCAAACCCACATAATATAACCCACTTAATTTTGCAAACTTTAATCAAGTAATAACTAAAATATCAAATTTTAATGTTGCAAATAACGATGACAAATCAAACTGTATTGTTTTCATATTTTTTATAATTTTAAGCTCATGTTTTATTCTGTAATTATAGATACCATATGGTTATTTAGAACTAATTTATTGATTATGTATTATAAATATGGCAACAAAAAAATAACCATCTGGGTATGAAAATATTTTCTAAAAAAGAAGAAAATTTTAAAATAATTGAATCTCAAAATGATCTCTTTATTCCTACTGCCAAACACAATGTTAAAGGAAAATAGGTTAAAGTCCTGCAACTAAACAATTAATAGATCCCAAAGAATAAGAAATAATAAAATAATACAACAAAATAGTAAAAAAAATATTCACGATGAGAGTTAAATATGCAAAACAACTATATTGCATGCAAAATATACAATAAATAAATAAAGAAAAAATACTTAAGGTCGCCCATGTTGCAAGAAAGAATGGAAGAATTAGCGATACAGACAATTGAAAAAAACCCTCATCTACAAATGTCGTTTTAGGCCTCAAACTTTCTTGAGCCGCCTCTGCACATACAACAATATAGATGCACAAACACACACACACCCACACACACACACACACACACACCCACACACAAATGCACACAAAAGATGAGAGAAAGAAAAATACTTCGTATATACACACACTTAGATGAACACAAAATAGACGAAAACATATACACACATGCTCAAACATATACACCCATATAACACACGCACACACATTCACACATGAATATAACAATATATACACAGATCTAGGGCTATATAGTTGATTCCATAGAGAGGAGTTAGAGAGAGAGAGATGGAGATGGAACGAGTGAAACCTGACCTTGAGACCCAATTTTGATGGAGATGGAGTGTTGGTAGCTCATTCGCTTGGTAACGAGCATCGCTGGCATTGTGAGAGAGACGATCAAGAGAGAAGAGGCAAAAAAAGGATAAGCAAGCTTTTATACTTGGAACAAAAAAACTCCATTTTTGCAAGTAATAGGGTTCGAAGATCAGGCCTCATTAATTGGGACTGAGGGACGGACGTGTTTTCAGTTTTTCCCTGTTTTTGAAAACACCTATTTTCATGTTTTCAAATTCTAGGGTTGTTTACAAAACATACCAGAAAAAAAAAAAAAAAAAACACCCTCCAAACATGTTTTTTATATAGAAAAAATTGGAAAAAAAAATGGAAACAGTTTGTCACTAAACTCAACCCAGATTGTTTGTTTTTTTGATTTTTTGCAGGCACAAGAGCTAGAGGAATGAAGAACTCTACAACTATAGTCGAATAACTTCACAGATCCAAGGGAATAAGAAGGCAGTTGCAGAGAAAAGGAAGAAGGCAGCTGCAGACTAGAGGAAATAGTAGGCGCAGACCAAGAGGAAGAAGAAAACAGTTGTAGATCTAGAGGAAGAAGAAGGTTGTTGCAAATCCAGAGGTAGTTGCCGATTGTCGTTGATGATCGTCTCCCTTCTACAGTTTCTATGAACAGTCAATGGCTTCGTCGATGAAGAAAAGAGAGAATAGAAGACAACCTTTAATTTTTTTATAAACCCTTGCCACTGAAACAACATCATTTCAGTGGCTATAGGGATAAAAAAACAAGACTTCGGTGAAATGACGTTTTCAGCCCAAAAAAAAAAAAAACAAACAAACGGAGACTTCCGTGCATCGTGGGTATCGAACGAAACGTATCGTATCATGTATCGGATGATACTATACAAAAACGATATAGAGACTTGATTCGTATCGTTTTCACTATGTACCGTGATGTATTGTACGACACCTATTACGTATCGTGTGATACTAATAATTATGACTATGACATGATATTATGTCCTTTTTTTTTGTTCCATGCCTTAGTAAAGCTAAATAATTTTAAATATACTTTCTTCTAATATTTTAGTTTTGATTAATAACATATTTCTTATGTTTGTGTTTAAAAATATATCCAAACTTTTAATAGTTTTTATCAATTAGTGAAATTTGTTATTCATATTTGTTTCCACCCTAAAGTGAAATTGTAGCTCCGCCATTTATCACATTTTATATTAGTTGAAGGAGTTCCCTTTTCATTCACCAAAATAGCAACTTGAATTGCAAACTCATGCTCTCCTAGTACATACTCGATCCTCAAGCTTCATTCTATCATGCTTCAATAACACAACGAAAATGCATGGCTTAAGAGGTTGTGTAAATTGTATTTACCTCCTTATGGTTTAGCTACATTGCATATAACCCCTTACACATTAGACCCATGCGGATAATCTCCATTCAGAAGGTTATGGACTACAAAAAAACATTTGTAAATTTATTTCCCTTAAAATTTATGGCCAAACATCTAGAGTGAAAATTGTGACTAAAATAGTGATACAAAATAACTCAAATACCCCTCTAATAAATATTTGTAATTTTGTTCTATGAACAGAAAATATAGAGATTTCAATTTTACAAACTGAGACAAATCTAAAATGACAAGAAACCCGAAAACTAATTAATCTGAATCATAATTGAGTCAAAATAAGTTAGTTGTTCACTTTAATCCATTTGCATTATTTACATGTTTTTGAGTCACGGTACAACTCAATCAAACCACAATAAGGTAAAATATATTTACAAACTTGTAACCTGAAACATTAAAAGGTATGGGGCACCTCACATTTGTAGCGATTTGGGATAAATTTCATGTGTCACAAATAAGTTACGTGCCTGTTTGGAGGCGCACTGCTATTTCAGAGGAGTGAAGCTAGTAATAGAAGGGAAAGACACTCTGAGGACAAGTTTTAACTTTCCAAACACTCTTGCAAGCTACACCCTTGAATGATCAGTTGATTAGCGGTAGGGGTATCAAAGTATGACATGATTTGTTAATATGACATGAACATGATAAAATTTTAGAGTATTTCGCTCTTTCTTAAGTTATCCATTTTGTAAACAAGTGAACCTAACACGACACAACAAGATTAATAAAAAACTTGAATATGAGTAAAGTCAATTAAAAAAATACACGACTCATTTATATACCGATTATACACGACAAAAAACCAATATGACACAACTCATTTGGGCATGAATTAATAGGAATAGGGGATGGGTAGAATATTTTTTGACAATAATATTTTAAGATCTAATACGCACTCACCTCACCTAACACGATCGATAGGCCTAATTACTGGTTGTAGCGCTTCCCCAAGCAATATGTTGGACTACTAACCCAAAAGAACAATATGTTGAGCAAACAGGGCTGAACCATCTGTGAAATGAACCAAAGAATCGTTTTGTGCCCGGGAACTATAGTCGAAGTAGAAACATTCGGACATTTTTCTTTGGGTCTAATCCACTTTGATGGGGGTGCGAAACTAACCATGACAGTGTCTTTTATCATTATTGAACATTCTGACTTCTATCAGATCATATAACAATTGTGTAAGTTAAATTATATTCGTTAGTACTAGAGATAAATAAGAATGAATATAGGCATACCACAATGCGACTTGACTTGATTGATTTTTTACATTTTTAAAGAGGTGGGGGTAATGGAGAGCGTTCAGAGATCACCCTAATAGGCCCTCACTGGTGGGATCTTGAGGCCTCTGATCGCGTCTATTACTCCTATCGGGAATGAACTTAGCTAGACTAATATAACGGCCAACCATCGAGTCCCAATGTGGAGTGACTTGATTGATTGAAATATCGTTGGGTCCTCCTATTGCTTTTTTATATTAATAAAAATTAAAATGTTCCCTCATCTACGATTACAGTCAGCATAATTTTCCTTTGCTCAAAGTTCTCGGGACAAAATTGAGACTTGCATATAAATAGCATGCAACTCTTTTTTAAAAATGAGGTATGCACATGCAGATGAATGTATTTGAAAGTAACAAACTTTCTTTGAGTTTTATTTATAAGGTGGTTGAAGCAGGAGGAGATAACATAACCCCAATCCCCACAACATACATCCTTAATTATTCCAACTAAAGATAAACAAGAAACTGTCAAGCCGAGCTAAACTTTATTCGAAGAATGCCATCCACACTTTGGCACAGAAGACTGACTTTTTAAAGTTCATCCACTTTTTTTGAGAGGGAAGGTGCTACATAAGGAGGGCCAATTGGGAAGGATCTTGGTGATGCCACGAGTGATGTGGCCATCTGTGGTGCCGGGAGCAAAGTTGAAACGCGCGTAGTAATCTCCTTTGAATATGTATGCCTCATCAGTCGTGTGCAAAGCAAACGCTGCATCAATTCCACTTTCGAAGATGGTGTTTTTCAAACTAGGAAAGCCTCGATTGATGAGATGGATGGAGATGAGGTGGGAATCATAATCGTAGTTAATAAGAGCATACTGGTTGTCTTTGAAGAGGTAAGCTTCATAGTTGTTCGTTGACTCAAACGCGGCGTCTACGCCGTTTTCAAACACCGTCCCTTTGAAGAAGGGGAACATTGCAGTGATGGTCATCGGTCCTTTGATTATCCTGTCATTTGTGGTGTGTGGTGCGTAGTTAATCTGTGCACAGAGATTCCCAGAGAAGATGAATGCTTGATCCTTGTGATGAGACCCAAAAGCACAGTCTATTCCAGGTTCTGCAAAGGCTGTGCCCTTGAGGGATGGATACCCAGCAACGATAAGATGCGGTCCAAACAACACCTCGTCTTTTGCCTTGCTTGGACCATAGTCCATTAGCACGTACTCGTTCTTCACGAAGAAATAGGCTTCATTTATATGAGACGAACGAAATGCAGCATTTAGGTACGCCATTTTCTTCTCTCACCTGCCCAATTAATTTAAAAGTGATGTAAATCATTGCGCTCATTAGTACTGATCACCAAAAAATTCCAAATGTTATTTCTGATAATTACCAACTCATACAAGATTAGTGTAAGACACAAATAATAAGGCACTTGCACTGCATATTTTTATTGGAATTAATCATTCATATTACTAGTATAACATGAAAGCAAAACAAACATAATTGCAAATCCATCTAGGGATTTTTAGAAATTACTAGTCAGTGCAAGGAAAACCTTAACACAGGCTAAGAGAATGTTCTTAGAAAACCCCTATTGATAATTAAGAACATAAACTAATTACATAATCATCAAAAAAGATGAGCATGCTCCAACCCTTTTTCTTTTTAACACAATAACAGACTCTTGTTCACTGAAATTTGCATGTCACCATATGTATATCTTTATATATATGTGTGTGTGTGTGTGTGTGTGTATATATAGATATACATATGTATATACACATATATATACATATATATATACACAAATTGCACCTAGTTTTTGGTCAAACATTATACCAAAACCATGCTATGCTCTTGCATCAAATAACCAACATGATAAAACTTCAACGCAGAGTCACTAACCACAAGAGTTAAAACTAACATCAACAAGAGACAATAACGTAAAACTCCATCACCTTAACCGAAGTAAAACCCAACAGAATTTGATTGATGATCGATGAGGAAACCTGAGGGGGGTATATATAGACCTGGTTAAGCCTTAGCCACAAACCACAAGGAGGTTTAAAAATTGAACAAACATAAAAGTCCACAAAAGAGGTCTAAAAAATGTTACCTCCTGTCTTTTTCACACAAATGGAATCATAAACCCGACTTATGAAGACTTTCAACTGTCTCAAAGGTTGGGTGTATTTTTTTATTTGGGAAGGCAAAGTCTTCATAATTCCTAGCATGCATGTGTGGCTAGGATTTCCTAAACATTTAAAATTGAAGATCGTAGATTGATCAAGCACCAAATAATGGAAGGTTAATGCATGTTCATTTTTAATTAGAAAAATGTTATGTGGACATAATTTGATTACTTAATATATCATAACTATTGAATTTGCAGTTGGTTCTAGGCTTTTTTTTTTTTGTTACAGGGTGTCCAAGTCTGCGCAGACTACTACCTCGAGCTCTGCGGCTGCAATTAACTTGAGCTGGTTCCGGTTAATACTATAGATCACTATCAATCTAATGACAATAATTCATTTGGGTCAGTAAATTAAGTACAATTAATGTTGTTGAATTACTCTCGTGAAACCGTCGTGTTCAAGGTCAACTCCTCAGAAAGTTGTGCCAACCATAATTCGGGGAGGTATTGACTCAAAAGTGAACATTCATTATATAATGACCATGTAGCTTGGAGTTCATACTTCATACATAATTTGAATATTGTAGTTCATGGACTTGATGAAAAGTCTCCCCTTTAGTAATGCCGCTTTCGTGAGATCATGACTTTATTTCATATGTCACTCACTATTGTTTGGAGAATGGGATTGCTAGAATATCATCTTTCTCCAATAACCAAGAACATCGGAAGTTGATAAATATTAGTTGGTGATACTAAATATAAAAAGATGATGTGGTATGTATCATTATATTGAACATCTTCTCTACCAATAGATGATATCCATTTCTTTCACTAGAGCAACCCTTTATCACTCCCCAAAGGATCACATCCATATATACTTCCTTTCCTAGTTTGATATATAGTTTGGTATGGTGGTAATGCTATCGAATTAGTAACTATGAGGTTATGAGCTTGACTTTGAGGGTAAGCATAATTTATGTACAAATAAGACCAAAAAAGATAGTTAGGACATATTCAATTCATCTTTCTTTACATATTGGGTTTATTATATAGAAGGACGTGCAAAAGGTGCAACAACTCTTTAGAAAATAAAAATTGTAATTAATCAACAAGGTCATTAATAAAGTCAGCTTTCACATTGGTAAAATTATGTTAAATTATGGAAGTGTTGACTAATTCAATTGACACATGCATGCATGGCCAAGGAAACATGTTACCTAGCCTCTTGTCTTTTCCACACCTTGATAACAGTCGTGATAGTAAATTTACCGCGGGTTTAACATACCACATGACATTGTCATATAATGTATATCACTAATAAAATATTAAACATTTTCAATGAATAGTTGTCGGCTATGACTTATTTGTCAATTGTTTTCCTTTAAAAAGTCAATTTTTGTGTCCCACAAGTTAAAATTATGGCAGTCTCTCATTATCGCCTTGCTTCATTAACAATTTTTTTAACTAAACCTTTTTTTTTTTTTGTTCAGTTTTCAACTAAACCTTACCTCTTCATCTCTCTATCATCCGAAAATTGAACCCGACACTAACAACGAAACCAACGCCGGCCAACGACTTACCAGGCAATCTGTCATAGTCTCGTACCTCTTGCTCTCCCTCTTTCTCTCTCTCTCTCTCTCTCTCACTATATATATATATATATATATATATATATATATATATATATATATATATATATATATATATATATATATATATATGTAGGTGGATATAAAAATTTGATGATCTTTGATTTGAATGATCGAACACTTTGAAGAGCATACACGAAAACGTGTATTTACGAAATCATTCATGTGAAACTTGGGAGGGTCTGATTTTAATAAGGCACATGTAGAAGGTGAATGTAAAAAGGGAAAAGAAAGTCATGCCTACCTGTACCTCTTCCTATTTGTATGGTATTAAGCATTTGACTTCATTGAGGGAAAGGGTTGGATCCATGGTCCACTTTTCGACCGCCGTAACGATAACAGTAACGGAATTATAACTACCCATGATGCTACAACATTGTTATAAAGTTTTGTACTTCTACCAACCATAATTCATTTATTTAGAAGGTAGCACATGGCGCCAATGCAAATTATACATGCATTATGAGGCAACGGCACTCAAAACTGATCATTCATTGTATAATAACTAAGTAGCTCGGAGTTCATACTTCATATAGACTTTAATATTGTAGTTCCTGGACTTGATGAAAAGTCTTTCTCCTTTAGTCAAAGTACTTTGCTAATTATAAGCAATTACAACCCTCAAAGTGATGCCACTTTCATTAGATTCTGACATCACGGCTTATGTCCCTATGGTGATACTACATATAAAAGATGGAGCAATGCTAATGACCTATTTTGTTGACTTAATTTACTATAATCATTGAATTGACTAAAGGTCCTATTAAATATTGGAACTTAGTATTAATCCAATAGTTACAATGAAAACACATCATTAAATCAACAAATTAGATCAAATTTTTTTGTCCAAATAGCATTACGTGATATGGATCCTTGGATTAAATATTTTCTCTTTCCGCCTTTGTCATTCCTAAATGGATCAAATCTCCACTTCCTTCCTAGTTTGATTGTTTGGCACGGTGGTAATGCTATCGAATTAGGAACTATGAGGTTATGAGCTTGATTTTAAAAGCAAGCACACTTTATGTACAAATAAGATCAAAAAGACAGGTGGCACGTCTTTAATTCACCTTTTTATATATATTGAGTTGATTATATAAAATGAAGTGCAACAGTGTAACAACTCTTTAGAAAATAGAAAATGTAATTAATCAATAATAAAGTCAGCTTTCACATTGGTAAAATTATGAAAGTGTTGACAAATTCAATCGACACAAGCATGCATGGTAAAAGATGTCAGGCATGGTGAAAGAAATATGTTGCCTATCCTCTTGTGTTTTCCATACACATTGATACGAGCAGTGAAGATTGATTGCAAAAAGAAATTTCATGTCTCTCAAACGTGTTTGTTATACCAAACCAACATATACATTTAGGTTCAAATACTACTAACAGGTACATCTCTTTCTCCCTCTCTCTCTATATATATGTATATATATTGGTGCACATAAAAATTTGATGATAAACTTCTTTATACAGGCAATATTATTTACCAAATGGGTTCTTTCTCTCAGTTTTAGTTTCCTGACCAATTAGAGTCAACATGTTGTGGAGGAATTTCAATTCTTTGATTTTAATGATCGAACACTTTGAAGACCATACACAAAAACGTGGATTTACGAAATCATTTGGGTGGAACTTGGGAGGGTTTGATTTTAATGAGAATGTGGTCTATCTAATTTTAGTGGGTCACATGTAGAAAGTGGATGTAAAAAAGGAAAAGAATGGGACTTGGAAAAGGTGGGAGGATCCATAAGAAAGTCAACACACAACCTGTTAGTCTTCCTATTTTTATGGTTTAAGCATGTGACTTCAAGGAGGAAAAAAATGTAGGGGGAGAATCTAGGTCAAAAGAATCATAAAGAAAGAACATGTGAAAATATTGGATCACGGTCCACTTGTCGGATACAAACCTGAAAGGCTGAAATGGCCACAACCACCATTAACAACAAACTCACATGGGATTAAATAATTGGATATATACCCATGATCTTACTGCACATGATGCTACTGCATCATTCATTATATAATGACCAAGTTGCTTGGAGTTCATACGTACTTGAATATGATAATTTTTGGGTTTTATGAAAGGAAAATGCTATACAATTCAAATGAAATTAAAAAATTATAACCCAAATGTATATCATTCTTTGGATGAATGTTGGATGAGTGGGTCTTATTAAAAAACTTGATAGGGCTCATTCATCCAAAGAATGATATACATTTGAGTCACAATTTTTTAAATTTTATTTAGATTATGTGGCATTACAAATTGATGGAAAATCTCTCTCGTATGGTCAAAGCACTTTGCTAATTATAAAGAGTTACACCCCTCAAAGTGATGCCACTTTCGTGAGATCCTGACTTCACGGCTTATGTCGCACCTATGGCGATACTACATATAAAAGATGGAGCAATGCTATTGACCTATTTTACTAACTCAATTCAGTATAATCATTGGATTGACTGTGCGCCTCATTAGATATTGGAACTTGGTATTAATACAATAATTTTCAACCGAGTGTTTGAAGTAGCTGCTAATTAGGAGATCGTTTCCACCATTACAAAAGATCTCTAGGTTTTACCTTGTAAGTTTCGCGGTATTGCCATTATTAACTTCTTTTTCTTGCAAACTCATGTGATCAAAGATTAATCGCACGACTAACTTATTCGGTAATTCTTAATTCTCTTAAGATTAATTGCTTTGCTTGGACCATCATAGTGCGTTAAAGCAATGATTTGTCATATGGGTTTTTTCTTTTGAAACTTCATTTGAGAAAAACCAACAATTACTTTGAACACCTCGTAAAATACATACTACAAGTATATATTATTTTTAAAATTTTCCAACTCAAAATGAAGAGTATATCAAAATTGTTGATAACCTCAATCACTAGAACTTGGATGGATGCAAGCGTTTGTTGAAGAAACTTCAAATGCTATTGTCAGTTTCTAATATTATTCTAGCTGATGAACGATACCATCTGTCACATTTTAAATTAAGGGCACTAGTTTAGACAAAGTATCCTATACAATAAACTGCAAACCTTGGATCAAATAATCTGACAAACATGTCCAAAAAACATCACAATTCTTAGTGTTAAACTCATGGTATATAGAATGAACAAATTAATCCTTTCGTTGTTTGTGGAAGATACACGTGGTAGAGTTAAACTTAAAGGAGTTTTCATCCATAGCAACTTGAACTGCAATACATACTTAATACTCAAAACTCATTCCATCAAGTTACATAACCCCTTACACATTAGGCCCATACAAATAATTTCTATCCATTGATTCCAAGTAAGTTATAAACACCTATAAAAATTAGGGATAGTAATACTTTTGCTCTTTAAAGTATGCATTTTTTGTCAGTTTTGTCCTCATTGCTTCCATTTGATCCCTAATGTATTCAACGCGTGTCACATTCGTCCCTAATCAGGCAATCTATCAAATTTTTTGGCGGAAGCGACCACGTGTCATTTTTTCAGAAAGCATCACATGCCCAATACGTTATTATTCTGTCAAAAACTTAACTATCCGTCGATGTAGAACCAAAATGACACAAATTGAATACTTTAGGGACAAAATTGACAAAATTGATATAATGATGATTACACTGACAAAACATACATAGTTTAAGAACCAAAAATGCTATTAACCTTAAAAATTGTTAGTGAAACTATTATAAGAAGAGAAAGCATGTAGGAAAAAAATATATATATAAGCAATTGCATGTGGCTGAAGACACTATGGAACAAACCAAACAATCGCAAGTAAATGCCCATGTCCGAAGGTAATGTATAACACAAAAAAAGATCAAATGCATCAATATTTAGACTAATATGCATTTAATTCAGAAACTTCATTGTCCTAACCAATCTTCTTTACCAATGACTCTAAAAGCTCAAAAAGATTATCCGCATCTTTACAAATTGTTGAAGTATCAATACTTTTAAGAAACACACTTCCTCTAAGACTATTCACAAAAAAATTAGTGATAAAGCGATGTTTCCCATCAATCCATCTGCTAGACGTAAGAGTACAACCAATCGTACTCCACTCTGCTTTATAATTTTCTATCAACCCACCAATAATCAAATTTATCTATTTTTTCAAAAAAGAACATCTCACCTCATGATACGATGGAGGTTTCAATCCCTTGCCAAACAAAGCTACATATTCTAACATTCTTACCAAATATGGATCCTTCACCAAATTAAAAGAAATGGCTTTAGCATAAAATTATCTACAAATATCCAAGCATACATCTTCCCTACCCTTTTTTTTCAACATGGTAGTCAAAGTAATGGTGGCTGGTTGTATTTTAATATTTTATCACTAGTACTATCCCCACTACTACTTCTGATGGTTTTCGCATCCACAAGATTAACATCTTTGCTAGAACCCTTATCATCCAACAATTTCTGACAAAATTCAGTCACTTCCTCTATGCAATGCTTACATGGCGCTGCATCTTTGTGAGAGCACCAACCAAATGATTTTTCATTCTTAAAATGCCTCCCCAATAGACAGCTACACAATGAATTCATTTCAATTTCAACTTTGACCCTTCTAATTTTTCACAATGTTCCCATGTGGGATCATTAGCAAGTTTTTTAGTCATTTTCCTATAAGATGCTGATGATGCTTCAACTGCTTCAAAAACATTAGCATTAATTAGGATTCAGGAATTTTGATTCAAAAAAATAAAATTATTATTTGGCTTTATGAACTAACAACTACATTAATATTTGTAATGGTGTATTTATAGGGACAAGGACCCACTCTATTCCTAACTTAAAGAAGCCCTCGAGGATCTTATCCTATCTTGTACCTCTCTTTCAGCCTAGCTCAGGAGAAAGAAGCCGGAAAGCTTAGGTTGCGTTTGACAACGTTTTCATTTTTATGTTTTCAAAAAAAAAAAATGAAATCAGTTTTTAATTTTATCTTTGAAAAAAAGTTGACACATAAACGTGTTTGATTGCAGTTTTTGTTTTAGAATCTCTCAAAACTAAAACATAACACATATTTAGTAATCATTTTAATTTATGGCATAAAAATTTGACACTTTAAGTTGGTCGCATTTTTCATATCTTCACCCCAAATCATTTTTATTCCAACATTTGTTCTACTTAAGCTTTGTGTCGCTCTGTTCCCTTATTTACAGTGAGTGGCAGCAACCATCTTAGATGAGTCAATTGCCCTGCAACTTATGCAATGGATTCCTATTAGCAAGGTTAGTGGAAGTGTTGCCATCTGTTGATATAATAGAAGATAAAATCAGGATGTTTGACATAAAACTTGCTACAATGAAAGAATTTTCCTACTTGATCCTCAATCTTTCTTTACTGAAGATGAGACAAATAAGTTTGTTTAGCACAGCAAACAGAAATAAGATTTATGTGACTGTGTAAAAATCTACTAAGACATTTCCATGTTGTAATCGTGCTAGTTGAATTCTTGATGCATAGCGGACAGATTCGATTTCCAGAAAACATGTAGATGCTCGATAAGCATATAGACAACGGGACATTCAAAACTCACATCTTTTTGCTTGACAAAATACCCCAATAGATAATTCATAAATCATACTTCATAATTCTCAAATCTCTATTCATACTTTATAATTCATAATTCATAATTCACACGCACACAGAGATGCACACACATACACATGGTCGGCCTAACAGTGTAACCGAAAAAACGAGGGCTTTAGGCCCCAACTACAAAGAATGCCCCATACTTTTTGATGTACAGTGTAATTCAGTCCAAGTTTCTAAATACATGACAATATAAACTGCACAAAAGCACCAATAAAGTGCACACCGAACAACTAAATTTTAGATTCAATAATTGGGCCCAAAAATATAGTGTACACATTTTGTTGCAACGGTCAAAACTCAGTGCAGTAAAACAAAAATAATAAAAGCAAACCTCTCCTCTCTCTCTCTCTCTCTCTCTCTCTCGCAACACACACTCGTACATCTCCGATTAAACATAAACAAAACTCTCTCTGTCACATACACACAACTTTTTATCTTAAATCATACACCAAATCAAAGCCACGTAATGCACTACAACAAAAGTCATTTTTTGCGACGAATTTTAAAACGTCACTAAATAATACTATCTGCGAGGAATTGATAAATTTGTCGCAAATAATTATTATAGTAATTTTTTTCGCGACGTTTTTTTTAATTCCGTCGCAAAAAATTGTGAGTCCCTCCCTTTTTTTTGGCTGGAGTGATGGTGGGAAATGAAAATATTTTTCACGACAAAATATTTTTGACGCAAAAATATATAATCAAAAAATAAAATAAAATAAAAAATTAATTAGCAACGTTTTTATTGTCGTCGTAGAATATAAATTACAACCACATTTAATGTTAAAATAAAATAAAAATATTAAATTGCGACGTTTTATTATTTATGTCACAAAAAATATTTTCGAAATTTATTGCGATGTTTTTATTTTGTCGCAGAATATAATTTTCTAAAAGATCAAACGATGTCGTTTTGGGCATTTAAAAAAAAAAAAACCCTGCTTACCTAAATCGACATCCATTACCCAACTCTTTTTCCCTCATTCTCACTTTCCCCATCTCTCCCTCTTTGTTTATTTCAGTCAATACACACACAGTACTCTCTCTCTCTCTCATTTCCTCGCTATTCTCTCTGTTCCCTTCCCCTTGCGAACCAGAGTGTTTCCTGCCCTCCCTCTCGAACCAGATCGTTTGGCTTATTCCTTGGTGTTTCCTCGGCGTTTTGGCGCATTCCTTGCAACTCTAGACAATTTGGGTTAGTGGGTCGGGTGGTGATTGAGGCTGTGATTAGGAGAAGGCAGTAGAGGAGAATTTCTTTGGGTTTTTCGAGGCCAGGTGGTTCTGGGGCTAGTTTGGTGGAGAGATTGAGAAATTGTAGGAGGATTTACGGAGCTCAGCTACAATTATTAAGGTTTTGTCGAGCCAGTTTGAGAAGTTGGGGATTCGGTTTAGGGTCACCAAGAAGGTTTTGAAAGATCCCATTGCTGAGGTAGTGATAATTTTTTCTGGCATTCAATAACTATGTCGTTGTGTTGGTGATCAATGATACATTGAAAATATGATCAGTGGGAAACATATTATGCTTTGTTGGATTTGCATTGTGCTTGTAATGAATGTTGACATGGTACTTGTAGCTTGTGTAAGTGTTCAGTTCATTTTAAGTTGTGAAACATGCAGCCTAGCTTTGTTGGATGCAATGCCGCATAAAAAACTACCCTTGGCATGCAATTTTACATTTCATAGGGGTGTTTCTTTGTCTTGCTGTTTTAAGTAGAGTAATGGATAAGTTACTAGAAATCTACTAATGGTATCAAAAGATACTATGCGGGACGAAAAACTGGGGTATCTAGCAAAGACGTTGTAGAAATGGTATGATAGATGTAAAGAAAATATAGGAGAAATAAACCAGAAATGGGAGAATATGCTTTTTATTTGTTTAAGTGTGTGTTATGCTATACTATATGCTTGATTTGAGATCCTAATTTCTATACCTGTTTTCTTTCACATTTCTATGTGCTCAAGTCAGGCGTTGTGGTTCTTAAAATTTAAGTTTAGCTTAGAGAAAACATGTCTGGGTAGAAACTAGTTGTGCGTCTGCCCAACCTCATCCAACATACTTCCTCCCCCTCTAAAAAAAAAAGAACAAGTAAAAAGTTGAAATGTGAAGCATATGTTCTAATAATAGTTGGTTATCTAAAACCAAACTATAGAGTCTTTGTTGAGTTGACTTGAGTTATATTAGTGCGACCCAAGAAATTAGTTCATTAGAGAATTGTAGTTGACGAGTGTTGCCTGCAAGACCTGGGTTTCAAGGGATGGCCTTTCACTTGGTGGAATGGAAGTGCTTACGCTCATGCAATTAGGGCGAGATTGGATCGTATTTTGGCATCACCATCCTGGGTTTCATTCTTTCCCAGCAGTAGTGTTGAACATGTGCCTACGATGGATTTGGATCACTGTCAAGTGGTGTTTAACACGCTTGCTTCTCAACAACTAGGAGAGGGGCCGAGGAAGAAACAGAGATTTCGTTTTGAGGCTATGTGACTCACCGATCCCTCGTGTTTGGAAGTTATTCGGTAGAGTTGGCAAGGATTTAGAACAGGGTCAGTTGTTCAACATTACATAAATAATGTGAGGAATTGTAGAATGGAGCTCTCGAAATGGAAATTTCAAAAGTTCGGGAATATAGCTAAAAGTCTCCAAGCTAAGAAGGAAAGAATGTGGCATTTGCGAGCTGGCGTTATTACAGAGGGAGTAAGGTCGGAGCTTAAGGATAGACAACTACAGATCAATAAGTTAGTAGAAGCAGAGGAGACAATGTGGAAACAACGATCAAATGCTCTGTGGTTGACATAAGGTGATAGAAATACCAAGTTTTTTCATGCGCAGGCTATTTCGAGAAGACAAAGAAATATGGTAAAAGGTTTTTTACCAAGCATGGTGTTTGGGTCACATAAATCAGGCAGGTCGAACAAGTTGCTGTAGAATACTTTACTGACCTGTTTAAGAAGAAATCCCCTTTTGCTCAATTAATGGATCAGGGCACTAGTTGTGTGGAACCGAAAGTGATGCCATAGATGAACAGTTGACTATTAGTAGATTTTTCACCAATGGAAGTTGCTGATGCTCTGAAACAATTCCTCCCGGATAAATCTCCAGGTCCGGATGGCATGAGTCCAATATTTTTTTCAGAAATTTTGGCCTGTTGTGGGGAACGATGTGGTGAGGGTTGTCTTAGATTTTTTAAATTCAGGTGGGTTTTGCAGTAAGCTAAATTATACACATATAGTTTTGGTGCCCAAAACCCAAAACCTAGTGAATATGACTCAGTTCTTTCCATTTAGTTTGTGCAATGTGGTGTACAAATTAATAGCTAAAATCTTAGCTAACAGGTTAAAGAAGATCCTTCCGAAGATTATATCGGAATTTCAAAGCGCATTCGTACCAGGTCGCTTGATTACATATAATATTCTGATAGCTTATGAGCTTAATCATTCTCTAAAGCGGAAAAGGAAGGGGAGTTAGGCTTATATGTCTCTTAAATTAGATATGAGCAAGGCTTACGAAAGAATAGAGTGGTGCTTTTTGGAGGCTATGATGCGCAGATCTGGGTTCGACGAAAGGTGGATTATGATTGTTATGCGTTGTGTATCCACAGTTTCTTACTCTATTGTACTAAATGGGGGAACAAATGGGTTTCCTAAGACCGCAACGAGGGTTGAGGCAGGGAGATCCGCTATCCCCGTATCTATTCCTCCTGTGCTATGAAGGTTTCTCGGCTCTTTTAAAAGCTGGAGAAGCGTTGGGAATGATCTGAGGTTTATCTGCAAGTAGAGGGGGCCCTACTTTTTCTCATTTATGTTTTGCAGACGACAACCTCCTTTTTGCTAAACCTACTAAAGATAACTATGAACCAGTCTTGGAGTGCCTCCATAAATACGGGGAGGCTTCAGGGCAAGTTATTAATTTTATAAAGTCAGCAGTTGTTTTTAGCTGGAATGTTGGGCCAGCAGTGTTGGAGGAAATCAGGGATATGCTACATGTTACTGTCGTAGAGAGTCATCATAAGTACCTGGGTCTTCCTTCAGTAGTAGGAAAAAAGAAACGTGCAATCTTCAACTCTATTCGGGAAAGAGTTTGGTGTTGTGTTCAAGGTTGGTAGGAGAAGTTACTTTCACAAGCAAGCAGGGAAGTACTAATCAAGGCAGTGGCGCATGTGGTTCCAACTTATGCAATGTCATGCTTTAAGCTTCCATCAACTTTATGTGGGGAGTTGAATAGTCTAATGGCAAAGTTCTGGTGGGGAGGCAGTGGTTCAGGTAATAAAATTCACTGGATAGCCCGGGAGGAGTTGTGTAGACCGAAGTCTAGAGGTGGGATGAGCTTTCGGAATTTAGAAGCTTTCAACCTTGCTCTTCTAGCGAAACAAGTATGGAGAATACTCCAACATCCTTCTTTCTTAGTAAGCCAGGTGTTAAATGCAAAATACTTTCCAAATACATCAATAATGGAGGCTAAATTGGGGTACAACCCATCCTTTACATGGTGTAGTATTCTGTCAACTAGAAGGGTCGTGGAAGGGGGGTTACGTTGGCAGATCGGCAATGGAAACTGAGTCTATAATTAAGAAGGATAGATGGGTTCCAAGAGCAACTACGTTCAAGTTGATTAGTCCTCTCCTGGGAATTTCGAAATGACACCCGTGTGAGTTGGTTGATTGATCAGAATTCAAAGACTTGGAATATGAGTCGGCTAAGAAATCTTTTTTTGGATTTTGAGGCTGAGGTAATTTCGTCCATTCCTATTTATCCGAATCTCCCTAATAGACTAGTTTGGCATTATATGAAGTCTGGGAATTTTTCGGTGAAGAGTGCCTATCATTTAACTATGGACCAAGGGATGGAAGGTGGTTCAAGTAGCAATAATGGTAAGTGGTGTGGTGCGTTTGTGTGGAATTTGAACATCCCCAATAAAATTAAGGTTTTTGCTTGGAAGGCAATCCAGGAAATCTTACCAACTCATAGTGTTCTTTCCAGAAGGAGAATTCCAGTTAATAACTGTTGTTATTTTTGTGGAGCATTCCAGGAGTCAATTTTTCATTTTTTTTTTGCAGTGTCCATTTACAAAGTAGGTGTGGCGTTATTCATCTTTGAAGCTGCCCCAGGTTCCTTCAACTACTTTTCAGCAATGGTTTGCAACAGTCTCAAAAAATTTGTCTTCAAGGGATGTCTGTTTGGTGGTGGTACTCTGCTAGTCCATTTGGTTTAATAGAAACAAGGCTAGACTATAGCAGGATGTCCAATGTCCTTATCAGATTGTGGACTTTGCTAGCTCTTATTTGAACTAGTATCTAGAGGCCCAGGACCGAAGTAACAAAACAGATATTTTATCAACGTCGAGTGAGTTTTCTCGCTGGTTAACTCCTCCAATGGGTACTGTCAAGATTAATTTTGATGGGGCTATATTTAGCTCGATTAAAGCTGTGGGAATAGGAGTGGTGATCAGAGACTGGAGGGGACGATTTCTTGCTGATCTGAGCAGATTAGTTAGAAGGCCTTTGAGTGTTGAAAGTGTGGAGGCTTTGGCAGCCTGCTGTGCGTTGGATCCGGGTATTCAATTGGGATATTCAAGCATTGTCCTAGAAGGTGATGCTAAAGCTGTAGTGGAGGCCACTGGCAGACAAGAACCTAATCTATTAGAAGCTGGTCATCTCATAGAACTGATTCAATCTTCAGCTGTACACTTAATGGAATTCTCTTCCTCTTGGGTAAGGAGATCTGCTAATGGTGTGCCTGATGCTTTGGCTCATTTTGCTTGTCAATGTAATGACTTTGTCCTATGGAGAGAGGTATGTCCAGACTTCATTGGCTCTCTCATCCTTAGTGTGTCCTCAGTTTAACTTTAATAAAAGTTGTTACTGTCTTTTATCAAAAAAAAAAAAAATTCATAAATCACAATTTAATAATTCACACAGGGCCAACCCAACAGTGTAACCGAAATAACGAGGGCTTTAGGCCCCAACTACATAGAATACCCCATACTTTTTAATGTACAGTGTAATTCAGTCCAAGTTTCTAAATACATGACAATATAAACTCTACAAAAGCTCCAATAAAGTGTACACCGAACCACTAAATTTCAGATTCAATAATTAGGCCCAAAAATACAGTCTACACATTTTGTTGCAACGGTCAAAACTCAGTGCAGTAAAACAAAAATAATAAAACCAAAACTCTCCTCTCTCTCTCCCTCTCTCACACACACACACTCTCTCTCTTACATCTCCAATTAAACATAAACAAAACTCCAACTCTCTCACACACACAACTTTTCATCTTAAATCATACACCAAATCAAACCCACATAATATAACCCACTTAATTTTGCAAACTTTAATCAAGTAATAACTAAAATATCAAATTTTAATGTTGCAAATAACGATGACAAATCAAACTGTATTGTTTTCATATTTTTTATAATTTTAAGCTCATGTTTTATTCTGTAATTATAGATACCATATGGTTATTTAGAACTAATTTATTGATTATGTATTATAAATATGGCAACAAAAAAATAACCATCTGGGTATGAAAATATTTTCTAAAAAAGAAGAAAATTTTAAAATAATTGAATCTCAAAATGATCTCTTTATTCCTACTGCCAAACACAATGTTAAAGGAAAATAGGTTAAAGTCCTGCAACTAAACAATTAATAGATCCCAAAGAATAAGAAATAATAAAATAATACAACAAAATAATAAAAAAAATCTTCACGATGAGAGTTAAATATGCAAAACAACTATATTGCATGCAAAATATACAATAAATAAATAAAGAAAAAATACTTAAGGTCGCCCATGTTGCAAGAAAGAATGGAAGAATTAGCGATACAGACAATTGAAAAAAACCCTCATCTACAAATGTCGTTTTAGGCCTCAAACTTTCTTGAGCCGCCTCTGCACATACAACAATATAGATGCACAAACACACACACACCCACACACACACACACACACACACCCACACACAAATGCACACAAAAGATGAGAGAAAGAAAAATACTTCGTATATACACACACTTAGATGAACACAAAATAGACGAAAACATATACACACATGCTCAAACATATACACCCATATAACACACGCACACACATTCACACATGAATATAACAATATATACACAGATCTAGGGCTATATAGTTGATTCCATAGAGAGGAGTTAGAGAGAGAGAGATGGAGATGGAACGAGTGAAACCTGACCTTGAGACCCAATTTTGATGGAGATGGAGTGTTGGTAGCTCATTCGCTTGGTAACGAGCATCGTTGGCATTGTGAGAGAGACGATCAAGAGAGAAGAGGCAAAAAAAGGATAAGCAAGCTTTTATACTTGGAACAAAAAAACTCCATTTTTGCAAGTAATAGGGTTCGAAGATCAGGCCTCATTAATTGGGACTGAGGGACGGACGTGTTTTCAGTTTTTCCCTGTTTTTGAAAACACCTATTTTCATGTTTTCAAATTCTAGGGTTGTTTACAAATCATACCAGAAAAAAAAAAAAAAAAAACACCCTCCAAACATGTTTTTTATATAGAAAAAATTGGAAAAAAAAATGGAAACAGTTTGTCACTAAACTCAACCCAGATTGTTTGTTTTTTTGATTTTTTGCAGGCACAAGAGCTAGAGGAATGAAGAACTCTACAACTATAGTCGAATAACTTCACAGATCCAAGGGAATAAGAAGGCAGTTGCAGACAAAAGGAAGAAGGCAGCTGCAGACTAGAGGAAATAGTAGGCGCAGACCAAGAGGAAGAAGAAAACAGTTGTAGATCTAGAGGAAGAAGAAGGTTGTTGCAAATCCAGAGGAAGAAGAAGAGGTAGTTGCCGATTGTCGTTGATGATCGTCTCCCTTCTACAGTTTCTATGAACAGTCAATGGCTTCGTCGATGAAGAAAAGAGAGAATAGAAGACAACCTTTAATTTTTTTATAAACCCTTGCCACTGAAACAACATCATTTCAGTGGCTATAGGGATAAAAAAACAAGACTTCGGTGAAATGACATTTTCAGCCCAAAAAAAAAAAAACAAACAAACGGAGACTTCCGTGCATCGTGGGTATCGAACGATACGTATCGTATCATGTATCGGATGATACTATACAAAAACGATATAGAGAGTTGATTCGTATCGTTTTCACTATGTACCGTGATGTATTGTACGACACCTATTACGTATCGTGTGATAATAATAATTATGACTATGACATGATATTATGTCCTTTTTTTTTGTTCCATGCCTTAGTAAAGCTAAATAATGTTAAATATACTTTCTTCTAATATTTTAGTTTTGATTAATAACATATTTCTTATGTTTGTGTTTAAAAATATATCCAAACTTTTAATAGTTTTTATCAATTAGTGAAATTTGTTATTCATATTTGTTTCCACCCTAAAGTGAAATTGTAGCTCCGCCATTTATCACATTTTATATTAGTTGAAGGAGTTCCCTTTTCATTCACCAAAATAGCAACTTGAATTGCAAACTCATGCTCTCCTAGTACATACTCGATCCTCAAGCTTCATTCTATCATGCTTCAATAACACAACGAAAATGCATGGCTTAAGAGGTTGTATAAATTGTATTTACCTCCTTATGGTTTAGCTACATTGCATATAACCCCTTACACATTAGACCCATGCGGATAATCTCCATTCAGAAGGTTATGGACTACAAAAAAACATTTGTAAATTTATTTCCCTTAAAATTTATGGCCAAACATCTAGAGTGAAAATTGTGACTAAAATAGTGATACAAAATAACTCAAATACCCCTCTAATAAATATTTGTAATTTTGTTCTATGAACAGAAAATATAGAGATTTCAATTTTACAAACTGAGACAAATCTAAAATGACAAGAAACCCGAAAACTAATTAATCTGAATCATAATTGAGTCAAAATAAGTTAGTTGTTCACTTTAATCCATTTGCATTATTTACATGTTTTTGAGTCTCGGTACAACTCAATCAAACCAGAATAAGGTAAAATATATTTACAAACTTGTAACCTGAAACATTAAAAGGTATGGGGCACCTCACATTTGTAGCGATTTGGGA
Source organism: Ilex aquifolium (assembly GCA_951799425.1). Classification (NCBI taxonomy): domain Eukaryota; kingdom Viridiplantae; phylum Streptophyta; class Magnoliopsida; order Aquifoliales; family Aquifoliaceae; genus Ilex; species Ilex aquifolium. Next base: position 5,097,201 of record OX637399.1, on the reverse strand, counting down.
TAAATTTCATGTGTCACAAATAAGTTACGTGCCTGTTTGGAGGCGCACTGCTATTTCAGAGGAGTGAAGCTAGTAATAGAAGGGAAAGACACTCTGAGGACAAGTTTTAACTTTCCAAACACTCTTGCAAGCTACACCCTTGAATGATCAGTTGATTAGCGGTAGGGGTATCAAAGTATGACATGATTTGTTAATATGACATGAACATGATAAAATTTTAGAGTATTTCGCTCTTTCTTAAGTTATCCATTTTGTAAACAAGTGAACCTAACACGACACAACAAGATTAATAAAAAACTTGAATATGAGTAAAGTCAATTAAAAAAATACACGACTCATTTATATACCGATTATACACGACAAAAAGCCAATATGACACAACTCATTTGGGCATGAATTAATAGGAATAGGGGATGGGTAGAATATTTTTTGACAATAATATTTTAAGATCTAATACGCACTCACCTCACCTAACACGATCGATAGGCCTAATTACTGGTTGTAGCGCTTCCCCAAGCAATATGTTGGACTACTAACCCAAAAGAACAATATGTTGAGCAAACAGGGCTGAACCATCTGTGAAATGAACCAAAGAATCGTTTTGTGCCCGGGAACTATAGTCGAAGTAGAAACATTCGGACATTTTTCTTTGGGTCTAATCCACTTTGATGGGGGTGCGAAACTAACCATGACAGTGTCTTTTATCATTATTGAACATTCTGACTTCTATCAGATCATATAACAATTGTGTAAGTTAAATTATATTCGTTAGTACTAGAGATAAATAAGAATGAATATAGGCATACCACAATGCGACTTGACTTGATTGATTTTTTACATTTTTAAAGAGGTGGGGGTAATGGAGAGCGTTCAGAGATCACCCTAATAGGCCCTCACTGGTGGGATCTTGAGGCCTCTGATCGCGTCTATTACTCCTATCGGGAATGAACTTAGCTAGACTAATATAACGGCCAACCATCGAGTCCCAATGTAGAGTGACTTGATTGATTGAAATATCGTTGGGTCCTCCTATTGCTTTTTTATATTAATAAAAATTAAAATGTTCCCTCATCTACGATTACAGTCAGCATAATTTTCCTTTGCTCAAAGTTCTCGGGACAAAATTGAGACTTGCATATAAATAGCATGCAACTCTTTTTTAAAAATGAGGTATGCACATGCAGATGAATGTATTTGAAAGTAACAAACTTTCTTTGAGTTTTATTTATAAGGTGGTTGAAGCAGGAGGAGATAACATAACCCCAATCCCCACAACATACATCCTTAATTATTCCAACTAAAGATAAACAAGAAACTGTCAAGCCGAGCTAAACTTTATTCGAAGAATGCCATCCACACTTTGGCACAGAAGACTGACTTTTTAAAGTTCATCCACTTTTTTTGAGAGGGAAGGTGCTACATAAGGAGGGCCAATTGGGAAGGATCTTGGTGATGCCACGAGTGATGTGGCCATCTGTGGTGCCGGGAGCAAAGTTGAAACGCGCGTAGTAATCTCCTTTGAATATGTATGCCTCATCAGTCGTGTGCAAAGCAAACGCTGCATCAATTCCACTTTCGAAGATGGTGTTTTTCAAACTAGGAAAGCCTCGATTGATGAGATGGATGGAGATGAGGTGGGAATCATAATCGTAGTTAATAAGAGCATACTGGTTGTCTTTGAAGAGGTAAGTTTCATAGTTGTTCGTTGACTCAAACGCGGCGTCTACGCCGTTTTCAAACACCGTCCCTTTGAAGAAGGGGAACATTGCAGTGATGGTCATCGGTCCTTTGATTATCCTGTCATTTTTTTTTTTTTTGAATAAACATTTGGAGTGCGGAGCCCCTTTTATTACTGACCCACTATAAAGTGGCTGAGGTACAATTTTTGCTTCTCACTCACGCATATTCTCACTCCTATCTTCACTTTTTCCCCATTTCTCTCTGTGTGCATGCTCCGGCGACGCGTGTGCTATCCAATTTCCGGCGACTTCATGCGACGACCAGCCTGCCGAACCAAACTCCTAAAACCCAAATCAAAATGACCTCCAAACCAGATCTTGAAGTCGGAGAAGACAGCCAAACCATGAGTTCAACCAGATCTCAACCCAACGAAACACACAGTCGAGTGTCAAGACCTTCAAATCGAACCTCTTGAGCAAGAATTCAAGCCTCAGATTCGAAGATTCATGGTTAGTTACAAAGGCACTGCAACATTTCCTTTCTTTATGTGGTGTGCTCAATCTCCTCCTCCTATGGCATTTTCTTCTCCAGATATTTTTACCCAAAGCTTAATCTTCCTCGCGTCTCCAAATCTAGTGTGAAACATAATCTTTCTGGTCCACATAATTGATTTCTCCTGCCACCGTCTCCGGGGACACCACAACCATAACATTTTTCATTAAGATTCCCTTGAGAAGTGGACCTTAGAACGAATAGAACGAATTTGACGTTGGTCTTGAAGAAGAAGTAGCTTAGTCTGTAGTGGTAGACCATCGGTAGAAGCATAGGTAGATCCTGCTCTGTCTATAACTCCTTTATTTGCTAAAGAGTCTGCAACCGAGTTACCTTCCCTGTAGGTGTGCTGGATTTTGAAATTAAATCTCCCCAGGTAAGAAGAGATTAGGTGAGCTATGTTCCAATATTTCCAAGAAGGAATATGATTTTGTTGTATCATATCAACAAGGATCTTTGAGTCAGACTCAATAATGATTGGATAAACTTCCAACCCAGATTCGAGCAATAGGCACAACCCATCTTGTAAAGCTCTAAATTCTGCCTCCATGTTAGTGCATATGCCATAAAAATAAGAACCAGCTAGGACCAATTGCCCCAAACTGTTTCGTAGAATTGCTCCACCTCCAGATAGACCTGGGTTACCTTTAGAGGCCCCATCAATATTTAGCTTCAGGAAATCTTGTGGAGGCATGTCCCAACAAATCCATCTTACATGTGTATTGACTGAACCTGAAGAGAAGACATTAAGAGAGAGAAGAAGGGACTTATTACTTGCTGAGTCCAATACTTTGGGTCGAATGGTGTGTGCTTGGAGACGCCAGTGATGTAAAATAGATAGAAAAATTGTATGAGAACTCTGCCTCTGATTGTCAAATAATCTTCTGCACCTTTCCTTCCATAATTGCCAAAAGACAATTAGAGGAAGACCCCTCAGCATTGAATGAAACACGGACTGCCTCTTAAAGATTCGAGATAACCTCCTAAACCTTGTTAGAGGGGATTCATTAGGGAACAACTGAAAACCCAATAGAGAAGAAAGCTTTGTCCATAATATTGTGGCAAACTTACAATCAATAAAAAGATGAGGAGGGGATTCTGCTTCACAATTACATAGAACACATCTACTTGCTAAAGAAACACCCACCTTTTGAAAAGCTGAGTCCATAGGCAAAGAATCTTTTAAGATTTTCCATCCCAAAAGTTGAGCACTAGGAGGGGAAGGCTGCTTCCAGATTAAAGCAGCTAGGTCATTAGATTGCCCTTGACTTCTGATCAGATCCCAGGCTGTTTTAATAGTAAAATTCCCCAGTGGAGAAGGCTTCCAAACCAATTTATCTGGTTTATCAGATAGGCAGACATTAGTAGATAAGACTTCCTAAATAAGATGATTGTCCAATTCATATTGAATCCCCTGTAGTTCCCAACTCCCATTATTTAGAACTTGAGACAACATAGGAAATACTGTAGGTACAGTAGAATTCCTTAAGATGAGTGGACCAGTACCCATCCAATTATCACACCAAAAATCCACCAAAGAACCAGAACCCACCATCATCTGCGTATTACAGACCACCAACTCAAACCATGGCTGCAGGCCTGTGAAGCATCTAGAGTGATGATTTTTAGAGTTCCTCAGCAGATGTTGGTTATTGAGGAACTTAGCAGAAAAGAAGGATGCCCACAGAGATGATCCACTCATTAAATTCCAAATTTGTTTCAAACGAAAAGAGTATTGCACCTCCTCAAATTTCCTGATGCCTAAACCTCCCTCCTCCTTAGGCAGTGTAATACTCTTCCAAGAACACCAATGCCTCTTTCTAGTCTCAGGCTTACCAGACCAAAGGAAAGAGAAGATGAATGCTTGATCCTTGTGATGGTGTTTTTCAAACTAGGAAAACCTCGATTGATGAGATGGAATGCCTCAAAGAGATTCCCAGAGAAGATGAATGCTTGATCCTTGTGATGAGACCCAAAAGCACAGTCTATTCCAGGTTCTGCAAAGGCTGTGCCCTTGAGGGATGGATACCCAGCAACGATAAGATGCGGTCCAAACAACACCTCGTCTTTTGCCTTGCTTGGACCATAGTCCATTAGCACGTACTCGTTCTTCACGAAGAAATAGGCTTCATTTATATGAGACGAACGAAATGCAGAATTTAGGTACGCCATTTTCTTCTCTCACCTGCCCAATTAATTTAAAAGTGATGTAAATCATTGCGCTCATTAGTACTGATCACCAAAAAATTCCAAATGTTATTTCTGATAATTACCAACTCATACAAGATTAGTGTAAGACACAAATAATAAGGCACTTGCACTGCATATTTTTATTGGAATTAATCATTCATATTACTAGTATAACATGAAAGCAAAACAAACATAATTGCAAATCCATCTAGGGATTTTTAGAAATTACTAGTCAGTGCAAGGAAAACCTTAACACAGGCTAAGAGAATGTTCTTAGAAAACCCCTATTGATAATTAAGAACATAAACTAATTACATAATCATCAAAAAAGATGAGCATGCTCCAACCCTTTTTCTTTTTAACACAATAACAGACTCTTGTTCACTGAAATTTGCATGTCACCATATGTATATCTTTATATATATATGTGTGTGTGTGTGTGTGTGTGTGTATATATAGATATACATATGTATATACACATATATATATACACACATATATATACATATATATACACACAAATTGCACCTAGTTTTTGGTCAAACATTATACCAAAACCATGCTATGCTCTTGCATCAAATAACCAACATGATAAAACTTCAACGCAGAGTCACTAACCACAAGAGTTAAAACTAACATCAACAAGAGACAATAACGTAAAACTCCATCACCTTAACCGAAGTAAAACCCAACAGAATTTGATTGATGATCGATGAGGAAACCTGAGGGACTGAGGGGGGTATATATAGACGTGGTTAAGCCTTAGCCACAAACCACATGGAGGTTTAAAAATTGAACAAACATAAAAGTCCACAAAAGAGGTCTAAAAAATGTTACCTCCTGTCTTTTTCACACTAATGGAATCATAAACCCGACTTGTGAAGACTTTCAACTGTCTCAAAGGTTGGGTGTATTTTTTTATTTGGGAAGGCAAAGTCTTCATAATTCCTAGCATGCATGTGTGGCTAGGATTTCCTAAACATTTAAAATTGAAGATCGTAGATTGATCAAGCACCAAATAATGGAAGGTTAATGCATGTTCATTTTTAATTAGAAAAATGTTATGTGGACATAATTTGATTACTTAATATATCATAACTATTGAATTTGCAGTTGGTTCTAGGCTTTTTTTTTTTTTTTTTTTGGTTACAGGGTGTCCAAGTCTGCGCAGACTACTACCTCGAGCTCAGCGGCTGCAATTAACTTGAGCTGGTTCCGGTTAATACTATAGATCACTATCAATCTAATGACAATAATTCATTTGGGTCAGTAAATTAAGTACAATTAATGTTGTTGAATTACTCTCGTGAAACCGTCGTGTTCAAGGTCAACTCCTCAGAAAGTTGTGCCAACCATAATTCGGGGAGGTATTGACTCAAAAGTGAACATTCATTATATAATGACCATGTAGCTTGTAGTTCATACTTCATAAATAATTTGAATATTGTAGTTCATGGACTTGATGAAAAGTCTCCCCTTTAGTAATGCCGCTTTCGTGAGATCATGACTTTATTTCATATGTCACTCACTATTGTTTGGAGAATGGGATTGCTAGAATATCATCTTTCTCCAATAACCAAGAACATCGGCAGTTGATAAATATTAGTTGGTGATACTAAATATAAAAAGATGATGTGGTATGTATCATTATATTGAACATCTTCTCTACCAATAGATGATATCCATTTCTTTCACTAGAGCAACCCTTTATCACTCCCCAAAGGATCACATCCATATATACTTCCTTTCGTAGTTTGATATATAGTTTGGTATGGTGGTAATGCTATCGAATTAGTAACTATGAGGTTATGAGCTTGACTTTGAGGGTAAGCATAATTTATGTACAAATAAGACCAAAAAAGATAGTTAGGACATATTCAATTCATCTTTCTTTACATATTGGGTTTATTATATAGAAGGACGTGCAAAAGGTGCAACAACTCTTTAGAAAATAAAAATTGTAATTAATCAACAAGGTCATTAATAAAGTCAGCTTTCACATTGGTAAAATTATGTTAAATTATGGAAGTGTTGACTAATTCAATTGACACATGCATGCATGGCCAAGGAAACATGTTACCTAGCCTCTTGTCGTTTCCACACCTTGATAACAGTCGTGATAGTAAATTTCCCGTGGGTTTAACATATCACATGACATTGTCATATAATGTATATCACTAATAAAATATTAAACATTTTCAATGAATAGTTGTAGGCTAGGACTTATTTGTCAATTGTTTTTCTTTAAAAAGTCAATTTTTGTGTCCCACAAGTTAAAATTATGGCAGTCTCTCATTATTGCCTTGCTTCATTAACAATTTTTCTAACTAAACATTTTTTTTTTTGTTCAGTTTTCAAATAAACCTTACCTCTTCGTCTCTCTATCATCCGAAAATTGAACCCGGCACTAACAACAAAACCAACGCCGGCCAAACAACTTAACAGGCAATCTGTCGTAGTCTCATACCTCTTGCTCTCCCTCTCTCTCTCTCTCTCTCTCTCTCTATATATATATATATATATATATATATATATATATATATGTTGGTGGATATAAAAATTTGATGATGAATCTCTTTATATAGGCAATATTATTTACCAAAAGGGTTCTTTCTCTCAGTTTGAATTTCTTGACCAATTTGAGTTGGCATGCTACATGTGGAGGAATTTCCATTCTTTGATTTGAATGATCGAACACTTTGAAGAGCATACACGAAAACGTGTATTTACAAAATCATTCATGTGAAACTTGGGAGGGTCTGATTTTAATAAGGCACATGTAGAAGGTGAATGTAAAAAGGGAAAAGAAAGTCATGCCTACCTGTACCTCTTCCTATTTGTATGGTATTAAGCATTTGACTTCATGGAGGGAAAGGATTGGATCCGTGGTCCACTTTTCGACCACCGTAACGATAACAGTTGATGATGCACAAAATCGTCTTCGTGCGAGGTCAACAGTCACTAGAGTGATTAATGAGCAATCAATGGCAATTAAATACGAAAACAAGTAATAGAGAGTCAACACAAGAGATTTATAGTGGTTCGGTCTCAGACGACCTACGTCCACTCTTCGAACGGCGACGGTGGCCTTAGGTGTTTTATTGATCAACGGTGGTACTCCGGAGAGTTTACAATGAGTCTAGAGAGAGAGTGTAGAGAGCTTGTTGAGTGCAACTAGTGTAGTGTTTGTGTCTCAAGAGTCATCATGCCCTTTATACAGTGAGGGCTTACATTATATAGGCTCACCAAGGCGGTGAGGCGGTGACGTGAGGAAGAAGTCTCCCGTGAATTTGGTAAGTACAAATATGGTAGGAGTGTACTTCTTTGGTAAGTAGAGTTATGGTAGGAGTGAGCCTCTTTGGTAAGTAGAGTTATGGTAGGAGATCTTCGTATCTTGAGCCTTCCTCCACGTGCTCCTATTTGCTCGGATGTCATTCTGGTGCGGAGTGTGCTCACGCTTAGCCTTGGACTTGAGTCTTGAAGTAAGGAGGAGACGAGGAGGAGAAGGGAGGATAGGAGAGGGCCGAAGTGGGAGGCGCCCACTTGGCCTCCTATGGGCGGCGCCCAATTGGAGGGGAGTGGGCGGCGCCCACTTGGTGTGGAGAGGTGGGCGGCGCCCCATGGGGGTATCCTCACCTCACTTCGTTGTTTAGCTCCTCCTTCTCTTGGCTTCCAAGTAACCCATTCAATTCCATAGCTCATCTTTCTCTCCCTCGTACTCCTTGGAGGATGATAGTGAATTTGGCTTGGTCTTGATCTTGAGTCTTGAGCTCGAGCTCGGACTTGCCTTGAGTTTGTGTGACTTGGACTTGGACTTGGATTGAAGTATCAAGGTGAAGAGGAGCAAAGAGGGGAGGAGAGGACCAAGGAGCGAGGCCATGGGCGGCGCCCACTTGGAGACTAGTGGGCGACGCCCCCTTGGGACCTTGGTGTTGGCCTTGGTCAAATTCCTTTTATGCCCTCCGTAATTTAGACTTTCCTTTATGCCATCCGCAATCTGGACTATTCAACTCCGCACGGGATTTCTTGTAGACTTTCTCCGCACGGGATTTTCTTTGGGCTTTCTCGGTCCGTTCAAGTTGGGCTTGGTCCAGTCAAATTTGGACTCGTCATTTGCCCCCCATGCCCCAAGCCTCTGATTTTTTACGAGAGGAAGGGGTTGAGGGCATGTGCTTCGTCTTCACTTGAGTTAGTAAAAATTTTCTTGTTTTTCACGGTGCTTTTTTATCTTCGGAGACCTGCTAAATTTATCGGTATCGGATATATATATATATATATATATATTTCTTTTCAAAAAATTTTGCCCACCATCTTTGACTTTTCTTACTCCTTCTTTTTTTTTTTTTTTGTTCTTCCTTTGCTTGCTTGATGGCCCTTCTTGTCCTTTTCTCTTTTTTTTATTTTTTCCTTTCTTTTTGCTTGGCTTGGGCTGGGCGTTGACTACTCCTCCACTTTTTTTTTTTTTAGGTCTCCTTGCTTTGCTTGGGCGCTGGACTCACCTTCCATTTTTTTTTTTTTGGCCTGGGCGCCGCCTCATGGGCGTGACCATTCTTCTTCTTTTTTTTTTTTTTTTTTTCTTTCTTCCTTCTTCTTGGGCTTGGGCGCCGCCCTTTTGGGCGTTGGCACCTGATCTTTTTTTTTTTTTTTTCCTTTGGCTTGGGCGCCGCCCACTTGGGCGTGCATGGTACCAATTTTTTTTTTTTTTTGCTGGCTTGGGCGTGCAAGATCAACAGTCAAGTATACGAACGGGTGTAATTAATGAGTAGTAAATAGGCAATCAGTGACAGATCAATGACAAAGCAGTAAATAAGAGATCAACACAAGAGATTTATAGTGGTTCGGTCTCGGATGACCTACGTCCACTCTCTGGAATGGCAGCGGTGGCCGGTGTTCTTTATTGATGAATAAGGGTACTCCGGAGAGTTACAGTGCTTCTAGAAAGAGAGCAGTGTGTGTGAGGGTAAGTGTATGGGTTTCAAGGTATGCCGAGGCTCTTAGATGTGTGTCCTTCATATGGAGAGGACTTACATTTATATAGGTTGAGAGAGGCGGTGAGGCGGTCACTATAATTTGGCAAATACAGTTATGGTAGGACTCTACCATTTTGGAAGGTTCTATTTAGGTAGGACTCGATCTTCTCCATCTTCATCCCGGTATTCTCTCCCTCGTGCTCCTATTCAGTCGGAGGGGGTCCTGAGCTGGACTGGGCTCATCCTTGGTCTTGAGATTGGACCCGGAGTTCATTTGGCTCGCACCGAAGTGAAAAGAGACGAAGCAGGACGGACCAGGAGGTTTTGCACTGGGCGGCGCCCAAGAGGGGCTAGGTGGGCGGCGCCCACTTGAGGCAAGGTGGGCGGCGCCCAAGAGGGGCTTAGGTGGGCGGCGCCCACTTTGGTCTTTGGTGTCCTGGAACTTGCCTCCTAGTGTTTTGGCATCCTTCTAGAAGCTTTGGCATCCTTCTAGAAGCTTTGACATCCTTCTAGAAGCTTTGGCATTCTTCTAGATACTTTGGCATCCCTCTAGATGGGTTGACCCAGCCTTGATTTGAAACTTCCTTCTGGCTTTCTTGGTTCGTTTAAATTGGGCTTTGGCCCAGCGGAATTCGGACTCGTCAACAGTAACGGAATTATAACTACCCATGATGCTACAACATTGTTATAAATTTTTGTACTTGTACCAACCATAATTCATTTATTTAGATGGTAGCACATGGCACCAATGCAAATTATACATGCATTATGAGGCAACGGCACTCAAAACTGATCATTCATTGTATAATAACTAAGTAGCTCGGAGTTCATACTTCATATAGACTTTAATATTGTAGTTCCTGGACTTGATGAAAAGTCTTTCTCCTTTAGTCAAAGTACTTTGCTAATTATAAGCAATTACAACCCTCAAAGTGATGCCACTTTCATTAGATTCTGACATCACGGCTTATGTCCCTATGGTGATACTTGTAACACCCCGCATTTTATTTTATATATGTATATAGATATATAGTAAATAATTGTTGTAAAAATGTGGATATGTGTAGTGATGTGTGTTTGAATTTGGTAGATTGGAAAAGTAGAGATTTAAAATGTTAGTGGAAATAATAGTTGAAATTTAGTTTTAATAAATGAAAATATGAAATTTTAGGTCCCAGAACTTGTATTAAATAGGTTTGGTGTAGAAATATGTGTTGGAGAGATTTGGGATGAATTTGGTTGGCTTAGGAATGGATTGGAAATGGAAAAAAAAAGGGGATGAAACAGCTGTGAACAGTGCACGTGAACTGTGCACTGGCTGCAACTTCAAGCTCGATTTAGACCTTGATGCAGTCAATAGCTCTCAAAACTCAAATCATGAAAGTTGTAAAACTCTTTCTTAGCGTTCCATATCATCTTGAATCATCTCAATCGGAGTTCGGATGAGAGAGTTATGCCCAGATAACGAAACGATATCAAAACAGCCCATGAACAGTAAAATTCGGGGCAGCTGGGTTTAAAACTCCATTTACACTACATTTTCTCTCATTTCTCTCATTCCACTCTCAACCCACTTCTCTTAGGACTCTAGAGGAAGATCAAGAAGGGAGAAAAGAGAAGGAGGAGATCACAAGAACTTGGGTTCTAAGTTTAAAGTCTTGATTTAAGGTAGGGGATTTTCTCTCAATCTCTCACATTGAGGCTAGGTATATATATATATGTATATATATATATGTTTCTTCACTCTCCTTCTCATATATATAATATGAAATACATGATTCTTGTTCTATTTGTAATAAATGCCATGTTTTGAACAATATGAAGGGTGGGTAACCACCAAAGCTCTATTTTTTGTTATCTTCAAAACCCTAGCTTTCAAGAAAATGGGATTTTCTCCTAATTTCTTCTTTGTCTTTGATTTCAAAATTTTAGTGTTGAATATTGTATAACAAAATGATATAGATTACGATCTCTTGCATATTTTCTTGGATTATTCGATTATATGACAAATGTGAAAAATTGAGGATTTTTACTATATTTGGGAAATTGTTGTGAATTGTGAATATTCTTGGTTTTCTCATTGTATGGTTGTTGTGATGGACTTGGATTACCTTCGAGAGATGCCGTAGAGTGTTAGAGGTTAGTCTATCCCAGTGGGGGTGAGATGGTTGCCTAATGCTCGTAGTGGATCGTTGTTGTGACCGCGATCACTATTGTTCACATATATATATCGAGGAAAAGGGTTAGTATACTAGACACCTTGGGAATATTTCGTCAATGCCGTAGGAGACGGTACACGCCCTTCCTAAAGAGATTTGTGATTGTTGGTTGGAATTGGTGGACTAGGTATGATCGTTGGGTAGATCCACAGGAAGCAATCAACATACATGGTACGGGGATGAACCAAAAATACATGGAATCAGGAGTTGGGACGTTCTTGCCGATGCATTGGTATGAGACAATGCATGGGGAGAAGTCCTTCTTAAATAGCTTAAATTGAAATTTTGTTTATCGATGCTAAACTCACTTTATTCTTTTAATTGATTATTGCTACTGTTTAAACTTGAGATCTCTTTTAAAATGTCACTGTTTTCATTCCAAATCTATATATATGTTAGTTGTGAAATGAGACCGACCGTTTTCTATGTTTTCCAAACCTTGTTTGAGTTGAGGGGATTTTGCTACAGAGTTTCGTGCTCACCCCCTACAAATAATATTTTCAGATTTCACACTTGAGGAGGAGCTAGAAGCCGAGGAGCCCGCCCATTGGGAGACTCCGCTTGACGGGGGTGTGCATCCCGAGGTGGACGCTTAGAGCGACACTTTTATTTTGTTCTAGACTAGATTATGCTTAGAATATCCTTTTGAAGTCTAGTTCCATTTTGTTATTTCCGCTGCGTTATATTATTACATTTTTGAAGATGTAAAGGCCAAGATTGGGCCTATTCTTTTGGGATGATAGTGTGAATATGATATATGGTGAATGAAAGTTTATTTTATGATGGATAAATGGACCCGGTGTGGTCAATAGTTATGCATATATGGACCCGGTGTGGTCAATTGTAATATAATTGTACAGGTTGTGTTTTGGGTAGAGCTCCCCGTACAAAGGAGACTCTGCCCAAATTTTGTTAAAATATGAATGGTTGATGAATGAAACTTTTGTCGTGATGGATTTATTTAGTGCTCTCATGCGGTGAATGGTTTTTAGAATGTAATGTCACCCAAGGGGGTTTTTGGGGCGTTACAATACTACATATAAAAGATGGAGCAATGCTAATGACCTATTTTGTTGACTTAATTTACTATAATCATTGAATTGACTAAAGGTGCTATTAAATATTTGAACTTAGTATTAATCAAATAGTTACAATGGAAACACATCATTAAGTCAACAAATTGGATCAAATTTTTTTGTCCAAATAGCATTACGTGATATGGATCCTTGGATTAAATATTTTCCCTTTCCGCCTTTGTCACTCCTAAATGGATCAAATCTCTACTTCCTTCCTAGTTTGATTGTTTGGTACGGTGGTAATGCTATCGAATTAGGAACTATGAGGTTATGAGCTTGATTTTAAAAGCAAGCACACTTTATGTACAAATAAGATAAAAAAGACCGGTGACACGTCTTTAATTCACCTTTTTATATATATTGAGTTGATTATATAAAATGAAGTGCAACAGTGTAACAACTCTTTAGAAAATAGAAAATGTAATTAATCAATAATAAAGTCAGCTTTCACATTGGTAAAATTATGAAAGTGTTGACAAATTCAATCGACACAAGCATGCATGGTAAAAGATGTCAGGCATGGTGAAAGAAATATGTTGCCTATCCTCTTGTGTTTTCCATACACATTGATAAGAGCAGTGAAGATTGATTGCAAAAAGAAATTTCATGTCTCTCAAACGTGTTTGTTATACCAAACCAACATATACATTTAGGTTCAAATAGTACTAACAGGTACATCTCTTTCTCCCTCTCTCTCTATATATATGTTTATATATTGGTGCACATAAAAATTTGATGATAAACTTCTTTATACAGGCAATATTATTTACCAAATGGGTTCTTTCTCTCAGTTTTAGTTTCCCGACCAATTAGAGTCAACATGTTGTGGAGGAATTTCAATTCTTTGATTTTAATGATCGAATACTTTGAAGACCATACACAAAAACATGGATTTACCAAATCATTTGGGTGGAGCTTGGGAGGGTTTGATTTTAATGAGAATGTGGTATATCTAATTTTAGTGGGTCACATGTAGAAAGTGGATGTAAAAAAGGCAAAGAATGGGACTTGGAAAAGGTGGGAGGATCCATAAGAAAGTCAACACACAACCTGTACGTCTTCCTATTTTTATGGTTTAAGCATGTGACTTCAAGGAGGAAAAAAATGTAGGGGGAGAGTGGCCTCATGTTAAACGGTCAACTCCTTCAAAGAGAATCTAGGTCAAAAGAATCATAAAGAAAGAACATGTGAAAAGATTGGATACACGGTCCAGTCGTCCGATACAAACCTGAAAGGCTGAAATGGCCACAACCACCATTAAGAACAATCTCACATTGGATTAAATAATTGGATATATACACATGATGTGACTGCACATGATCTACTGCATTGTTATAAAGTTTTGTACTTGTACCAACCATAATTCATTTAATTAGAGGGTAACACATGGCACTGATACAAATTATACTTGCATTACGAGGCAACCTCACTCAAAAGTCATCATTATTTATATAATGACCGAGTTGCTTGGAGTTCATACGTACTTGAATATGATAATTTTTGGGTTTTATGAAAGGAAAATGTTATACAATTCAAATGAAATTAAAAAATTATAACCCAAATGTATATCATTCTTTAGATGAACGTTGGATGAGTAGGTCTTATTAAAAAACTTGATAGGGCTCACTCATCCAAAAAATAATATACATTTGAGTCACAATTTTTTAAATTTTATTTAGATTATATGGCATTACAAATTTGATGAAAAGTCTCTCTCGTATGGTCAAAGCACTTTGCTAATTATAAAGAGTTACACCCCTCAAAGTGGGGTCAGGCTACAATACCGAAATCACCTTTTCGGTACCGTACCGAGGTTCATTTTGGACCTTTGATGGAATTTTCCTATTTTTGTAGCCGTTGATCACTTTTTAAAGGAATACCGGTTACTTGGAAAGTGGATACCGGTTACCTGCTAAACCGGTAATAACACTTACCCCCCCAACAGTTGGAACCCCTATCACATGGATCCTCCCCCAAGAGTTGGAACCCCTATCCATAAAAGTTGAAACCCACACCCATAAAAGTTGGAACCCCAATCCAAAAAAGTTGAAATCCCCACCCATAAAAGTTGGAACCCGTACCCAAAAATGTTGGAACCCCTCCCCTCAAGAGTTGGAACCCCACCAAAAGAGTTGGAACTACTACCCATAAAAGTTGAAACCCTTATCCAAAAAAGTTGAAACCCCCGCCCATAAAAGTTGGAACCCCTACCCAAACAAGTTGAAACCCCAACCCATAAAAGTTGGAACCCTTACCCAAAAATGTTGAAACCCCTCCCCTCAAGAGTTGGAACCCCTACCAAAAGAGTTGGAACTACTATCCATAAAAGTTGAAACCCTTATCCAAAAAAGTTGAAACCCCCGCCCATAAAAGTTGGGACCCCTACCCAAAAAAGTTGAAACCTCAACCCATAAAAGTTAGAACCCGTACCCAAAAATGTTGGAACCCCTCCCCTCAAAAGTTGGAACCCCTACTTAAAAAAGTTGAAATCCCAACCCATAAAAGTTGGAACCCTTACCCAAAAATGTTGAAACCCCTACCCAAAAAAGTTGGAACCAGTCCCCTAAGAGTTGGAACCCCTACACAAAAAAGTTGAAACCCCCATCCATAAAAGTAGGAACCCTTACCGAAAAATGTTGAAACCCCTATCCAAAAATGTTGGAACCCTTACCAAAAGAGTTGGACCTATTACCCAAAAAAGTTGAAACCCCCACCCATAAAAGTTGGAACCCGTACCCAAAAATGTTGGAACCCCTCCCCTCAAGAGTTGGAACCCCTAACCAAAACAGTTTAAACCCCAACCCATAAAAGTTGGAATCCTTACCCAAAAATGTTGAAACCCCTAACCAAAAATGTTGAAACCCCCACCCATAAAAGTAGGAACCCTTACCAAAAAATGTCGAAACCTCTACCCAAAAAAGTTGGAACCCCTCCCCCAAGAGTTGGAACCCCTACCCAAAAAAGTTGAAACCATCACTCAAAAAAGTTGGAACCCCTACCCAAAAAAGTTGAAACCCCCACCCATAAAAGTTGAAACCCGTAACCAAAAATGTTGGAACCCTTACCAAAAGAGTTGGACCTATTACCCATAAAAGTTGAAACCATTATCCATAAAAGTTGAAACCCCCACCCATAAAAGTTGGAACCCCTACCCAAAAAAGTTGAAACCCCAACCCATAAAAGTTGGAACCCTTACCCAAAAAAGTTGAAACCCCCGCCCATAAAAGTTGAAACCCTTATCCAAAAAAGTTGAAACCCCCGCCCATAAAAGTTGGAACCCCTACCCAAAAAAGTTGAAACCCCAACCCATAAAAGTTGGAACCCGTACCCAAAAATGTTGGAACCCCTCCCCTCAAAAGTTGGAACCCCTACCCAAAAAAGTTGAAATCCCAACCCATAAAAGTTGGAACCCTTACCCAAAAATGTTGAAACCCCTACCCAAAAAAGTTGGAACCAGTCCCCTAAGAGTTGGAACCCCTACCCAAAAAAGTTGAAACCCTCATCTATAAAAGTAGGAACC
Organism: Ilex aquifolium; assembly: GCA_951799425.1. Lineage (NCBI taxonomy): Eukaryota > Viridiplantae > Streptophyta > Magnoliopsida > Aquifoliales > Aquifoliaceae > Ilex > Ilex aquifolium. The sequence goes on along the minus strand of OX637399.1, from coordinate 5,080,994 downwards.
CTTACCGAAAAATGTTGAAACCCCTATCCAAAAGAGTTGGAACCCCTCCCCCAAGGGTTGACACCCCTACCCAAAAAAGTTGAAACCCCCACCCATAAAAGTTGGAACCCGTACCCAAAAATGTTGGAACCCCTCCCCTCAAGAGTTGGAACCCCTAACCAAAACAGTTGAAACCCCAACCCATAAAAGTTGGAACCCTTACCCAAAAATGTTGAAACCCCTAACCAAAAATGTTGAAACCCCCACCCATAAAAGTAGGAACCCTTACACAAAAATGTTGAAACCTCTACCCAAAAAAGTTGGAACCCCTCCCCCAAGAGTTGGAACCCCTACCCAAAAAAGTTGAAACCCTCACCCAAAAAAGTTGGAACCCCTACCCAAAAAAGTTGAAACCGCCACCCATAAAAGTTGGAACCCGTAACCAAAAATGTTGGAACCCTTACCAAAAGAGTTGGACCTATTACCCATAAAAGTTGAAACCATTATCCAAAAAAGTTGAAACCCCAACCCGTAAAAGTTGGAACCCTTACCCAAAAATGTTGGAACCCCTCCCCCAAGAGTTGGAACCCCTACCCAAAAAAGTTGAAACCCCCACCCATAAAAATAGGAACCCTTACCCAAAAGTATTAATTTGGTATTGATTTGACGAATTAAATCTTTATTAGATGATTTTATATTTTAATTTGATGAATTGAATGTTAATTATTGAATTAAAGATTAATTTGATGAATTGAATTTTAATTCCTTGATAAATTTAGTGTTAATTTAATGCATTTGAATATAAATTAAATGAAATGAATGTTAATTTTATTATAATTTGATGAATTGAATATTAATTGGATGTGATTGAATGTTAAGTTGATGAATTAAATGTTTATTAGATGAAATTGAATGTTGATTTGAAGAATTGAATGTTAATTTGTTATTTATTTGAAAAATTAAATGTTTATTGGATGAAATTGCACGTTACTTTGGTGTTAATTTGTTAAATCAAGGATTTTCGATGTTAATTTTATGAATTGAATGTTACTTGAATGAATTTGAATATAAATTGGATGAGATTGAATGTTAAGTTGATGAATTAAATGTTTATTAGGTAAAATTAAATGTTGATTTGAAGAATTGAAGAATTGAATATTAATTTGGTGTAAATTTGATGAATTGAGTATTTATTGGATGAGTTTGGATGTTAATTTGATGAATTATAATATCAAAAGGTTAAAAGTGTAATATCAAGGGATAAAAGTGTAATAGGATAGGAGAGTGTAATTATATCAACGTTCGGTCCACCATTCCTAGGACCGGTCTTACTTTAAATTACAGTTACACCCCTAAACTATAACACTATTTTTATTTTGTTCTCAATCTATCCAACAAAATTAAATTAACATTGAATTCATCAAATTAATATCAAATTAACATTTAATTCATCTAAATAATATTCAATTTATCAAATTAATACTAAATCGACATTCAATTCATCCAATTACCACTCAATTTATCAAAATTAACATCCAAAATAATCCAACAAAAAATTTAATTTATCAAATCAACACCAAACCAAAGTAATATGAAAATTAATCTAATAAACATTTAATTCATTAACTCAACTCTAAATTAACATTAAATTTCATCTAATAAACAGTCAATAAATAAAATTTTTGATGGTAATTTGAAAAATTGAGCAAAAATGTTGGAACCCCCACCCATAAATGGTAATTTGTTAAATTGAATGTTAAGTTAATTTGATGAAATAATTTTTTATTAGATGGAATTGAATGTGAATTTGATGAAATGCATTTTAATGTTGTGTTAATTTGATGAATTGAAAGTTAATTAACTGTTTATTTCATGAATCCAATATTAATTTGGTGAATTTGATAAATTACTATATTTGGTGTTTATTCGATAAATGTTGTGTTAATTTGAATTGAATATTAATTGGATGAAATTGATTCTTAATTTTATGAATTTAATTTTAAATAGTTAATGTAAATGTTAATTTAATGAATTAAAAGTTTATTATACGAAATGGAATGTTAATTTTTTAATTTACTATATTAAATGTTAATTTGATAAATTAAATTTTTATTGGATGGAATTGAATGTTAGGTTAATTAATGAAATGAATTGAATATTAATTTTGTGTTAATTTGATGAATTAAATGTTAGTTTGATGTTGATTTGAAGAATTGAAAGTTATTTTGGTGTTAATTTGATGAATTGAATTAAATGTTAATTTGTTAAATTGAATGTTAATTTGGTATTGATTTGATGAATTAAATCTTTATTAGATGATTTTATATTTTAATTTGATCAATTCAATGTTAATTAAATGTTAATTAGATGAATTGAATTTTAATTTGCTGTTAATATGATGATTTGAATGTTTAGTTTGTATAAATTTGTTAATTTGGTGTAAATTTGATGAATTGAGTTTTAATTGCATGTTACTTGTTGATTTAATAAATTGAGTATTTATTGGATGAGTTTGGATGTTAATTTGATGAATTATAATATCAAAAGGTTAAAAGTGTAATATAAAAGGGATAAAAGTGTAATAGGAAAGGAGACTAAGTGTAATTATATCCACGTTCGGTCCACCATTCATAAGACCGGTCTTACTTTAAATTACAGTTACACCCCTAAACTATAACACTATTTTTATTTTGTTCTCAATCTATCCAACAAAATTAAATTAACATTGAATTCATCAAATTAATATCAAATTAACATTTAATTCATCTAAATAATATTCAATTTATCAAATTAATACTAAATCGACATTCAATTCATCCAATTACCACTCAATTTATCAAAATTAACATCCAAAATAATCCAACAAAAAATTTAATTTATCAAATCAACACCAAACCAAAGTAATATGAAAATTAATCAAATAAACATTTAATTCATTAACTCAACTCTAAATTAACATTACATTTCATCCAATAAAATAATCCAATTAATATTCAACTCATTAAATTTACACTAAATTAACATTCAACTATTCAAATCAAATTCAACTTCATCTAATAAACATTTAATTCATCAAATTAGTATTCAAATTCAACAAATTAACATTTAATTCATCCAATTAATATTAAATTCCTCATATTTCGACACAATCTACATTCTATTCATCCAATTACCACTCAATTTGTCAAATTTAACATTCAAAATAATCAAAAAAAAAATTAATTTATCAAATCAACACCAAACCAAAGTAATATGAAAATTAATCTAATAAACATTTAATTCATTAACTCAACTCTAAATTAACATTAAATTTCATCTAATAAACATTCAATAAATAAAATTTTTGATGGTAATTTGAAAAATTGAGCAAAAATGTTGGAACCCCCTCCCATAAATGGTAATTTGTTAAATTGAATGTTAAGTTAATTTGATGAAATAATTTTTTATTAGATGGAATTGAATGTGAATTTGATGAAATGCATTTTAATGTTGTGTTAATTTGATGAATTGAAAGTTAATTAACTGTTTATTTCAAGAATCCAATATTAATTTGGTGAATTTGATAAATTACTATATTTGGTGTTTATTCGATAAATGTTGTGTTAATTTGAATTGAATATTAATTGGATGAAATTGATTCTTAATTTTATGAATTTAATTTTAAATAGTTAATGTAAATGTTAATTTAATGAATTAAAAGTTTATTATACGAAATGGAATGTTAATTTTTTAATTTACTATATTAAATGTTAATTTGATAAATTAATTTTTTATTGGATGGAATTGAATGTTAGGTTAATTAATGAAATGAATTGAATATTAATTTTGTGTTAATTTGATGAATTAAATGTTAGTTTGATGTTGATTTGAAGAATTGAAAGTTATTTTGGTGTTAATTTGATGAATTGAATTAAATGTTAATTTGTTAAATTGAATGTTAATTTGGTATTGATTTGATGAATTAAATCTTTATTAGATGATTTTATATTTTAATTTGATCAATTCAATGTTAATTAAATGTTAATTAGATGAATTGAATTTTAATTTGCTGTTAATATGATGATTTGAATGTTTAGTTTGTATAAATTTGTTAATTTTGTGTAAATTTGATGAATTGAGTTTTAATTGCATGTTACTTGTTGATTTAATAAATTGAGTATTTATTGGATGAGTTTGGATGTTAATTTGATGAATTATAATATCAAAAGGTTAAAAGTGTAATATAAAAGGGATAAAAGTGTAATAGGAAAGGAGACTAAGTGTAATTATATCCACGTTCGGTCCACCATTCATAAGACCGGTCTTACTTTAAATTACAGTTACACCCCTAAACTATAACACTATTTTTATTTTGTTCTCAATCTATCCAACAAAATTAAATTAACATTGAATTCATCAAATTAATATCAAATTAACATTTAATTCATCTAAATAATATTCAATTTATCAAATTAATACTAAATCGACATTCAATTCATCCAATTACCACTCAATTTATCAAAATTAACATCCAAAATAATCCAACAAAAAATTTAATTTATCAAATCAACACCAAACCAAAGTAATATGAAAATTAATCAAATAAACATTTAATTCATTAACTCAACTCTAAATTAACAGTACATTTCATCCAATAAAATAATCCAATTAATATTCAACTCATTAAATTTACACTAAATTAACATTCAACTCTTCGAATCAAATTCAACTTCATCTAATAAACATTTAATTCATCAAATTAATTTGGTATTGATTTGTTAATTTGGTGTTAATTTAATGAATCAAATTCAACTTCATTTAATAAGCATTATTTACAATTCTTTTAATTATTTTATTTTATTCATTATTACTATATTGTTAATAAAAAATGGGACTATTCATCATTATTTATTTGTTGTTAATACAATTCTCTACTCCGTTCCCACCTTTTTTTTGCCATTCCCGCCTTTTTCTTCGCCCAAATCGCTTCTCTTCCCTCCATCCCTTTACTACATATACTTGTTTGGGAATAAAAAATATTTTTGTGATGCAAATTATTTTTCAAAATTAACTCTACATTCAATTCATCCAATTAACAATCAATTTATCAAAATTAACATCCAAAATCATCCAATAAAAATTCAATTTATCAAATCAACACCAAAGTAATATGAAAATTAATCAAATAAACATTTATTAAATTAACTCATCCAATAAATACTCAAATGAATTAAACGTTTATTGGATGAAATTGTCCGTTACTTTAGTGTTAATTTGGTAAATCGAGGATTTTCGATGTTAATTTTATGAATTGAATGTCGAATGAATTTGAATATAAATTGGATTTTCGATGTTAATTTTATGAATTGAATGAATTTGAATATAAATTGGATGACATTGAATGTTACGTTGATGAATTAAATGTTTATTAGGTTGAATTAAATGTTGACTTGAAGAATTGAATGTTAATTGGGCATAAATTTGATGAATTGAGTATTAATTGCATGTTACTTGTTGATTTAATTACTTGCGTATTTATTGGATGAGTTTGGATGTTAATTTGATGAATTATAATATCACAAGGTTAAAAGTGTAATACCAAAGGGATAAAAGTGTAATACCAAAGGGATAAAAGTGTAATATGATAAGAGACCTAACTGTAATTATACCCACGTTCGGTCCACCATTCCTAGGACCGGTAGTAGTTTAAATTATACTTACACCCCTAAACTATAACACTATTTTTACCTTGTTCCCATAACAGTGTAACATATTACAATATATTTTTTTTCTTGTGAATATTTTGTTCCCAAAAACCTTATCTTCTCTCTCTACCCACTTTCCCGCCTAAACGACTGTTACTGGTGTTGCCTTCCCTCTATCTCTTTCCCTCCATCTCTTTCACTGTGCTGAGATTGAATGCCTTCCCTGTCGACTCCGCGTCAAACTCCATTACTGACTTTGTCTTTGATAAGTTCTAATGTAAGTTAACATTTTTTTAAGTTAATATCGTAATTTATATGGTGAAGCCATTTTTGTGGTTAATGGTTTATTTTATGTTTAGGGTGAAGAAGGAAGCTGAAACTATTAGGGTGAAGAAGGAACATGAAGCTGAAGCTGAAGATATTAAGCCATGTCGCCCAACAACTTCCTGGCTTTTTTACTAGTGGGAGATTTTTTTAAATCTAAATGCTAAATTATTTGTGTTGATCTTATTTTTTTATTCAAATGATCTTAGATGCTTGTTTTCACTATAGCAAGGATTGTGTGAAGACAATCAAAGGGAAGGAAATAAAAAAAATGGACCATGGGGTATAAATGATATTATGTTGATCTATATTTTTTATTCCGATGATCTTTTTTAGTCTTGTTTCCACTTTATGTCCTTCATCTCATGTTGTACAACCTTTCGCTACTCAATCATCAGGCGATGAAAGAACTTGGCATCCAATGGAAGAATTTGAAACATGAAAAGAAAGAAAAATATTTAGAGATGGCGAAGTCCTCAAGAGAAGAGTATTATAGTCGCAAAGAGAAATCTAACACAAAAGAAAAGGTTCAAAACCATAATATTAAATGGTTGATATGTTTTTTATCTGTTTTTTTTTTCTTATACAACTGTTTGAAATTACAGCTCGGAACAAGATGTTCTCCCGGAATGATTGTGAAAGTAATAGAAAGGTTAAGTGAAGCACAAAAAAAGGCCGTTGAAGATATTGGATTTGGAGGCTTGTTACGACTCAAATGTAAACTACTGAGAAGAGATTTGTGCACTTGGTTGGTTGAACAGTTTGACCCGATATCATGTGTTTTGAACATTCACGAGAAATCCCTAAAGTTGTCTCCCATGGATGTGGAATATATATTGGGATTGAGATATGGAGGGATAGACGTGGACACGAGTGGCCCAACTGAAAAAATAAATGGACTATGTAAGTCAATGTTCACTGGAATGAAGGATATTCCTTTGAAATATTTGAACGAAAAATTACAGGAAATGAAAGAAGATTCACAAGACTTTCTCCGTGTCTTTGTGTTATTTTCACTTGGATGTCTACTGTGCCCTTCAACAAAGAACTCCATTAGTAGTTCATTCCTCCATTCTGTGGTGGAAATTAGTTCTTTAGGAGAGAAGAACTGGGCAAAGTTGGTATTTGATGCCCTTCTAGAGGGAGTGCAACGATATAAGACAAATGAACAAAATAACATTAGTGGTTGTTTACTGATTCTAAAGGTAATGAAATGATTAATTGGCATATTAACAAATTTATACATTGTGATTGCAATTATTTTTCTAATTGACAATAGTTGTGTGTTGTAGGTTTGTTATCTGCAGCGCGTCACTCAACACGGGGTTTCTCTTGTGCCAATTAAAACGTGTCAAACTATTCCTTATATCGCATCATGGGGTGATGTGGAAATCAAAGAGGGTGTGGCACTTTTTAAAAAATTGAAAAGTCTGAAAGAGGCAGAGGTATCATGTTACAACTTAAATGATGTGTATGTATTTGAATTTGAATATAAATTTTGTATGATGAAAATGGTTGTTTTAGGTTCCAATTGTAGGAGTACATCCTGCACGCATAGAGCCACCTCATGCAGGCACACCTGAACAAAACATAGTGCCACCTGATGGAGGCGCACCTGAACAAAACATAGTGCCACCTCATGCAGGCGCACCTGAACCAAACATAGTGCCACCTCCTGCCGGGACCGAAGAAAAATCAAATGTATGTGTTACAGATATTATATATGAGGGTAACAATATTTATAAATTTGTGTTGAAGAATATAATTTGATATTATTTTCAGTTGGGGCAAAGATTTTTCATCATGGAAAAGTCCATGGAGAAAATTATGGCGGATCAAGAAAATTTAGCTACCAAAGTCGCCTCAATGGTATGCATGATGCAGAAAATCATGGATGCCATGACAGAACTTAGACGTCCCAACTGCCAACATAAATGTGAGAATAATAAAGGAACCAATGAAGAAGTACCGAATGAATCCGACCATGCAAATCGGGCAAGGGTCTCACTTCAAATGGTTCAAACACCAGATATAAAGGCCCTGAAAGAGACAACAAAACAAACTTCAAACAAGTTGGTTTGGAGACATGACCTTCCAGACCTTTCATGCTCCCACTCGTGCACTCAAAAAAAATATACACCAAAGATTTTGCGAAGAATTTCGAAGAGGAAGCCGTCGAGATACTTGAAATCACCGTTCTACATTTTGAAGGTATGACAACATTATACCATCCATGATTAAATACCTTTTTTGGTTGTAAATGTATGTGTTATTTTTTGAAGCAGAATGTTCAAAGGAGGAAGAATGAAAAAAATCAGATGTTAATGAATATGGATAGATCTGCAGAAGAGAATGTTCAGAAGGAGGATGTGAATGTGAATGGAAATAATGAAGAGGATGTGGATAAGAATAATGAAGATAAGAAGGTAATTAATGATATAGAGGAGGAGGAGCAAATAAATGAAAATAAGAATAAAGGAACAATTGCATCATGGGGATTATTGGACGCGGAGAAGGAGAGTGTGACAGCAAGTAAGGTTAACAAAATTACACAAGGGTTGCACGAGCACCACACCCCGAGTGTAAATGCTAGTAAGGTTAACAAAATTACACAAGGCTTGCTACGTAACCACACCCCCACGATGGCCATACATGAGGTTTGTATTCCATATTTAACATAAACAACTGTCCAATTATTACCACCTCTTTGTATTTTATAACTATAACTAGATTTCAGACTCTCTTTGTAATTTATAAGCAGATTTCAGACTCTAGTACTGCGTGGAACCCATCATTAGATGTGGAGTATCCACCCATCGACAAAATAACTACTGAAGACAAATTGTTTGTCTTCAATTACATATTTGACACGTCCCTTGACATGAGGTATGTATTTTGTTTCGTGTGAACAATCTATTATTGGAGCATCATAAAGTACTAATTCAATTCTTTAATGATACAGTGAGGTATTGGTGAGCATTGAAACATGTTATACGTCGAGAGGAGCAATGATTGAAGCCTTAAAGCCAACAAAATGGCTAATAGATGTTGTGAGTTAGATAGATATTTATTTAGGATAATTTTAATATTGACTACTATGATAATGTTGTGGCTAACATGATACGAGTTTGATTTTCTATTGTTTGACCTCTTGAAGATACTAAATTTGGCACCATATATGATTCCTGAGTCCGTCAAGATTAATCCTTTAACAAAAAAGTCACGGTGGTACCTACCAACATGGTTTTCGGTAATGATCCATTTCACATTTATAAATTTAAAAATTATTTTAAACTCTCAATGTCTACTCATAGTTCTCTCCAATACCCAGCAAAAAGCACTCGGAGGAACATACAAAGAAAAAACATATGAGTTGCTTGAATTCCAAAGGTACTTTGTTTCACAGTTCAAGGACTGTGAAAAGGTATGTAGTTGCTCCATTCTTTGAACTATTTTTTGCTCTATTTATGATGGAGCTTTTCTACAATAATAGCTGCATATAAATCATCAATGTCGTTTATGTTATTTTGTAGATATATATACCCATCAACGACAAGAATATACATTGGTATCTATGCTTGGTTGATGTAGTGGAGCAACAAGTTCTGCTACTCGATTCATTGCCAATGCTACCCAACGAGCACCGATACATTGCCGTCAAGATTGTGATTAAAGAACTAGACAGAGTCCTTGAACTTGTCGTACCGAACCACAGGCCAACATTGATCAACTGGCCCATAACTCAAGTGCAGTGGGCTCCTCGGCAACCTAATAGTCATGACTGTGGAATTTTTGTTATCAAGATGATGTGTGCTCCAAGTTTGGGTCCATCATTCAGGATTACGGTATGATACATTTTCTTTTTAGTGAACTAAATTTGTTTTATCATTTTAATTTGTGACGAGTTCATAAAATATTGTTGTCTTTAGGAGCAATCAAATCAAATGCGCATGGATATAGCAATTAATCTTGTTACCCATGTATACAATGAACCAAGAGACAAGATTATAACGAAGGCACGGGAGCGTTACAAGGATGGCAGTCAGAAAATGATAAACCTGTGGAGATATTAGTTTGGATTGGCCAATTCCAAAAGTTACACAGATTTTTTTTGTATATATTGTGCACTGGGATATAGTTTTGGGTTCCCAAACAGGAGGGTCTGCCCTTTCCCAGCTATATGAAAGATAGTAGAGGTTACTAGAAGTTTTGTAGTCTATTTCATATAGTCTTGAAAGGGCTGATAATATATTTTGTGGAACACAACATTACATTCTTTGGAACCAAACAATCACCATTTTTTATGGTGCATTTTTTCTCGAATTTTGAAGGCTTTGGAAGGTCTGGATTTGCTGGGTGCTCTTCCTGTGTGTTCTTTGCCAAGCCTGGATGAAGGGTGGTGGTGCATGACCTCCAGTTTTGACAGTGAAACGATCAAAACTGGGTTGCTAGCATGAGGGGTGGACTGTTGTAGTCCTTGTCATGTTGTAGGCTGTTGTGGCTGAGTTGATAGCAGGAGGGGTTGACTGTGTCATTTTGTACTCACTGCTGTGGCTGGGTTGATAGCAGGAGAAGGAGAAAACAAACCTTGTCTTGTAGGCTGTTGTGGCTGAGTTGATAGCAGGAGGGGTTGTAGGCTGTTGTGGCTGAGTTGATAGCAGAAGGGGTTGACTGTGTCATTTTGTACTCACTGTTGTGGCTGGGTTGATAGGAGAAAACAAACTAGTTCGAAGTGCCTGGCTCTTTGGTGGTAATGTACATTCCTTCAAAGCATCTTGAAGGATTAAAGAGAAGAATGTGTAAAATTGTATTTTGATGCTTTATCATGTAAATCTTTGATTTTTGTAATTTTTTGGTTCAATCTATAAAATATTTCTTTCTTCTTAAAAATAAAATTAGATTTGTGCAAGCCATTTTGAGTTGGATAAAACATCAACTGGTTCACAATCGTGCCACAAAGTGGTATTTAATGAGTGAGTATGATACCTATTACCAATCCTGCACCATACAAATTCATTCGCATTACAGTGGCCCTCTTCATGTGTCATCTTCACAAGTGCTTTATTACCCACTTCATGTGTCATATCTCCACCTCCTTTGTGAGGATTATCATAGGCAATATAGTTGGAAAGAGCCATTTCTGCATCCTCCCAAGAACCAAAACTCCTGTGCAATGCCCCACTATACCCTACAACATTGGGATGACATTCTTCCCATGATGGATAAATGCCAACAACCCTACCCTTAAAAACAACATACCATTTATGTTGTGTGGTCATTCCATGTTCAAAATCAGAATAATATAGTTGACGATCTTGAAATGAGATTACAAAAGGAAGGAGATGAAGATCTTGAGAGTAAGAAAGGAGATGTAGAACTAGATGAAAATGTAGAGGAGAGTGTAAAAAGAAGCAGATCTACTGTCAAGCATCTGAAATTTAAGTCTCCTTAAATAATGGTTTCAATGGACAATAAAGGCATTTATGACATGCCAACTGCAGTCCAAGGACTACCAAAACAGTACGCCCTTATTCCATTCCAGAAATTTGTATAATATCTACCAATACTCAATCAACAACCATTCTCAACAACCATTCTCACCAACCAATCAAAGAAATTACAAGAAGTTTGATTTGCATATCAGCCTTTCAATCAAACGCCAAAAGAAGGCATATCAGCCTATCAAACCAACTCAAAAAACACGGCACAGAAGCCTTTCAACAAAAACAAACTTAAACAAAAAACACCAAAACCTTCAAGGCAGCAAACCCCCTCCTTTGAATATACCAAAATAATTTGAAACAACCAGACAAAACAGCCTCCTTTGAATATACTAAACAATTTGAAACAACCAGAAAAATTTACAAATCTCCCAGACAACCTCAAAAAAGTTAGAGCCCAACCAAAAAAAACTAGAATCCAACAACTGTTTTTACCCAACCATTAAAGTTGGAACCCACTTCCCAAAGGTTGTAACTCATACTAAAAAGTGAGTGGGGAAATGTAAATAGCTTCGAAGAAGAGAACTGCAAGAACCAACAATCTTGCAACCACCAACAAAACTTTTAACCATTTGACGCCCTAAAAACTATCATGTCCCTGTGTTTGTTGTCATCATGTGTGACAAGACTTAGTGCTAACTCCTTCCTTGTATCTGCAGTAGGTTCCTACAAGATCATGAAAACATTGCATTACCATGTTATAATTCGGTATCGGTTGTAAAGCAACACTATATGACATACTATAAAATTCAGTAAAGTATAATACCCTAATACGGATGTTTTGACCCAAATGCGGCGCTCGGATCAACTCTATTACGTACATCCCGCAATCAAATCCATTGCTCTGAACCGGCACCCATCTTGGGGTTGTGATCGGCCATTTCTCTATGTGTTCAACATCATCCGCTAACTCAGCAAGTAGACGATACAGTACCTTCACATGTTCATGTTTTCAATAAATTTATATGAAACCTATTGTGGTTACACCTTTCACAAAATTTACGTGGTATGCATAAACTTACTGTTTTAACAGACTGAGAGTGTCGAATATGCTTCCTACGAGGATCACGCAAGGTATCGAGAATCATCACAGCCTTATTTTTTACATCTACCACCGTTAAATACCAATGACTATTGTCATCATTAATAGGTATATATATCTACATTACAACACAAAGGTAAACCATGAATAAACTAAGACATAAATATCCAATACATATCTAGAGGAAATATAAGAACAGTCTAAAAGCAATGTCAAACCTTATCGCATTTGTTAAGGTCACGGATTAAATAGGCATAGTGTTCTCGAAATTTCTCATCCAAACAACCATTCAATGGAATTGCTTGTTGCTACCAACAACAATCATAAATTAGTTCCGGTGTAGATGATTTAGACAGTTAGTGAGTACACAACGCATAGTTAACCTCGAAATACATTACCGAGAACCAAGTTGGCAAGTACCATCTCTCCTTTTTTGTGGTGGCGTCTATCTTTTCATCGGTCGACATAATAAAAGGCACCGCACTTATTATCTGTTAATTGGAGAAGAAGTGACACGTTAGTGTCATTTTGGGACTGATTTGCATTCTTCATAATAGTTGAATACAAAAATATAGTTAAAGGCAAAACACTTACAAAATCGCGCACCCAATTGGGTTCACGTAATGATTGCAAATCTGCACGACTCAAGAAATGGTGGGATTCATGAAAAGAAACAAGAACTTCCCTGCTTATTACAATCACACCATATATTAATGAATCATGTACCAATAACGCATACTTATTGTGATAAGCAGGGAAGTTGTAGGATTACTTACGCATCCTTTAATGAAGAGTCCACTATGTAGGCCCATATATTTCTCTTATCCGAATCTTGGAGGTTCTGTATATGAGGGTATCCTCCTTCAGGTTCAGCAGGGTAATCAGCCTCATCAGATGTACTGACTTCGACTTCATCCTGTCAATGTTATGAGCACAAACTTCCAAGACTTAACAATTTAAAAAAAAAGATGCAGGAAATAATACACCAAACAAAAAGAAAAAATTTTTACAAGCTTTATCGCCTCGCCACTATCAACTGGTGTGACTGTTTCTTTAGATTTGTCGCAAAAGTCGTTCAATTTGTCGGACAACTCTTGTATCCAATTCTTCATTGCGGCAAGCTCGTTAAACACCTTAATTGAATCGTCACGCATGGCTTTCTTGGTGGTTGCCTGATCCACCTCTAATCTTAAGAGCCTTGCTTCAAAATCCTAAGTAAATAGAAAATTGCCGTTTAAACAAACAAACAATATTGGAAATCCAAACATTAGCAGTAGGTGTTGAACAAAACCTGTTTATGTAACTGCATTGGAACTCCCGGTTCTGAGTGGATGCCTTCCTTGACAACTGGTGGGTCACGGCATGAGAACTTTACCTAATTCAAGAATGCAATGACATGTTATGTTATTATTAGCATATAATTCTGAGATAGCATGAATAAACGACACAAAAAGGATTAAATCACACCGATTTACCTTGTCACTTTTGAAGCCTCCTAACTTGTTTAGAAGATGTATGCGCTTACTTATTTCATTGTCCCCCCATGATACAATTCGTGGGCACGGTCGAGAAACCAATGGTACCACCGTCTGTGTTTGTGGTGTGAAACAGTCAAAGTACCAAATCTATATGACACGAATGTAATACGATTAATAAAAATCAAAGTGCATAGAGGACTCTTGAAATCAACATTAATAAAAAAAAAAATGTTACCATGAGAACAAGAATGCAACCATTGACACTTTGACGTTTTGTCGTCTTGAAATCCCGTACCCCCTGAATGATACCATCAAACACATACTTGGCCCAATTCATACCCCTCAAAGATGAGACGTCCAATACCATGTGCAATAGTCTGTCATTGACTGTCTTTTTCATTGTGGGGCACAGGAACTGCCCAACAGCAAATAGAACGAAGTAACGCCGAAATTCTTCGGAATCCTCATTCAATTTCTGTAGTTTGTACTTTATGTCACGCAACGACAACTCCTTTTTGTTTTCAAAAATTGATTGTTGAAGATCCGCAATTAATGATTGGGAGCCGTTCGTCTCAAATTCATCCCCCCCATACTTTAGCCCCAAGATCCATTCAACATCCACTGGAGTAAACATCATGGATTCGTTGTGCGCGTTCAGAGTACATGTATTAGGGTCAAATCTGTTCAAGATCCACTCGCATAAACCCCTTTTAATGCTGTTGATATTCAACCTAAGTAAACCCCCCAATCCCATTTCCACAATGCCTCGCTTTTGTTGAGCATTGCATGATTGAATTACTTTAACTAGCAAAGAAGGAGAGCAACGGGTACCAAGAAGATACTGCAACATGTTTTACAACTTTAAATCAATGAATTAAAAATATTGAAATGGTTGAATGTAATGGCATTAAAGACACTACAATTTATACCTTAACCTTTCTTGATGAATTTTTCGAAATATCAATTCTTTGGCGCTTACGAAGCTTTGGTTTTTTCTTTGTATTGCTTACCATCTTCGTCACCCTGCACCATGCATCATGTTCTTGGTAAAAGCTGTATAAGATCTAATAGAAAAAAAAAAATTTCCAAACAAAAATGTTATATTTTTCTTTCAACATATTGTTGCATAAAGTATTGGATGAATGTTGTAAACCTTTAATTCTATTTAAACTATTAATGGATGGTTACAACTTTTTTGGATGTGAGTACAACTTTTTGTGGGATGTGGGTCTGATTTTTGGTGGGGTTCACAGATAAAGAGCGAGAGAGAGAGAGAGAGGAGCCAATTAGGGAAGTCCATACCTGGAGTTGCGGCGGTGGCGATGTGGCAGTGGCGATGACGCTTTGGAGTCATGAGGGAAAGAGTTGAGCGTCTACGGGTTGGGTGACGTGTAGGAGAAACTCTGCAAAAAATTTTAAACAAAAAAAATGTGGGAGGTGAAGGGGAGAGGATTACTTGAGCGGGTTGGGTGAGGAGAAGCTCTACAAAAAATATTAAACAAACAAGACTTTAAAAAAAAAAAAAATAGACGTAATAAGAGCATGACTCAACTTTCTAAGGACAAAGTCAATAAAAAGAAATTTAGATTGTAAATCCAAATTTAAAAGGAGTAAAGATGCATTTTGAGTAAAATAAACCAGTTTATCTTGAATTATATTCACACCACCTCACACTTTAAATATTATTGAGATTCCTTCACATTTCAACACGTGATAGATGTTAACAATTTCTTAAAAAGACTTTTTTAGCCTTGTAAGTCACCCCCTAATTCCCTTCTAGCAATAACCCATGGGTAAATGCAGTTTCCCATCTAAAAAAACTCGTAAATGTGAAATAAATTTTCCTTCATTTGCTTTAATTAAAGAAATTGAATAAATCAAGTGTCCACTATTTTTTTTCAAAAATAGTCAACAGAATTTCCTATAAAGGTAGGAGCTTAAAAAAATCTAAAGCTGAGTTTATATATGTCATTATATATATCATTACCCAACACAATCCATTGCATAATCAAGACAAATTTACTCAATGAACCAAACAAATCAAATAAAAAATAAACAAACTAAGAGAAGCACATAACCTTGCAAGCAATGAGAGGAGCTTTCAACAAATGTAGTGGACCAAGCAGCTTCACTCTCTATACAATGTTTGGTATCCAATTACGTGTGGCTACAAAATTGAACAATCCCAAATAATTAAACAATCCCAATAAAATTATTAAGAACAAAATACTACAAACTAAAATTCAATTGAATTTGTATAAATGTCAAACTAAAAGAAAAATATGTTAATTTTAATCTCCTCCACCTTAAAATAATGAAGTCAACATCACAAACTTGGATGTAGGTACACCTTTAATTGTTAGGGTACAACTTTAAAGGTAGGATTACTACTCTTTTGGATGAGTGTATGGATAGGGGTACAACTCTACTACAATGGTTACAACTTTTTGGATGTGAGTGCAACTCTATTATTGGACTAGTAATAACCCGTGCCTAAAGGCACGATACAATATAAAAATCGAGCTCCTCAAAGCATCAAACCCACTATATCAAATCACAACCACCACTTTTTTTTAAAAAAAAATTGACAACACTTATAACTAAAGACATTGTATAACACAAAATCGAGCATTAATCATGTAATACAAAAATTTTCAACAGCATACAAATATTTTGAATAATTTTTTTTAGTTATGCCATTTTAAATCAATATAGACCCACAATCAATATAAAAAAAATTGACAAAATTTACTTTAAAAACATAACAAAAAAAAATATCAACTTGTGTGCATAATTTATCGAATATGCTTATTAGTAAGAAACATATGAATTTAAAGAAAATATGACCAAATTCATTTATCAAATTCAATATCACTCTCTAATTCTATTTTAACAAAATAATTCATCAACTACCATAACATAGTAATATCAACAATAGAATAAAACTCAACTTTATCCATATTGATTTGCATATATTAAATCCAACCCGAAATTCCAAATGCACTCATTTAATTAACATCCATATCGACTACCATATAAAAATTACTACAATAAAAGTAAAATATTCAAGTAAAACTGAAGCAAATCAAGATAATTGGTTCAATTAATCTTGTGTATGTGTCTAAAGATACTGTGTAACCAAAAATAACAATTGGCAAAAGTTATAAATTCATTGGACAAAAAGTTAAGAGTTTAATATATTTTAAAAAAAATTGGCTAAAGTTTCTCTTAAAAATGGGACCCCAAAAAATTTTCAACATGTATACAATTTATTTTCATACCCAAAAAGGCTACCAAATGTCTCACTATCACGCCATAATTTTGCCTAACACAACCATTTACCAACAAACGCAACCACATATCCACCATAACGATATGCAACTAACTTCATTACCATCCTTTTTTTAAAAAAAATTGCATCTTTACACATGCACAATAAACAATAAATCCCAAGATTTCAATCTAAAGTGAGTATAACAACTCCCAGCATAGCATTAAAGGTCTACAACAGAAAGAAGGAAAGAAATAGATAAAAAAAACAATACATAATTTCGAAAGGAAAGAAATGGATTAAAAGGGGCTACTGTAAGCCTAATGAAGATTTAAAGACTTGAATGTTATCTACATACAACTTCACTGGAAAATAACCCCGCTAACGGGGGTGGACCGGGAATGGACGGAGTTTTTTTAAGCGGGTACGGGGATGGAGACTACACTCCCCGCCCCCGCTTCGGTCCACTAACATCCCTAGATTCGTACTACAGGAATCACATGTCAGCTTGATTCTTTTTTTTTTTTTTTTTTTTTTTCTGTTTGTCTTTAAAAATCTAAAACAAACATAAAAAAAAAAAAAATTTAGAATAGCAAGCAACTCATCATGCAACCCATTTGATCTATGTTCCAAATAATAAAAAATTAGCTTATGCTTTCTTTGAAATTTTTTAACAAAATGTCCCCAAAAAATAGGACCTCAAAAAAAATTACTAACTTGTGTAAATACTTATATATTTGTCAAAAAACACAATACAAACCCTTGAAATAACAAATATAAAAAAAACCAAACTTCGAGAATAATTTCGTAAATACCAAAGAGTAGAAGAGAAATACACAATGCATACTGACATTAGAATAGCAAGCAATAAGAATTTCTTCCAATCAAATAGTACAGTTAAATATACATTTGCAAAAAAATCCACCTATACTACATCTCATTCTTAGCCAACTCTAACTCATTGCAAAGTAGCCCCAAGGAAGCTGACATCAAACTTGTACCTAATTCATCGAACAAATTTCATTAAAATCATTTACACAACCACCATCTGTATGACAAAAACATCACTTTCAAGTCACTGTATTAAAAATTAGGGCCCACCATTCTTTAAAAAAATTTTAACAAAATGTCCTCAAATAATGGGACCAGAATGTACTCCTTAAATTTTTATAATCCACCGCCTCCTAGGCAAAATTAAAACCACTACTTACTATCAAGGGATGATTCATTCACACTCTAGTCATGTCCACTTTTAGCGTGCATGAGTCCATAAGGCATTCAACTACTTCAAATCAAACATACAATCTATAGTTATTCAAAGATAATTGCAATATCAACTTAAAAAATGCTGCAAGATAAAAAACCCAGTTCAACATATACTCGAAACTACCACCAAAGCCAACTTACTTTTACCAAGCAACTGTGACTCTTATACTTCAATTTGGTACAAAACAATCAACCTTGTATTCAAACTAAGTCAAAATCACAAACCTATTTCACTACTACACCCAATTCATCAAATTCAAATTAATTCTCCACAATTTAATGAGATCTTAGCAAAAACCAACCCAAAGAAATCAACATTCAATTGCATAAGACCATATAAACCAAGCTATTCTATTACATTCGTCTACAAATAAAGCTAAATAAAACGGAGTTTATCTAGAGCAAGAAAGTGGAAATCTATGAATCAAGAGGTACCTTTGGCAATCTTTTCATTTCTTAATAACAGTAGTATGCTCGAATCATATAAATGAAATAGTTAGTTTAATTTTATGAGCCACATCTGAATAACTTTAGCATTTTAATAAATAAAGAACTTGATCAAGCGGTACCCTTGCCATAGCCCTGATTGCGATCTAGAACAACAAACATGTAAACCACTTTTCTTTTCTACAACCTCAAGTAGAAAAATCAAAACACTTTCATACACAGTACTATACATCGAAACACTTTCATTGTTTTCTAATACCAAAAAACAACTTTTCGAAACTTTGCTCGAAATATAACCAACAAATCCATAACCGGTGGTAAGGAATTAGAAAGCATTTGAAAGGAATTAGAAACCATTTGAACTTGGCCAATGATGTTAGTTTAATGAACCAAAAGAAGAAGGGGGTGGAGGGGAGTACCTGTGGTGGCGGTAATTTGTCCGTGGCTCTTTGAGAATTTGTATTGAACATGTGGTGGTCGTGCTTGGTGGCTGGTGGTTTCCATTTCAATTACTCCAAATCTCCAGTTTCAATTTCAATAAAATTCACTATAAAATTTACCAAAAAAATATCAGACTGCAATAAAACAAAATCACAAACTCGTTTGTTGTGTTTGTAAACAAAAAGAAACTGTTTGTATGTGGTGTGTTCATCATGAAAAGTGTTTATGCGCGTGTGTTGTGTGTGCGTGTGGTTGGTGGTGGTGAATCAAATCAAACATCCAATGAAAATAACACTAACAACTATAACATTCATTTAATTTAAAACACACAAATTATGCAAAAAAACTCAAATTATGAAATCATCCCAATTATGAAAACACCAAAATAATCAAAACACCCAAATTGACAAATCACCCTAAATATAAAATCATTCAAAACACTCAAGTTATGCAAAAAAAAAAACCCAAATTATGAAATTACCCAAATTATGAACACACCAAAATGTTTGCTGGTGTGTGTATGTGCTGGGTATGTTTGAATGTGTGTGCGTGTGTATGTATGATTGTGTGTTGCGTGTGTGTGTGAAGAGAGAGATGAGGGATACCTGGGATCGTTCCTAGCAGAGGAGGGAGGGAGAGAGAGAGCTGTATGTGTGTATGTGAAAGTCGTGAGAGAGAGAGGCGTCTTCCATGGCAGAGTAGTGAGAGAGAGAGAGAGAGAGAGAGCGACTGGAGTGTGTGATTTTGAATTGGGTGGCGTGTGTGCAGAGGTATAATGGGAGGGATTTGGGTTTTAGGTGGGATTGATTGTGGCCCATTGGATATAATTAAATGAGTTTAGATGAAATCTGAACCGTTTATTTAAACTTCAATTAAATCTTAGCCGTTGTTCTGCTTTTCTAAATTGGGGGAGTCGATTTCAATTAAAAAAATTTGAATGTCTCTCTATCTTATTAGTATAGATGTGGTACAACTCTTTTTGGATGTGGTACAACTCTTTTGGATGAGGTACACATCTATTGGATGTGGTACAATTTTAATGGACGGTTACAAATTGTACAATCCCAAATAATTAAACAATCCCAATAAAATTATTAAGAACAAAATAACTACAAACTAAAATTCAATTGAATTTGTATAAATGTCAAACTAAAAGAAAAATATGTTAATTTTAATCTCCTCCACCTTAAAATAATGAAGTCAACATCACAAACTTGGATGTAGGTACACCTTTAATTGTTAGGGTACAACTTTAAAGGTAGGATTACTACTCTTTTGGATGAGTGTATGGATAGGGGTACAACTCTACTACAATGGTTACAACTTTTTTGGATGTGAGTGCAACTCTATTATTGGATGTGGTACAACTCTTTTTGGATGTGGTACAACTCTTTTGGATGAGGTACACATCTATTGGATGTGGTACAATTTTAATGGAGGGTTACAACTTTTCTTGGTTAAAATTTTGGTGGTGGGGGTACAACTTTTGTTTGACCATAATACCCCTATAAAAATGATTAAAGACAACTATATCATTATGCATTTAATTACTCAATACCAATTAAATATCTAAATAACTCTTCATATATTTTCCATTCCACACAAATAATCTATATGAATATCTTTATCTATATCTTATATATCTTCCTAAACTTAAAAAAATAAATATTCAGTATACATCCAATTTATAATATAGATAATACTAATATATATCTATCTATATCTATATTTCTATCTATATTATTTCTAAAAGTACCTTACAAAGAAAAACTTTTATTTTCTCTTTCAATCCTTAAAAAATTCTAGAAATAAATATTCAATTACAAGTGTAATGAATAAATTTTTATCTATATCTATTCTATACTAATTTAAAATGTTAATTATTCTTCAAAATTTTTGAATCTATATTTTAACCTTGACAAAAATACTAAATCTAGAGAATATCCTTAATGACTTTTGCTCTCCCTCCCGCAAAGAATAACATGTATGACTTTTGCTCTTCCTCTAGATTTACTATTTTGTATTCATTTCATATTCTTCCTACGGTCACCAACCACCATATATGTCCCACCATAATCTCTTTTTTATACCAAGCATGTATTACATCCAAAAAAACTTTAGTTTCTGAATACTGAAAGTCATTCATGTGAGAGCATCATGATTCTGGTTCTCCGTCTCCTTTGATCAAACACTGAAATCAATATGAGTTGTTATGGGTTTTACTTTGAGAAAAAATGTTGTGCATGCATTTATATTTATTTATATGACAACTGTATACATGTATATTGACATGTAGATATAAGTTATATGTGTGTTAATGGTGTTCCAATGGTGTAGTTCAGTCAACATGCAATGTGCTTATTAGTTGTGGTGGCGGATGTTTTTCAATTTTGGTAGATTTCTTTGAGCTTACTCTATAGTACTCTTGATATTGAACTGCTTAATAAAGTCTTGAAATTGAACTGCTTTAAGTTGGAATCTAGCTCATTATTTATGTTTTAATGTAATTTCTTTTAATAATAATTTGGCCAAGCAATACTTTACTAAAAAAGTATAAACAAACGTTACACTTAAAAATGGTCCATGCACACGTGCATCAACTAGTCTTATAATAACGGCCAAAAAAACCATTTCATGCAATTAACGTACAATAATCACCAACACCCAACAAACCCTATTTCATGAAATTGACTGTAAATCTCAATCAACACACTAAATATAGTATTTCATTATAATAATCAACCCGAACATTTCAATCAAAATAACACCCATTGCAGTGAAAATAACCCTAACATTCAATTTTAAAGCTCCAACGGTAAATTGGTGCTACTGCTCTGTGTGTGTGTGTATAGGTGGGTGGATGACTGAGTGCGATGTATGTGTGGGTGTGTATCTATATGTGCAATGTATTTGTGTGGGTGGGTTTCTGTATCTGCGATATGTGTGTGTGTTCGACTGTCTAAAAATCGTGAGATAGAGAGACGTATAAGGTGTGGGATCTGTGTGTGTGTGTGTGTGTGTGTGTGTGTGTGAGTCGTGAGACAGAGAGGTACCTGCGCCATGGCAGAAGAGCGATTTGGGAGAGAAAAGGAGAGAGTGAGATTGAGTTGGGTCTTCTTACGCAGAGGATCGAGAGGTGAGAGATTGAGAGAGAGAGAGAAATGGAGAGTGTATGAATTGAGTCGGTTGGGGTGCCGTGTGGCTGTAGCTTTATGGGCGGTATTTTTTTTGGTTAAAGATGCATTGCAAGCCGTTTGATTGAAATGGAAAAAGTGAGATGAAATGTGGGCTTTTTATTTAAAAGTTGATTTATTCTGATAATGGATTCGGTTGTATAATAAATTTCACTCAGTCAAATTAAATAAATTACAAGTCTTTTTTAGCCTTCTTAAAAAGACTTTTTTAACCACTAAAAAATAAATCAACATTATATATATCTACTAATAAAAATACCAAAAACTTTTGATTCCCTCTTTAACCCTATAAAAAATTAAAAAGGTCACTCTATCCTCCACATTTAATTAATATTTAAATTATCATCATATCCTTATATATTTAAATCTCTAAATTACATATAATATCACTTTTAATTATATATTTTGTACGTATATATGACATCTGGATTTTTATAAAACTTTTTGATTGATTATATTACTTTTAAAAATTAGATGGGAAGATTATAAGTTTTAACAAAATATTCAAAAAAACCTTCACAAATTCCATCAACATAATATTACCCACCTCATTTATAAAAATAATATTATGATTAGTATATTTTTTTTTTATCAAAATGTTTAATCCTTTCATTTTTAAATTAAATATAATGTATGATAGCTACGTAATTTTAGTTACATTATAGTTTTTCGAGATTTTATGTGAAAACTTGATTTTTTTCAAAAAATTAATATACTTTATAGTATAAATTATAGCATTGTATATTACATTTTATCCAATTGACCTATATTATAGCATTGTATATAGTGTATATATGGTTTTATATGATTTTACGTTTAATTAGTTGAGCAATGTATCATTAATTTTTAATCCAAATTTTTATCACAAATCAAGGAAGATCATTGGATCAGTGGGTCCCATTTAAAAAAATGATAGGATCCACTTATCCAATGGTCTCTCTATAAAAATTTGAGTTAGAGATTTGAGATATTTTCCTAATTATTTTGGTACTTAATAAACATAAATTATTTTTAATGAATTTGGGTCCCAATATAATTGACCCTAAACTAAAACCTTAATATATATCTCACCGTCTCTCTATCTCCCTCTCGTATACCACCTCCCCATCTCCCTCATTCTGTCTCTCTGTCTCTCTCTCTCTGTGAACCCCAGTATCATATATATATATATATAGGGATGAAATTGCATCGTATATCTCTCGACCTCTCCTCTACCACCTCCCCATCTCCCTTAAATTAGGTCTCTCTCTCTCTGACGACTCCAATCGCCACCGCCACAGCTACAACGTCAGCACAATAGACAGCTCTGAAGGTTTTTCTCTATCTTTTTTCCTCTCTTCGTCCTCTGCTTCACACACACACCCACACACGCAAAACCCCCTCCCCTTCCCATGTCCTCTCTCTTTCCATTTCTCTTCTCTGTATTTTAGCATAATGCATGACGTTTATAATAGAGACCAAACGATGTGGTAGTAGGGTGGTGGTGTTTTTTGGCAACATTTGTCGATGTAAGGCGTGAACGGCAACCTAGAAGAAGTGGAAAGACAGAAGTGATATATTTATAATTACAACAGATGGTGGAATTAGCAAGTTGGGAATGTTTATTCATTTTTTAAGTTGCTAATATTATTAGATCTTGTTAATCTTTGATAAGATATCAAAGATACAAATTTTACAAAATGAAAAAATGGTAATGTAATTGATTTATTGATATCGTTTTTTATAATTATTCATTACTATATTTTTATAATTATGCATTACTAGGAAAAAAAATCACTGAATGTGGTGGTCCCGATGGATGGAAATTCTCAAATGTTAGGTGATCGATTGTGCTAGCCAATTTAGTTCGCTCCGAGGTCAGGGGTAGCACCTCACCATCTCCCACATTCTGTCTATCTGTCTATGAACCCCTCTACCACTTCCCCATCTCTCTCTCTCTCTCTCACCATCTCCCATATATATGTCTGTCTCTGTATGTGTTGGAACATAACTCGTATGAATGTTATATACCATGTTAATTTCATGTTGTGATATAATTTACGTGCTACTAGTTCTGCGGATGTCACCTATTGTACAATATTGCTTAGAAAAAATGGCAGTTCCAAGAATTGCTGATGATGAAAGTCAACTGTTGATTTCTGCGCTTCTGGAATATAAACAAAGGGGTATAGTACTTGAACGAGGGAAGTTCACGGCTGACGACTTCATAAATTTGTTCGCTTTGTTGAAAAGGAGGATGCCGGATTTTAGTTTGGACCTAATACAGCTTGTCAGGATAATATTTTTCTGGAAGAAGCTATATTTCACTATGAAAGATATGTTGAAAACAAGGATGTTTGCTTGGAGCACAACCATGATGTGTGTTGTCGGTGGTCCGGTGGATGGAGCTACTAATTATTTACGTGTAAGTATTGATTTTAAAAAAAAAAAAGTATGAGTAAGGAAGTAGAGTAGATATTTTTTTTGTTCCCCTAATTTTATGGATTTTTAGTTCCGCGATACTAATGTGCAGGAAAACAAGTTTGCAAGCAAGTGGTGCATCAACACATGTCCTTTGTTTAAGAAACTAAAGGAAGTTTTCGAACCGGAAGAAGAGTTGGTTGAAAGTGTGGGATCGTCTTCGAGTCCTATTCCAGATAAAGAGGTTATCATCCTTGACAATTAGGCTGGTTGGTGGTTCGTTGTTAGTAGTCTTGTCTATATGCTTCAAACAAGCCATTTTGGGTTTTGGATGTCAATGGCCGTGGTGATACAAAAAATTTTAAGTTATAATGCTAGATTTGTACGAACAGGTTATCATGCCTTCATTTTGTTTGAAGGCAACACCTTATTATATAAATCATATTATTATGTGTCATGTTACATATAATGGAGTTTGCATACCTGAATTTCCAGATTTGGACTCTCTTCTTATGAATTAAATTGAACTTACATGTAAAGTAGCTAAAAAAAACAACGAAAGGTGTTTGTGAAAGAGGAGATTTGAAATGATAATCTAGCATAAAAGTAAACGGAAAATAAAGCAATAAAAGACTACAATTCTTCTGGGTAGGCATTCAAATATGTTATTTAAACTGACATTCTGGCATACAGGTACCTAAGAACTTAAAGAAATGAGGCAACCATTCATCATAGCAAGCATTAAACATGCAGTATTATGAAAGTCAAGGCTTTGTGATGCATGGCGAATACAGATGAAACATTCACCATTAACTCTCAAACACATTTGTCATAAATTGTTTTCCCCAGCTCCACATTACAAGATCATAACCAGATATGCCACTCACACCAGGGTGCACGACACACTGTGATTATCCCCCTTTGACCATAGTTCTTGCATAGCAGCCACATCCGTTGTAGAAAGCATTTGATGCTAGTACTGAGGCCTTGCTATTCTCCAGGAGAAGCCGGAGACTATCCCTGAAAGTACGTCCTAAAATTAACAATTAAACATGAACATTTGACACAACCCAACACGTAAGTTGAAGAGGAAAAAATTAAACTAGTAGTATGGCAGACAAATAACTTGCGACCCGCATTTGGCCCACTTGTTTCAATATGTATACGGCAAGGTGCAGCACCACAAACGCAAATTGGAGCATAGATGATTTCTTCAGATCTCACCATGTCAGACCACTTAAAAACTTGGCATTTGCCTTCCTAAATCAAGGCAACAATTGTTTAACTGAAACTAGCAAAATAAAAAAGGGCAAAAAAATTAAGTACTCAACCATCATGATCATCATCAAGAGATCGGAAGAGCATAAATGAACTCACCTTGTTGAGAGGATGCATTGCCTCTCCCCTCTTTCCCATACCCTCAGATAGACTTGGAAATCATGAAGGATTCTCTCCAATCCTATTTAACAGAGGACCAGTACCAAGCCAGTTGGAACACCAAAAGGGGATTTACCACTGAAAGTCCACTGACCTTCCATTGCCCACAAGTACCTGTGAATTTACCAATACTAAATTAAAATAAGGCAAAATAAGGCTTAAACATACGAAAAATTCGTGCTTTCCCAGTTTTGTCAAAAAATTCTATAAACACCTATCTGTTTCCATTAAAAAAAATTGAAAACCCTACTTCCTATTATCCCCCAATAACTCTCCAATTACAATAAATCAACACTTTTTCCAAAAAAATGGCATACACATACACAAGTATAATAAAATCTTACCTTAAGTTACAATAGAAGAAGATTTGAACGTGGAAGAGTTAGATCTGTGAATCCATCAATTCAAACAAGAAAATCGACATAAAATAAATTACATGAACTTGAATAGGGCTAGGTTTAGGGATTTATCACTGGCTTGCTCCATGTCCCCTTTACTGGTTGTAACAATGAAAGCAAAAATTTAAAAGACCACCACACGAACCCCTATGTGCATATGCAAGTAATACATTACACCACTATGAATTTAACCCAATAACAAGGCAAATAATTGTCAATGAATGAAAAAGTTAGGACATGCGTGGACATATATTCGAAATTATTAGCAAACGATATTGTCTAAGCAAGAAACAGTACATGTTTAGAATTCTAATACTTGGGATAAAATTAATGTAAGGCTTTGGTTACCATGCAATATTTGAAATAATGTTTAAGTAATCTGGATAATTCTTGGAATCTCAGGCTTTGCCTCCTGCAGTATAGATGCTTTCACCACTCAATGCTCCCTGTGAGTCCCCACTTTTTACTTGACATGGTTTCCAAAGTAGTGGCAGGCAAGTACTTCACATGCTTTCACCACTCAATGCTCCCTGTGAGTCACCTTGTTGGGGCAGCTATAGAACTTGCGACAAGGGTCTTTGTCGGTATTAGAGGTAAGCTGGAGGCAAGTCCCGGCACCACAAGGACACAAAAGGCAAGGGGAATACTGAAAACCAGCGGCGGCGACATACAGTTTGGGAATGGATGGCTCTGGTTTCTTTGGGGTTCTGCTGGGGCAGTCTTTTGCCCAATGCCCTTTCTTTTGACACCGAAAGCCCTTTCTTTTGAACTCGATTATGTTTTTTGCAGAGAGCTAAAATTAAAATCTCCACCTTTGGGGTTGGGGGTGGGGGACTGGGTGTGAGTCTGAATATGGGTTGGGAAACAAGTGGTGACTGAACTTGAGTTCGATATCACACTCTCTCCCTCAAATGCCATCTTGCAGTAAAAACCCTACTGAAGCAGGAGAAGTAGAGAATAAGGAACAGTTCAGAAGTGGAGAGAAAAGGATGTGGTACAACTATTTGGGTTGGGGGTACAACTATCTTGGGATGTTAATGTAGGAGCAATAACCTCCAACCTCAAACTTCCAGAAGGTTCTACCACAGAATATTATACAGACAAACAGGTCCCATAAACCATGTTTCAGTTACCAATGCCCTAGATTAGAGACAGACCAAAAAAATAATAACACATTAATACACAAGTTGTAACCCACACAAACAAATTGTAATCCAATGTAGTTGTATCCCCGCCCAAATAGTCGAAAAATAATCCATAAAATTTGGAATTCCAAATTGCGAACAAACAAGTAACAATAGTTATGACGAGTGTCATATTTTCTCCATGGGGTGACTTAACGATGTGAGACATACCTTTTTAAACGATGTGATACACCATGGATTCTCAAGCTGCTCTGGTAGGCCTGTTATAACTAGGCGTCCAGCACCTTCAAACTCAGCACCACGCCCTATGTGGTTGGACTAAATGCTTTCGAAATGATGGTTTCACTGCCAAAGCAAACACAAACATACAACTCATCCAACAACATTTTTTTAAATGTGGGTACAACTATTTTGGATGTGGGTACAACTATATTGGGATATTAATGTAGCATACCGAAAAGTGGTGACTGAACTTGAGTTCGATATCACACTCTCTCCCTCAAATGCCATCTTGCAGTAAAAACCCTACTGAAGCAGGAGAAGTAGAGAATAAGGAACAGTCCAGAAGTGGAGAGAAAAGGATGTGGTACAACTATTTGGGTTGGGGGTACAACTATCTTGGGATGTTAATGTAGGAGCAATAACCTCCAACCTCAAACTTCCAGAAGGTTCTACCACAGAATATTATCCAGACAAACATGTCTCATAAACCATGTTTCAGTTACCAATGCCCTAGATTAGAGATAGACCAAAAAAATAATAACACATTAATACACAAGTTGTAACCCACACAAACAAATTGTAATCCAATGTAGTTGTATCCCCGCCCAAATAGTCGAAAAATAATCCATAAAATTTGGAATTCCAAATTGCGAACAAACAAGTAACAATAGTTATGACGAGTGTCATATTTTCTCCATGGGGTGACTTAACGATGTGAGACATACCTTTTTAAACGATGTGATACACCATGGATTCTCAAGCTGCTCTGGTAGGCCTGTTATAACTAGGCGTCCAGCACCTTCAAACTCAGCACCACGCCATCTGTGGTTGGACTAAATGCTTTCGAAATGATGGTTTCACTGCCAAAGCAAACACAAACATACAACTCATCCAACAATATTTTTTTGAATGTGGGTACAACTATTTTGGATGTGGGTACAACTATATTGGGATATTAATGTAGAGCATCAATAACCTCCCCAGGCAAGTCATCGTCAAATCAGTGAAGCTCCTTATCTTGACTGGAAGCCAAGAAATCAGCTACACATTACCTTCACATTATATGTGAGAAATACAACTCTTTTTGTATTTGGGTACAACTCTATTGGGATGTGGTACAACTTTAATGAAGGGTTACAACTCTTTTGCATGCAGGAAAATTTCAAGTACCACAAGTTGGAACCCACCCCAACAAATTGTAATCCACTGTAGTTGTAACCCCAAACAAATAGTTGGAACATAATCCATAAAAGTTGGAATCACAACCCAAAAGTAGGAACCAAATACAAAAAACCTCTCTAACCCTACCCAACGTAAAAAATCCACCAACAAAGGGTAGAACCCACTAATTCAGTCAATTGCAAAAAATATTAATATATATATATTTAAAAATTAAAGAAGTTTGAAAAAACCTCCAACTTTGACAAATTGGTATAGCTTACCACTGAATTAATTAGTTCTTCATATATGAACGCATTACTGCCTTATATATTGTGGCATCTCTCTTTATGTTATTGTCGTGTGTGACCAGTTTGAGGCCTAATTCCCTCCGCATTTCTGTGGTAGGTTCCTACAAGAGCATTTGTAAAACAACACTAACTTAACTCAACCACGCAAAATACAATACTATATTGAAGTTAACAGTAACATAGTAATGTCATGTATGCAAAAAATTAACACCTGGATAGGGAAATCTGGACCCAACTCCGGCTCTTGGATAATGAATATGACATACATACCACAATCATACCCATTCTTCTGTACCGGCACCCAGTTTGGCCGAACAATCGGCCATTCATGCATTTGTTCGACATTGGTGGTGGTCACCTCACGTATTAGATGATACAACACCATCACCTATTATTTTAATGCGTTAGATGACAGGTACTTCATTAAAGAAGGCCTAAAAAAAATTGGTTGTACAAACGTTACCGTTTTCTTTGCCTGCTGAACGCGTATCATATTCCTTCGAGCATTAGGCAAAGTATCGAGAAGCATGATTTCCTTTTTTGGGACATCTACTACAGTGAGGTACCAATGCGAATTTGCATAATTTATTGGTAAATATATCTACAACCACACGAATATAATACAATGAGAAATTAGCATACACAAACACACATACAATTATGTTCACCATAATTAATGAGAAGGACCTATATGTATAAAATGAGAATGTCATACCTTATCACAATTTTTAATGTCACCAATGAAACGAGAAAAAGTTTGTCTAATAACTGAATTTAAGACATTTTTTCCTTTATTCTTCCTTGCAACTGCTGCTTGCTGGCAAAAACATTCATTAAATATAAACGATTAACAAACATATATCATGAGTATCACATAACCCAACAATGAGGAGTATGGATACTTTACCGAAAACAATGTTGGGAAGTACCATCTGGCATTTTGGTTGGTGCGGTTGATCTTGGTATCGGGTGGCAGAACACAGTGAACCATATTTATCACCTGTTAATACGGACAAAAATAAATTATTGGGTATTGTAAACTGCTTTGGCACAATAATTGATGGTAATAATCCATTCAAAAGCAATCCACTTACATCATCAACTATCCACTCTGTTCCCCATAAGGACTGCATTGACTTCCGAGTCGCCCGAAATATAGTTTCTTCAAAATCAACAAGAACCTCTCTGCATGTGTTGAAATGGGACCAATTTGTCAATGCAGCGTACCAATTATTCTGAAAGATTACGGTTTGATAAATTATGTATTCACTTACGATTTTCCTAACGAATTATCCAGTATGTACTCCCATATTGACTCCTCGTGGCTTGGCAGGACTCTTGTTATGTGAGGGTACCCCCCTTCTGGCATATCAGTATCATCTTCATCCTGCAATGTTATGAACAAAAATAACCAATATTACCTGGTATTCTAATATCCAAACAATTACAAAAGTATGAAATGAGTCACGTACGCTGCCGTCGTCATCACCGTCATCATCATCATCATCAATAATTTTTGTATCAAATTTCTCATCACCTCTTTCTTTCTTATTCAATTCCTCAAGACCTTCTGATTTGTTACCGATGGCGTTGACTCGGTCAGATAAATTCTTTAATAAGTCTTTCATAGTAGAAAGCTCGACGTCAACCTTGAGTGAAAAATCCCGAAAATCTAATTTCACTGTCGTCTGTGCCACCTCTAATCTGGACAATCTTGAATCAAAATCCTGAACAATTGAACAATATGTAAACAAAGGAACAAGTTATGAACAAATTAACAATTTACATTGGGTATTTCGTAATACAGATGGTAGCAATATAGGGTGTTGAGTAATAAACATACATTTGCTTCTAATTGGACGCATGCATCAGTCGATGGCCGGTGGCACACATCATTAACCGTCACCTTAATCTACGTCAACCATTCAATATACATCCACAAATAATGGTAGATCTCATTAATATACAAAATAAACCATGATGTGTGTTGTACTGATATGATACAAATGACTTACCTCGTCATTTTTATATCCACCTAATTTCTTTAGCTGCACAAGGCGCGCACCTATTTTTATGTCATCCCATTCTCCAATGCGGGGGGTGGGTCGTGAGGCCAAAGGAACAAGATTCTCCCCCATAGGTGTGACGCGTTCAAAGAAGAAAATCTACTTAGACGAAAACAAATAACTAATTATTATTAAGTAAAAGCAAAATTAGAAGGAAATAATCAATGGGTATAATACGTCACCATTAGGAGAATAATGCAACCCTTGATACTGTTGCGAGGAGCCATCTTGTAGTCACGTACCGCTTGAATCATGTAGTCAAATACAAACTTTGCCCAGTTCTTAGACTTCAAAGATGCCACGTCTTCAACAATGGGAAGAAAGTGCCTACTAATTTTTATTTTCATTGATGGGCACAGGAAAACACCAATAACATACAAAACAAAGTATCGCCGAAATTGTTGAGAATCTTTTTTCATTTTCTTTATTTTCTTCCCAATATCAATTGTTGACAAGATAAATTTTCCTTCAAAAATATCCTTTGTAACATCACTTATTCTCGATGTGGATACGTTGGTTTCCAAATCATCCCCTCCACAATGCAACCCCAAAATGTACTCCACATCCTCAGGACAAAATTTGATGGATTTGTTGAATACGTTCAAGGTACAACAATTTGGATCAAATTGTTCCAGTAACCACCCGCAAAGCCCCCTCTTAATATTGTGGATTTTCAAACTTAACAAGCCCCCCATTCCAATTTCTTCCACCCCGTGTTTCTGTTCATCCGTTAATGTTGCAACTAAGCGTACTACCTTTTGGGGTGAGCATCGGGTTCCAAGTATATTCTGCAAAATTGTGCAACAGTATGCGAATTAGTGAATCAACGAAAATTGTTGAATGTAATGCTTACAAAAAATATGAGTTTGATATTAACTTTTTTAACGGACGATTGATGCTTCACTTCTTCTCCTTCAAATTGCCTCTTCTTGGTCCTGTACAATGCACTATGTTGTTAACCTAATACAAAAGAATATGAGTATTCCAAACATTTCAAGAAGAAGTACTTACATTGTTGTACTTCTATTGAACAAAGAAAAAGCCTGCCAAATTTAGCTTTGTCATGGTTAGTAACAATACACATAAACCAAACATAATGAAATCATTTACATATTAACTTTTGGATATATCTATATAAGTAAGAAGTCATAAACAATAAAATCAGACCATAAGCAGCCATGAGAAATCTGCTCTTAATCAAACATAACCTATTGAACAGGCATAACCTAATCCACAAAGCTTTTAACACAATCTAAACCATATCGAACTCCACCAAAAGTTGGAACCCACAACTCCTAAAAGTTGTAACCCACCTCTCCGAAAATAACCAACCACTCAGAAAACTTGTAACCAACCACACAGACAACTTGTAACCCACGAACTATATTTCTAAGTTGGGACATATAAATTTAAAGAAATTTGGGTCTTCAACTTGCTCGTTGACTGACTTAAGTCGAGTTTTCGTGGTAGATGTTGTAGACGATGTCCCAAATCCATCCATACAAAACCAATCACAATTTTTAAGAAGTTCAGAAAATCAAATCAAATGTGTAATTTATTTTATACGGGAAAAAAAAGAGAAATGGGTTACGAAAAACAACCCTAATCACTGACCACAAATTCAAAGAGACCACAAAATCAGAAAATATAATACACATATTTTGGAAAGAGAGAGATGGGTTTTCGATGGGGTTTAATGGGAGCCGATAGAGAGAGGAGATGGGCTCTATATACACACACATATAGAGAGCTCCATACCTGGGTAATGAATTCTTGGAAGAAGACGATGCAGCCACAACCGGTGAGCTGTTGGGGGTTTAAAGTGTCCTTTGAGTTGCTATACCAAATAAAGAGAGAGAGAAAGAGACAAGAGACACAGAAATGGGTAGAGGGAGACAGATCGAAGGAAGACACAGAGATGGGTAGAGGAACACAGACGCGAGAGAGAGGAGGAATGGAATGTGTGTGGGGAAGGCCAAAGGGGTGAGGGACATCGGTTCTTCTGGGTGTATGTGAAAATTGATTTTTTTAAATTTACACCATAAAATATAAATATTTTGTTTTATATTTTGGCAACTAAAGATTAAAATATGTTCCACGCAATTAATTGATAGTATTATAAGAATTATAATTTTTTACGGAATACATTCAAAATACAAAAAGTTTTGGGATATAAATTTTTTTTATTAAAAAAAAAATGGGCGGCATATGTTCCCGCCTAAAAAAAAAGTTGAATTTTTTTAAGAGTAAAGCAACCACAAAAAAGTTGAAATCTCACGCTAAAAAAATGTAACCAAATCCATAAAATTGGACCCCATCCCAAATATTATAATCTAATCCATAATTGATGCCAACATTTATGGATTGTGTTAAAGTCCACCCAAAAAGGTTAAAAGGCCAACACAAAATAGTGTAACAAGAAGTAGTAACTTTTGGAACACCATCCTCAAGAGTTGGAACCCACCAAAGGTGGTTCCAACTTTTATGAATTAGTGTTATAATATTTGGGGGTAAATGCAAAAAATTTTATGGATTATATTATTTGGGGTTAGGTTTCATTGGAACTAGAACCCCCATTCCATCGTCATGTTGAATTAAATGTTAATTTAATGTTGATTTGATGAATTAAATGTTTATTTGATAAATTTTTATATTACATTGGTGTTGGTTTGATAAATTGAATATTATTATTTGATTTTTTGATGTTAATTTGATGAATTTAGTGTTAATTGGATGATGTTGAATATAGATTGGATTAATTGAATGTTAGTTTAGTATTAATTTGATGAAAGTGAATGTTAAGTTAATTTGATGAATTAATTTTTTATTAGATGGAATTGAATGTGAATTTGATGAATTGAATATTAATGTTGTGTTAATTTGCAGAATTGAAAGTTAATTTGGTGTTAATTTGACGAATTGAATGTTAAATAGTTAATTTAAATGTTAATTTAATGAATTGAATGTTTATTATTCGAAATGAAATGTTAATTTGGTAAATTGAATGTTAATTTGTAATAGATTTGATGAATTAAATCTTTATTAGATGATTTTATATTTTAATTTGATGAATTGAATGTTAATTTAATGAATTAAATATTAATTGGATAAATGGAATTTTAATTTGGTGTTAATATGATGATTTGAATGTTTATTTGATGAAATTGAAGCTGAATTTGTTGAATTGAATATTAATTTAGTATTGATTTGATGAATTAAATGTTTATTAGAAGTAACTGTATGTTACTTTGATACTGATTTGTTAAATTGAACATTTATTGGATGATTTTTTATGTTAATTTGATAAATTGAGTGTTAATTTAATGAATTTGAATATAAATTAAATGAATTGAATGTTAATTTTATGTTAATTTGATGAATTGAATATTAATTGGATGTGATTGAGTGTTAACTTGATGAATTAAATGTTTATTAGATGAAATTGAATGTTGATTTGAAGAATTGAATGTTAATTTGTTATTTATTTGAAAAATTAAATGATGAAATTGCAGGTGTTAATTTGTTAAATCGAGGATTTTGATGTTAATTTGATGAATTGAATGTTAATTGAATGAATTTGAATATAAATTGGATGAGATTGAATGTTACGTTGATGAATTAAATGTGTATTAGTTGAATTAAATGTTGATTTGAAAAATTGAATGTTAATTTGTTAAATCGAGGATTTTCGATGTTAAGTTTATGAATTGAATGTTAATTGAATTAATTTAAATATAAATTGGATGATATTGAATGTTACGTTGATGAATTAAATGTTTATTAGTTGAATTTTAATGTTGATTTAATGAATTTAAATGTTTATTAGGTAAAATTAAATGTTGATTTGATGAATTGAATGTTAATTTGGTGTAAATTTGATGAATTGAGTATTAATTGGATGAAATTGCATGTTACTTCTTCATTTAATAAATTGAATATTTATTGGATGATTTTGGATGTTAATTTGATGAATTATAATATCAAAAGGTTAAAAGTGTAATATCAAAGGGATAAAAGTGTAATATGATAGGAGAGATAAGTGTAATTATACACAGGATCGGTCCACCATTCCTTGAGCGGTCTTAGTTCAAATTACACTTACACCCCTAAACTATAATACTGTTTTCATTTTGTTCCAAATGTAACCCAACACAAAATAGTAACATTCAAATTGATTAAATTAACATTCAATTTCATCAAATTAATATTTAATTCATCAAATTAATATCAAATGAACATTATTAATATTCAATTCATCACATTAACACTAAATCGACATTCAATTCATCCAATTAACACTCAATTTATCAAAATTAACATCCAAAATTTTGTTAATTTTGATGAATTGAATGTTAACATTAAATTTCATCAAATTAATATTTAATTCATCACATTAATACCAAATTAACATTTAATTCATCCAATTAATACTCAATTCATCAAATTAACACTAAATGGACATTCAATTCATCCAATTAACACTCAATTTATCAAAATTAACATCTCAAATTTTGTTAATCTGATGAATTGCATATTAATTTGGTGTTAATTTAATGAATTGAATGTTAAATAGTTAATTTCAATGTTAATTTAAAGTTGGAACTCATACCCAAAAAAATTGGAACCCCTACCCAAAAAAGTTGGAACCCTACCAAAAAAGTTGTAACCCACTCCCAAAAAGTAAGAACCCCTACTAAACTAGTTGAAACCGATACCCTAAAAAGTTGGAACCCCTATCCAAAAAAGTTGGAACCCCTACAAAACAAGATGAAACCGATACCCAAAAAAGTTGGAACCCCTACCAGAACCCCTCCCCTAAGATTTGTAACCCCTACAAAAAATGTTGGAACCCCTCCCCAAGAGTTGGAACCCCCCAAAAAAGTTGGAACCCTTACCCAAAAAAGTTAGAACCACTGCCCACCTCTACCCAAAAAAGTTGTAACCCCTACCCAAAAATATTGTAACACAACCCAAAAAAGTAGTAACCCATCACCAAAAGGTTGTAATGCACGCAACAACCACAATCTTTCACATTTCTTTCCAAAATCACATCACATAATAAATGCAAGCCAATAGTTGGTATTTTTGAAATAAATGATATTAATATCTCCCACCTAACGTTGCCTGAACATTCTTCATCTCCCTACAATTTCACTCATTATTCGGTAATTCTCCAAACAATTTCACTCTTTATTCCTTCATTCTCCAAACCATTTCAATCTTTATTCCTTCATCCTCCATACAATTTCATTTGAACGTTTAGAACCCCCATTCCACCATCATCCATCCAATTACGTGGGACGAGGTAACTATTATGTGTTTGATGTTAACTGCATAATTTTGTTTATGAATGTTTACTAATTTTGATAGGCAATATGGGAAATGAGATTAGTATACAAACTAATATTGTCAAAACACTAGGTTTTTTTTTTTTGCATTATGTAGAATATTAGTTAATTGGTCACACATTTAACTAATATATAACATGCATCTGTTGTTAAATATTTGTCTGTAGGTATAATCAACACAAATGTCGTCAACATATTTACAAAAAGGAAAGCACGTTATTGTAGACCTAAATGAAGATGTAAGGGAGGACGATGTTGAAAATGAGAACATGCAGCAAAAAATGATGGATGAGTTAAAATCTGAAGAAGTTCTTGAAATGACGTTTGATTCACAC
The DNA here is from genome assembly GCA_951799425.1 of Ilex aquifolium. NCBI lineage: Eukaryota > Viridiplantae > Streptophyta > Magnoliopsida > Aquifoliales > Aquifoliaceae > Ilex > Ilex aquifolium. The sequence goes on along the minus strand of OX637399.1, from coordinate 5,043,547 downwards.
GAGGAGGCAGGAGAATTTTACAACAACTATGGAAGTCATGCGGGGTTTAGCATTCGAAAAGATGACCTAAAGTGTGACAAGAACCACATGCCAATTTCAAGAAGGTGGGTTTGTTCAAGAGAAGGGTATCGGTCTGCAAAAAATGCAGACCACATCGAACGAGTAAGGGAACCAAGAGGTTTAACAAGGGTTGGATGCCTTGCAACATTGCGTGTGAAGTACGATAGGAAGACGGGAAAATGGGTTGTAAAGGATTTTGTTAAGGAGCATAACCATCCACTGGTTCCACCACGTGGCGTGCCATTTCTCCGATCACATAGGGGTGTTAAGAGTCCTGACAGAGCACAGGCTGTATCCTTGCGTAATGTTGGTATACGAACAAGTCAAATTAGAGATTTCATGTTGCAACAATCGGGAGGATATCAAAATGTTGGATTTACCACAAAGGATTTGTACAATGATGTAGCATCCCAACGTAGAGAAGAAATGAGGAACGGTGATGCGGAGAGCGCATTGGCATACTTGAGTGCCAAGGAAGAGTTGGACCCTCTATTATATTTCAAGTATAACGTCACTGAAGACAATTCATTGAATTGTTTGTTTTGGGCGGATTCGACTTCCCGAATGGACTACAAGTGTTTTGGTGACGTACTAACGTTTGATACTACATATCGAACGAATGTTTATAAGAAGCCATTTGTGATATTTGCAGGTGTCAATCACCACAATGCTACAACTATATTTGGTTGTGCATTGTTAGCAGATGAGACTGTGGAAACATATGTATGGGTGCTATCAACTTTTCTTCATGCAATGGATAATAAGATGCCGATCTCTGTTATTACAGATGGGGATAGAGCAATGGCGGCTGCAATAGAAATAATCTTTCCACAGGCAACACACCGCTTATGTAGGTGGCATTTGGCCCGAAATGCTTTCACAAATATAAATTCTGAAAATTTTGTCCAAGCATTCAAGAGATGTATGTGCACTCGATGTACACCGGATGAATTTGAAGATTTATGGAAATCAATGGTTGAATCATTTGGACTGGAGACTAATAATTGGATTGCGGAAGTTTATGCAAAGAGATTCAAATGGGCTGAAGCATACTTACGCGGGATATTTTTTGCAAGACAAACAAGTACACAACGGTCTGAAAGTATGAATGCATACCTAAATCGCTTCCTAAAAACACGTCAAAGACTGTTTGAGTTTGTTAGGCAGTACGATAGGGGTTTGGCACGAATCAAAGAGACCGAGGCCAATGATGACTACGAGTCAGAACACTCCGAGCCGGTGCTCACAACAGCACTTAAATGCTTAGAGGAGAAAGCCTCCAAGACATATACCAGAAAAATGTTCTTCAAAGTTCGTGATCAATTGAAGGATGAAAGTCTATTTTTTGTAGTGGACAAAATTGAGAGCGTAACGCATCGAAGTTACTACTTGTCCCGGTTCACACAACCTGAATTTAGGTGGATTGTTCAATATTATCCTGGCATTCAAACGTTTAAATGTAATTGCATGAAATTTGAATCTGTTGGCCTTCCCTGCTCTCATACGATTGCCATCATGAAGTGTGAGCACCTCAAAGAGTTTCCTCCTAGCAGTGTGATGAAAAGGTGGACAATTACTGCAAAATCCGATTGTCAAACAAATGATGTGTTGCATACCTTGAGTTTCCCATCAATTTCTAAAAGATATGCTGGACTCATGTCTATGTGCAGCAAAATGTGCTACTATGCTGCACAGTCAATGCAAAAAACAAACGACGTGAGACATATGGTGCATCAACAAACGTCTGCTCTACAAGCCCATCACGAGTCAACAGCTGTACAAGCCCATGAGTCAGCAGCTAGAGGTTATGATGAGAATGTGAAAAATGGCAAATTTGGCGTGGGTGACCCAAAATTTGTGAAGACTAAGGGAAATCCAGGACGGGTGCGAAAGAACATTTCAATTACCCCACGAAGGTGTAGTAAATGTAGGGGTATCGGGCATACTGTTAGAAAATGTCCACTACTTACGCCCCATTTGAATGATCCATATGAGAACATGCCGTTTTCACATCTGGATGAATCGCACCAACCACACAATCTCCATTATTTTCCTCATGCATCACAAGAACCGGTCCTGGACGAGATGCCATTCTCACAGCCAGGTGGATCACAACAACCCTTCCCAACATATGAAGATGAAGACCATTGGACTCCTTTTTGAATGGCAAAAGTATGTTCCCTAATCAACTATGTTGTGCATCAACATGCATCAAGAAACCAACTGTGCATTCCTAGCATTTCAACATGCATCAAGAAACCAACTGTGCATTCCTAGCATTTCAACATGCATCAAGAAACCAACTGTGCATTCCTAGCATTTCAACTTGCATCAAGAAACCAACTGTATATTCCTAGCATTATATTATAAACATAGCATCATCACTTTGAAATTACATAGCATCAACAAAAACATCCACTTTACATTTACATACCATCAACAAAATACCATAACATTCACTTTCAATTTACATACCATCAACAAAATTACATATTTACAATTGAACTAAAATGTTATCTACAATCCCACAACTAAAAAAGAGTATTACTCATTATTTTTTTGAGTTAACAACTTAATCTCCAACTGTTTCAGAGACTGTGAAACCCCGGAAAATTTGAACTATTCACAAAGGGGCAAAACAATAACTTGCCACTATGAACAGGTTGCGAACCTGAATTTTTCTAGAGCTCGGATGACGAAACGGACTTCGCCGTTGAATTCGTCTCGCGAAATCTAGTGACCATGTAAAATTTCATCAAATTCCGAATAGTCGGATTTTTCACGTTTTACGAGACAGTCGGGTCTCGGGTGACCCTAAAAAACGAATTTTTTATTAAAATTATAAAATTTCCTTAAAATTAAGTTAAAGTTCAAATAAAATTAATTTGAACTTAATCCGAGGTATAATGAATCGTTTCGGGACGAAAAACGGACCCGAAAGTCGAAAATATGCGGTGCGATGTGGACCACACATTTTTGCCTATAAATACCCTCAAAAATCAGCTTTTTTGGAGAAGAAATATCTCCTCCTTTGACTGAAACCAGCCGGCCAAGCAAAGAGAGAAAAGAAAAAAATTTCTTTAGCCTTCCCGCTCCGATTCCGGGAGTTCCGTCCGTCGGAATTCGTCGATTCAAAAGGCAAAGTTCATCTACGCGACGAGGGCTACGCGTGGGTACCAAAAACAACAAGTTTCACCGAAGGTGAACGGGTGGGGGTGTACGAAAATCAAGATTCGAGTTGTATTTCTTTGCTCGGATTCCGTCGACCTAGAAGGGAGAAGTGATCACGTCGACGAGGGCTACGCGTGGGTACCAAAAATGAAGATTTTCACCGAAGGTGAAAAATCGGGATTTGGAAAAATCAACTTCGAGTTGGGTTTTCGGGTCTTGGGAGCTTCCTACGGGATTCTCACGCTACAAGAGGTAGGGGTTCTCCTACTTGGGTTGATTTCTTACCTAGAAATGCCTATGATAAATGGGCTGGATATATATATATATATATATATATATATATATATATATATATATATATATATATATATATATGTATATATATATGTATATATATATGTATGTATATCTATATATATTGACCTATGTATACATATATTTATATGTATATGGTTATGGAATAATGAAGATGGTGGGTAGGTTGTTAGAAAATTACACTTGCCTATTGGTGGAATTTAGGTAAAATAATTTTATCCTAAATGGGTATGTAGAAATTGCCTATTGGAATTTCTTGAATTATGTGGAAATTGGGCATGATATGTGTTACCATGTTGTTTGCCTTGAAGGTGTTTGACAAAATACCTAAATGGATTGAAATTGTTATATGATAAATAACATGTTATGCCTTCTGTGGTAAATGAAAATCATATGTGTACGATATGATTTATGTTGAAATTGTGAATGTCAGATATATATTTTGATATATCAATTGTTGTGATGAAGCATGGAATTTATACGTTTATAATGTAAATTGCCATGGAATGGAATTGATTATGTTAATTTAGTCCATATGGCATGCATTACATATGTGACATAATGTTATTGCAATGATACATCGCATTGCATATGCACGGGGAATTCACATCATGAGTGGTGTGTGTGTGTGTGCATGGTTGTTGTTAATACCATATGTTGGAATGTGGTAGAGACAGTTCATATGGCATACATTACATATGAACCTTGCATGAGAGAAGCAATGGGTCATTACATTGCATATGTACGGGAACATCACATACATGGACATTATGTCATAAGGATGTTGTGCATGGGTGTTTATACCACAATCTATGTGGTATTAAATGCATATGGTCATGGAAATTGCTCATTGGCATTATTGCATATAGAGCATGACATTGGTAACTCCATTCATGGATATTAGTCATTAGTGGAGGCATGTGTAGATGGTGCATGGTTAATCAACACCTTGTTTGGTGCTTGATATGTGGACTCGGGAGAAAAGTGGATCGACGATCCTTTTTGAGTTGCATGGTTGCATGGCATGATAAATTGGGTTGGGATTAGCAAGAAGAGGCATGGCGACCTCTCGGGTGCAAGGCCCGGTGTGAAGGGGAGGTGCACTCCCTTGGTATAGAGCCCATAAAGTGTACGGGTGTGGAAGACCCTTGGTATGAGCCCATAAAATGTCCAATCCCAAGAAAGACCCTAGTTTTTGAAAATATCATTTGATGTAAACATAAATGATGAAATGAAGCACTTTGGCATTGCATTGTGTTGTCGAGCCGGGAAGGGCTCGGGGTGAGTGCATAAATGAGTCACATCTCATTTCATGATACATCAAACACGTTGGCATTAGCATTGTGTTGAGGAGCAAGGGAGGGCTCGGGTTGAGTACATGAGTCCCATCTCATTTCATGGGGCTTAGGTAGCCCGGTTTAACATACATGGCATTGACATGTAAAGGGAGTCAGAGTGGACTCGGGTTGAGTGCACATGGGTGGGTCTCACCTCATTCATGGCATGACATTATAGCATTACATCATTTAATTGTATATTATTTGATGGAATGGTTACGGATTTATGGATGTTGCATGTGAACATTTCATATGCATATAGGTTGAGGAGTAGCCTCTGTAGGAAATACTCTACTGGGCGTTGGCTCACCCTATACGGGAACACATTTCAGGTGGGAGAGATACACCGGCGGATGGCTCCATTTTGGACCCTCATGCTTGAAGAAAGCCGCATGTGGCTTTACTTAATGTTTTGTGTAATTACATGTTAGAAACTATATTTTGGGGCATGTAATGCGTAAAATAATTGTAATAGAACTTATAAAGACTATTGTTAGATTAGTCTTTCATGTTTTGATTTAAGTATGGTTAATTGGACCCAGTGTGGCCAATGTTTACTTATACATGGACCCGGTGCGGCCATTGCTTTATATTTGACCTCGGATGGGTCTGGTAATTGTGTATTGCACAGGTTGGGTATTGGGTAGAGCTCCCCATACAAAGGAGACTCTGCCCAAATTTCGTTAAGTTATGGACCCCGGTAAATGGGGCATAACAGTGTGATATCGAGATACTAGGTATCTACAGGTATTCCGCGGGTTGATGGGTAATCAACGGACCCCCGGATTTTGGGGCGCCACAGAGACTCTTTGGTGTCTTCCCCGAGCTGCCTGAGAGACTCATTGGTGTCTTCACGGAGCTGCTCGAGAGACTCTTTTGTGTCTTCACGTAGCTACTCCAGAGACTCCCTCATTTCTTGTTGCAACTCCTCTTGGTTTGCCAAAATCTGTTTAAGCATTTGTACCATATTGTTATCCCCCCCTGCAGAAGTACTTCCTCCATCTTTCTGTAGTGGATCTTCTTCATAATCATCTGGAGCATATGCATCGGTTTGCCCTAAACTCTTTTTTAATGTGCATTCACCAAATGGACTCATAGGGGACTTATAAGTGTCCGTTGGGAGGATGACAATTCCATAATGTATCATGATCTTTGAAATTAAGATGGGGAATGGGAGACTTTTTCGCTTATCTTCAAGGTAAAATGCCGAAACAATTTCATTAAATATCATACGAGGGAGATCTATACTTATCCCTTTCCCAATGGCATAGAGGAGATGAGCTCTATCAAGTCCAAATTGAGAATTGTGTCCTCTAGGATTAATATTATATCCCACTATAAGGTTTAAAACCCTATAATTGTTAGTGAGATATCTTTGATAAAATGTGACTATTTTCAAAGTAAAAGGTGTACCATAAAGTTCTGTTGCAACATCCTCGGTGGTAGGTTTATCACTCAGATTCTTGTATGGGTATGTAACAGTATTCTCAACAATAAAGGGTGAAGGAACCTTCAATATCTTCGAAATCAAATCCGGATTCACTTCAAAATGTACATTTCTAATAAAAGATTTAAACTTCAAATCTTGCTTGTCAACGTCATTCATATTTGCATAAAATATCCTCACTAATCCATCACAATCTTTATCCTTCATATCTATTTCAACTATAGAATTCCAATGTCGCAAACCAAAAATGAGAGCACAATTCACATTTTTCATCTTATCCAGCTGAGCACCACGCTCTAATAACACAGGCCTATTACAAAACCGATTATGATAGAGCTCTTCACTATTTGCATTTAAGTAATTTGTTACATAGCTCTTCACTATTACATAATCAACATCATTATTTTCTGTTCTAATAGAGGGATTTGGACAACTGGAGGAATCGAGAGGACAATTGGATTGATCACCAACCTGTGTATTCTTCATTTTCTCAATTCCACCGTAACAAGTGTCATCCACTTTTGGCCTATACTTTCCCTCAGCCTTCCTCTTCTTCTTTGTTTCCATCCAAATTTTTTTTGAATTCTCTAGAATCTCTGTTGTTCTGATAAAAAAAAAAGGACATAACCAATCAAACAAAATAACGAGAAATTAATCTATGGAACAGTTCAAATCCTCATACACACACCAGACTCTCGCATACACACGGTGACCACACACACAGTCATATAAGAATACTTACTGAATCGTTTTGGAGTCTCTTGAAACTGGTTCTTCTTGAAATCAAAGGGATTTCAAAGGCGTTTTGGAGTTAGGGTTAGGGTTTTGGAGTTAGGGCTCGCTTCCTAAATCTTCTTCAAATCGATCGAATGCTTGAAATCGATCTTAGATTAGGCTCCTGGTGTTGATTTGGCTGAAGGCGTGAATGGTGGAATGGTGGTCTGGTTGAGACACAGTCGCAGGTCCCTCCTAATCAGCCTGAGACACGGAACGGTTGAAGACTTCGTCTTTCGTCTTTCGTCTGGAGTAGGATATAAAAGTGTGAAAAGGATAAGTAAGTGTAATTTTTACACTCTATCGGTCCATCATCCTACGACCGGTCTTAATTCAAATTACACTTACACTCCCTTCATTTTGTTCCGAATGTAACCCATAACATTCAATTTCATCAATAAACATTCAATTTCATCAAATTACTATTTAATTCATCAAATTAAAACCAAAATAACATTTAGTTCATCCAATTAACACTAAATCCAAATTCAATTCATCCAATTAACACTCAATTTATCAAAATTATCATCCAAAATAATCCAATAAAAATTTAATTTATCAAATCAACACCAAAATAATATGAAAATTAATCAAATAAACATTTAATTCATTAACTCAACTAAATTAACATTACATGTAATAAACATTCAATTAATAAAAATAACATTTAAATTCAACAATTAACATTAAATTCATCCAATACATATCCATTCGTCAAATTAACACCAAATTTATGCTCAATTGATGAAATCAATTCCAAATATATACTCAATTCATACAATTTATATTAATTTAGTGTTAGTTTGATGAATTGAATGATAATTTGGTATTGATTTGAAGAATTGAATTTAATGAATTGAATTTTATTATTTGATTTTGGATGTTAATTTGATGAATTTAGTGTTAATTGGATTATTTTGAATATAAATTGGATGAATTGAATGTTAGTTTAGTCTGAATTTGATGAAATTGAATGTTAAGTTAATTTGATGAATGAATTTTTTTTTAGATAGAATTGAATGTGAATTTGATGAATTGCATATTAATGTTGTGTTAATTTGATGAATTTAAAGTTAATTTAGTGTTCATTTGAAGAATAGAATATTAATTTGGTGAATTAATTGGATGAAATTGAATAGATTAATATAATTTTAAATAGTTAATTTAAATGTTAATTTAATGAATTAAAAGTTTATTATAATGTTAATTTGTTAATTTAATATATTTTGTTAATTTGAATATATATTTGATGAATTAAATGTTAATTTAATGATAATTTGATAAATTAAATTTTAATTGGATGGAATTGAATGTTAGGTTAATTTGATGAATTAAATTTTTATTGGATGGAATTGAATGTTAGTTTGGTGTTGAATTTGAAGAATATTAATTTTGTGTTAATTAATGAATTGAATGTTAATTTGGTGTTGATTTGATGAATTGAATGATAATTAGGTGAAATTGAATGTTGCTTTGAAGGATTGAATGTTAATTTATTATTTATTTGAAAAATTAAATGAAATTACACGTTACTTTGGTGTTAATTTGTTAAATTGAAGATTTTCAATCTTAATTTTATGAATTGAATGTTAATTGAATTAATTTGAATATAAATTGGATGAGATTGAATGTTACGTTGATGAATTAAATGTTTATTAGTTGAATTTTAATGTTGATTTAATGAATTTAAATGTTTATTAGGTAAAATTAAATGTTGATTTGAAGAACTGAATGTTAATTTGGTGTAAATTTGATGAATTGAGTATTAATTGGATGAAATTGCATGTTACTTCTTCATTTAATAAATTGAATATTTATTGGATGATTATGGATGTTAATTTGATGAATTATAATATTAAAGGTTAAAAGTGTAATATTAAAGGGATAAAAGTGTAATATGATAAGAGAGGTAAGTGTAATTAAACCCCCGATCGGTCCACCATTCCTACGAGCGGTCTTAGTTCAAATTACACTTACACCCCTAAACTATAACACTATTTTCATTTTGTTCCCCGTAACATTCAATTTCATCAAATTAATATTTAATTCATCCAATTAATACCAAATTAACATTTACTTCATCAAATTAATAACGAGTTCATCAAATTAACACTGACATTCAATTAACACTGAGACCAATCTTCTTCTACCTATTCTAATTCGGATCTTCTTCCCACCTCTGCAAGATTTTTAATGCTTCAAGATGCTATGATGAAGCTAAAAGTCTTAAGAAATAAGACATGCTTAAATTTTGGATGATCATAAAAAAAATGCATTTCAGAATTTAATACAGTATCATTCCTTTTCTACGAATATGAGAGATATAGAAGCTCAAGTGGAGAAGAATATAGCAGGTACCTGGACATGGAAACTCACAATGCAGCCCTTGCATCATGTCCTGGAAGACCCTTCGGATTTACAGACTCCGTCTTTTCAGATTCCACCTTAGGTTCTCTGTTTTGATTTCATTGTTGTCTATTGCTGAATCCAGATTTCAGATCTGTTTCTGCTTCGACTGCCGGTACTTTCAATTTCTATGCTGCCTTGGAATTTCTGAGAATTCTCTTCAGTTTCTGGACATGATTACCCAGAATCAGACCCTTTCTTTATTTGGTGCATTGGATATGGAGAAGAAATCTGGACCCATTTACTGTTCTTGTCTTCTCTTCAGATGCTTTCTCTGGGTGACCTGCTTCAACATTTTTATTTCTTCACCATTCTTACAGACGTCTTTGGAAGCAGAGGACTTTTCATATACCTTTATATCCCAGCACTCCACGAAGAATTCCCTCTGCATCCTCCAAGATCTATCCACGTCTCTTGGTCTTCATGCTGGATATTCATCTTCTACCATGCTTCTGGATAAAAGCTTTTCGTTTCTCTTTGCTATGGCATGCAGCCAACGCCTGAACATGTGCAACATCTTCTCTTCTCTGCTATTTTGCAGGTGGTCAAAGGGAGAAGATCTCTCAGAGGTTGTTTCTCTCATCGAAAATGCAAGAGTCTGTGTTTTGGTCTCCTTTGTTCACGCGTCTGTTCAGCTGCCCTATCTCATAGACTGTTCACCTTCTTCTCTGATAAGCAGGCTCCAAGCTCAAACGTTCAACTCTTAAGCATACATGGCTGTTTTTTAATGCAGCCCTAATATGAACTGAGTTTTAGGTTACATGCATTAAACAAGGAGCATGCTTTATAATTTTATTATTTCTTTAATTCTTGTATCATGCATGCATTGCTTCTATTTATTTTATTTTGTGTATCGAGACTAAGGTACATATTCCCTCTAGGTGTAATTTGATTTGAAGAATTGAATGTTAATGAATTGAGTATTAATTGCATGTTACTTGTTGATTTAATTAATTGAATATTTATTGTTGATTTAATTAATTGAATATTTATTGGATGAGTTTGGATGTTAATTTGATGAATTATAATAATATCAAAGATAAAAGTGTAATATGATAAGAGACTTAAGTGTAATTATACCCACGTTCGGTCCACCATTCCTAGGACCGGTAGTAGTTTAAATTACACTTAGATCCCTAAACTATAACACCATTTTTATTTTGATCCCAATCTAACCCAACACAATCAAATTAACTTTTAATTCATCTAATTAATATTCATCAAATTAATACTAAATGGACATTCAATTCATCCAATTACCACTCAATTTATCAAAATTAACATCCAAAATAATCCAAACAAAATTTAATTTATCAAATCAACACCAAACCAAAGTAATATGAAAATTAATCAAATAAACATTTAATTCATTGAATCAATTGTAAATTAACATTACATTTTATCTAATAAACATTCAATTAATAAAATTAACATTTAAATTCAACTATTAACATTAAATTCATCCAATACATATCAAAAAAAAATATATACATATTCATTGTCAACAGTTGAAACCCCAAGAGTTGGAACCATCCCAAAAAAGTTGAAACCCTCCCCAGAACTTCTACCCAAACAGACCCTTACCCAAAAATATTGAAACCCCCACCCAAAGAGTTGGAACCCCTCCCCAAGATGTGGAACCCTACTCCCACGAGTTGGAACCCCTACCCAAAAAAGTTGAAACCCCCACCCATAAAAGTTGGAACTCTTAACAAAAAATGTTGAAACCCCCAGCAAAGAGTTGGATCCCCTCCCCACAAGATTTGGAAACCCTTCCCAAAAAAGTTGCAACCCCCACCCATAAAAGTTGGAACCCTTACCCAAAAATGTTGAAACCCCTACCCAAAAAAGTTGGAACCCTTCCCCAAGAGTTGGAATCCCTACCCATAAAAGTTGAAACCCCCACCCATAAAAGTTGGAACCCGTACCCAAAAATGTTGGAACCCCTCCCCTCAATAGTTGGAACCCCTACCCGAGTTGAAACTATTACCCATAAAAGTTGAAACCCTTATCCAAATAAGTTGAAACCCCCACCCAAAAAAGTTAGAACCCTTACCCTAAAATGTTGGAACCCTTACCCAAAAATGTTGAAACCCCTACCCAAAAATGTTGGAACCCATCCTCGCAAGAGTTGGAACCCCTACCAAAAAAGTTGAAACCCTCACCCATAAAACTTGGAACCCTTACCCAAAAAAGTTGAAACCCCTCCCCTCAAGAGTTTTAATTGCATGTTACTTGTTGATTTAATAAATTGAGTATTTATTGGATGAGTTTGGATGTTAATTTGATGAATTATAATATGGTTAAAAGTGTAATATCAAAGGGATAAAAGTGTAATAGGATAGGAGCCTAAGTGTAATTATATCTATGTTCGGTCCACCATTCCTACGACCGGACATAGTTTAAATTACACTTACACCCCTAAACTATAACACTATTTTTATTTTGTTCTTAATATAACCCAACAAAATTAAATTAACATTCAATTTCATGAAATTAATATTTAATTCATCAAATTAATATCAAATTAACATTTAATTCATCTAAATAATATTCAATTTATCAAATTAATACTAAATCAACATTCAATTCATCCAATTACCACTCAATTTATCAAAATTAACATCCAAAATAATCAAAAAAAAAATTAATTTATCAAATCAACACCAAACCAAAGTAATATGAAAATTAATCAAATAAACATTTAATTCATTAACTCAACTCTAAATTAACATTACATTGCATCCAATAAAATAATCCAATTAATATTCAACTCATTAAATTTACACTAAATTAACATTCAACTCTTCAAATCAAATTCAACTTCATCTAATAAACATTTAATTCATCAAATTCATATTCAAATTCAACAAATTAACATGTAATTCATCCAATTAATATTAAATTCATCAAATTAATACTAAATCGACATTCAATTCATCCAATTACCACTCAATTTGTGAAATTTAACATCCAAAATAATCCAAAAAAAAAATTAATTTATCACATTAACACCAAACTAAAGTAATATGAAAATTAATCAAATAAACATATAATTCATTAACTCAACTCTAAATTAACATTACATTTCACCTAATAAACATTCAATTAATAAAATTTTTTGAATATAAATTAAATGAATTGAATGTTAATTTGATGGATTGAATATTAATTGGATGTGATTGAATGTTAAGTTGATGAATTAAATGTTTATTAGATGAAATTGAATGTTGATTTGAAGAATTGAATGTTAATTTGTTATTTATTTGAAAAATTACACGTTTATTGGATGAAATTGCACGTTACTTTGGTGTTAATTTATTAAATCGAGGATTTTCGATGTGAATTTTATAAATTGAATGTTATTTGAATGAATTTGAATATAAATTGGATAAGATTGAATGTTACGTTGATGAATTAAATGTTTATTAGGTAAAATTAAATGTTGATTTGAAGAATTGAATGTTAATTTGGTGTAAATTTGATGAATTGAGTATTAATTGCATGTTACTTGTTGATTTAATAAAATGAGTATTTATTGGATGAGTTTGGATGTTAATTTGATGAATTATAATATTAAAAGGTTAAAAATGTAATATCAAAGGGATAAAAGTGTAATAAGATAGGAGATGTAATTGTAATTATACCCACCATTCGGTCTTAGTTTAAATTACACTTACACCCCTAAACTATAACACTATTTTTATTTTGTTCTCAATCTAACTCAACACAATTAAATTAAAATTCAATTTCATCAAATTAACATTTAATTCATCTAAATAATATTCAATTTATCAAATTACTACTAAATCGACATTCAATTCATCCATATACCACTACTAAATCGACGTGAATTTGAATGTTGATTTGACGAATTGAATGTTGATTTGAAGAATTGAGTATTTATTGGATGAGTTTGGATGTTAATTTGATGAATTATAATATTTGAAGGTTAAAAGTGTAATATCAAAGGATAAAAGTGTAATAAGTGTAATTATATCCACGTTCGGTCCAGACCGGTCTTACTTTAAATTACAGTTACACCCCTAAATTATAACACTATTTTTATTTTCTTCTCAATTTAACCCAACAAAATTACATTAACATTCAATTTCATGAAATTAATATTTAATTCATCAAATTAATATCAAATTAACATTTAATTCATCTAAATAATATTCAATTTATCAAATTAATACTAAATCGACATTCAATTCATTCAATTACCACTCAATTTATCAAAATTAACATCCAAAATAATCCAAAAAAAATTTAATTTATCAAATCAACATCAAACCAAAGTAATATGAAAATTAATCAAATAAACATTTAATTCATTAACTCAACTCTAAATTAACATTACATTTTATCTAATAAACATTCAATTAATAAAATTAACATTTAAATTCAACTATTAACATTAAATTCATCCAATACATATGCATTCATCAAATTTGCTCAATTGATGAAATATTTTCCAAATATATATTCAATTCATACAATTTATATTAATTTAGTGTTTGTTTGATGAATTGAATGTAAATTTGGTATTGATTTGATGAATTGAATATTAATTTAATTTTAATTTAATGAATTGAATGTTTATTATAAATTGTTAATTTGTTGAATTGAATGTTAATTTGGTGTTCATTCGATGAATTAAATGTTTATTCGATACATTTCTATATTGCATTGGTGTTGATTTGATAAATTGAATTTTATTATATGATTTTGGATGTTAATTTGACGAATTTGGTGTTAATTGGATGATTTTGAATATAAATTTGATGAATTGAGTGTTAGTTTAGTATTAATTTGATGAAATTGAATGTTAAGTTAATTTGATGAAATAATTTTTTATTAGATGGAATTGAATGTGAATTTGATGAAATGCATTTTAATGTTGTGTTAATTTGATGAATTGAAAGTTAATTAACTGTTTATTTCAAGAATCCAATATTAATTTGGTGAATTGAATATTAATTGGATGAAATCGATTGTTAATTTTATGAATTTAATTTTAAATAGTAAATTTAAATGTTATTTTAATGAATTAAAAGTTTATTATACGAAATGGAATGTTAATTTTTTAATTTACTATATTTAATGTTAATTTGATACATTAAATTTTTCTTGGATGGAATTGAATGTTAGGTTAATTAATGAAATGAATTGAACATTAATTTTGTGTTAATTTGATGAATTAAATGTTAGTTTGGTGTTGATTTGAAGAATTGAAAGTTAATTTGGTATTAATTTGATGAATTGAATGTCAAATAGTTAATTTGTTAAATTGAATGTTAATTTGGTATTGATTTGATGAATTAAATATTTATTAGATGATTTTATATTTTAATTTGATCAATTCAATGTTAATTTAATTAATTAAATGTTAATTACATGAATTGAATTTTAATTTGCTGTTAATATGATGATTTGAATGTTTAGTTTGTATAAATTTGTTGAATTGAATATTAAATGTTTATTGGATGAAATTGGACGTTACTTTGGTGTTAATTTGTTAAATCGAGGATTTTCGATGTTAATTTTATGAATTGAATGTTATATGAATGAATTTGAATATAAATTGGATGAGATTGAATGTTACGTCGATTAATTAAATGTTTATTAGGAAAAATTAAATGTTGATTTGAATAATTGAATATTAATTTGGTGTAAATTTGATGAATTGAGTTTTAATTGCATGTTACTTGTTGATTTAATAAATTGAGTATTTATTGGATGAGTTTGGATGTTAATTTGATGAATTATAATATTTAAAGGTTAAAAGTGTAATATCAAAAGATAAAAGTGTAATAGGATAGGAGTCTAAGTGTAATTATATCCACGTTCGGTCCACCATACCTAGGACCGGTCTTACTTTAAATTATAGTTACAGCCCTAAATTATAACACTATTTTTATTTTGTTCTCAATTTAACACAACAAAATTAAATTAACATTCAATTTCATGAAATTAATATTTAATTCATCAAATTAATATTAAATTAGCATTTAATTCATCTAAATAATATTCAATTTATCAAATTAATACTAAATCGACATTCAATTCATCCAATTACCACCCAATTTATCAAAATTAACATCCAAAATAATCCAAAAAAAATTTAATTTATCAAATTAACACCAAACCAAAGTAATATGAAAAATAATCAAATAAACATTTAATTCATTAACTCAACTCTAAATTAACATTACATTTTATCTAATAAACATTCAATTAATAAAATTAATATTTAAATTCAACTATTAACATTAAATTCATCCAATACATATTTATTGTCGAAACCTGTAACACCCCGCATTTTCTTTTATATATGTATATAGATTTAGAGTAAATCATTGTTGTAAAAATGTGGATATGTGTAGTGACGGTAGGAATAAAAGCAAAAACTAGAGATACAAATTTATTGGGAAGTTAAGTTTCGAAGGTGTGTAAACTTGAGAAGAGGGATTATGGAAGTTTCTAAATATTGTTAGGTCAAAATAAGTTCTCCATTGAATCCGGAAGGTCGAAAAACATTGGGAGAGGTAATGTGGAGTGTATTGGAAGTTAGGAAGTATTCTGGAGTGAAAACACACTTAGAGAAAATTTGGGTAAAAAAGAGTTGGGACACCTTCTAGTATTTTGGTCATAACTTTTTATCCTTATATCCAATTGATCTGAAAGTTGAGGGTATACTGTCACCCGCGTCCGGACGGGAATAGACACGCGTCCGGACGCGTATGGCAGAAACTTGGACGCAAAAACACGCGTCCGGACAGCACAAAACACGCGTCCGGACGCGCCAAACCGAGGGCTTCACGACTCAGACTTGTTTTGGGCGTTTTCTCTCCCATTTACATGCCATTTCATCAAATCTAACAATTGAGAGGCTTAGAGGGGAAGAAGCAAGGGAAAAGCAAGAGATTGAGGTGGTGATTCAAGTTGGGAAAGGATCAATTCTTCTAGTTCTTCACACAAAAATTAAGGAGCAAGGTAGGGGTTTTCTTCCATTCCTTTACATTGAGGCTAGGTTTATTTATATGTATCTCTTCACTCTAAATGTTATATGTATGCTATCAAATCCTTAATTCTTGTTATTCTTGCAATTGATGCCATGTGGAAAATATTGTGATTGTTGGGTAACCCTTGAATCTCTTTGCTTGCTACCAAACCCTAGTCTTCAAGGGAAATGTGTTTGTCTCTTGAATTCTCCTTTGTTATTGATTTCAACACATGATTGCCCCTTTGTTTTGAATTTTAAGCTTGATATTCAATACTTGATATTCTTTATTCTTGGTTCCAAGACTTGAATGTTCTTTTGATTTGATTTCTAAGCTTCATAATCATTTGTTCTTGATTTCACACCTTGATAGTCGTTTGTTATTTATTTCCATACATGATTATTCCTTTAAATCATAATATCTCCTTTGTCCATGATTTTCAAGCTTGGTGCGTCTTTATTCTTTATACTCCAAGCTTAATATTCATTTGTAATTATTCCAAAGTTTGATTACTCATATGTTCTTGATTTCAAAACTTTAGTGTTTCATATTGAACAACAAAATGGTATTTATGGTGATCTCATGTATTTTTCTTAGTTGGTTGTGGAATTGTTACATGTTATATTTTGGGGGTGGAGGTTACCCTAAATTATGCCACCTACCGAAAGAATGGGGGTGGAGGTTACCCTAAAGTATGCCACCTACCGAAAGAAGTGTGAGAGGTTCCTTGTAAGGATGCTCACCCCTTCCCAAGAGGTTCCTTGTAAGGATGCTTGGGAAGCAAAGATGATCTAGAGGGGGGTGGAGGTTACCCTAAAGTATGCCACCTACCGAAAGAATAGGGGTGGAGGTTACCCTAAAGTATGCCACCTACCGAAAGAATGGGGGTGGAGGTTACCCTAAAGTATGCCACCTACCGAAAGAAGTGTGAAATGTTCCTTGTAAGGATGCTCACCCCTTCCCAAGAGGTTCGTTGTAAGGATGCTTGGGAAGCAAAGATGATCTAGAGGGGGGTGGAGGTTACCCTAAAGTATGCCACCTACCGAAAGAATGGGGGTGGAGGTTACCCTAAAGTATGCCACCTACCGAAAGAATTTTTGAAATAGTGTATGGTGGAGTTGATTATATTTGAAATGGTTTGCTAACTGTATAGTGGTTTCACTTATTCATTCAATTACTGTTGTTCCTTAAACTTGAGATCTATTTAAATGTCCTGGTTTTACTTCAAAAGTTATATATGATATTTGTGAAATGAGACCTACTTGTTTTACATGTTTTCTAAACCTTGTTTGAGTTTGGGAGGATTTTCCTACAGAGCTTAGTGCTCACCCCCTACAAACCAACACATTTTTCAGGTGATGTTGTAAAAGAGGATCAGTTAGAAGACGAGTAGGGGGATCCGGAGGGGGATATCTCGACGGTCCTTCGTTGTATTAGTTTGAAGGGTTATTTTGGGATCATGTAAAATATAATCTTTTGTTATTCCGCTGCTAAGTTACGTTTAATTCTTTTGGGATGTAATTGCCATGATTTGGCTTATTAATTTGGGATAATGCTATAGACATGATATATGATGAATGAAATTTCTTTATTTATGGAATTTATTTAGTCGCTCTCATAATATGAATGGTCTTGGATAGTAATGCCGTCCAGGGTGTGTTTTGGGGTGTTACAAAACCCCAAGAGTTGGAACCATCCCAAAAAAGTTGAAACCCTCCCGAGAACCTCAATCCAAACAGAACCCTTGCCCATAAAAGTTGGAACCCTTACCCAAAAATATTGAAACCCCCACCCAAAGAGTTGGAACCCCTCCCCCAAGAGGTGGAACCTTCCTCCCAAGAGTTGGAACCCCTACCCAAAAAAGTTGAAACCCCCACCCATAAAAGTTAGAACCCTTACCCAAAAATGTTGAAACCCCCACCCAAAGAGTTGGACCCCTCCCCACAAGAGTTGGAACCCCTATCCAAAAAAATTGAAACCCCCACCCATAAAAGTTGGAACCCTTACCCAAAAATGTTGAAACCCCTATCCAAAACATTTGGAACCCCTCCCCCAAGAGTTGGAACCCCTACCCAAAAAAGTTGAAACTCCCACCCATAAAAGTTGGAACCCGTACCCAAAAATGTTGGAACCCCTCCCCTCAAGAGTTGGAACCCCTACCCAAAAGAGTTGGAACTATTACCCATAAAAGTTGAAACCCTTATCTAAAGAAGTTGAAACCCCCACCCATAAAAGTTGAAACCCCTACCCAAAAAAGTTGAAACCCCCACCCACAAAAGTTGGAACCCTTACCCAAAAATGTTGGAACCCTTATCCAAAAATGTTGAAACCCCTACCCAAAAAAGTTGGAACCCCTCTCCCCCATGGAACTATTACCCATAAAAGTTGAAACCCTTATCCAAATAAGTTGAAACCTCCACCCATAAAAGTTGGAACCCTTACCCAAAAATGTTGGAACCCTTCCCCAAAAATGTTGAAACCCCTACCCAAAAAAGTTGGAACCCCTCCTCCCAAGAGTTGGAACCTCTACCCAAAAAAGTTGAAACCCCCACCCATAAAAGTTGGAACCCTTACCCAAAAATGTTGAAACCCTACCCAAAATAGTTGGAACCCCTCCCCCAAGAGTTGGAACCCCTACCCAAAAAAGTTGAAACCTCCACCCATAAAAGTTGGAACCCTTACCCAAAAATGTTGAAACCCCTACCCAAAAAAGTTGAAACCCTTCCCCCAAGAGTTGGAACCCCTACCCAAAAAAGTTGAAACCCCCACCCATAAAAGTTGGAACCCTTACCCAAAAATGTTGGAACCCCTCCCCTCAAGAGTTGGAACCCCTACCCAAAAAAGTTGAAAACCCCACCCATAAAAGTTGGAACCCTTACCCAAAAATGTTGGAACCCTCCCCTCAAGAGTTGGAACCCCTACCCAAAAGAGTTGGAACTATTACCATAAAAGTTGAAACCCTTATCCAAATAAGTTGAAACTCCCACCCATAAAAGTTGGAACCCTTACCCAAAAATGTTGGAACCCTTATCCAAAAATGTTGAAACCCCTACCCAAAAAAGTTGGAACCCCTCCCCCAAGAGTTGGAACTATTACCCATAAAAGTTGAAACCCTTATCCAAATAAGTTGAAACCCCCACCCATAAAAGTTGGAACCCTTACCCAAAAATGTTGGAACCTTTACCCAAAAATGTTGAAACCCCTACCCAAAAAAGTTGGAACCCCTCCTCCCAAGAGTTGGAACCCCTACCCAAAAAAGTTGAAACCCCCACCCATAAAAGTTGGAACCCTTACCCAAAAATGTTGAAACCCCTACCCAAAATAGTTGGAACCCCTTCCCAAAAATGTTGAAACCCCCACCCATAAAAGTTGGAACCCTTACCCAAAAATGTTGAAACCCCTACCCAAAAATGTTGAAACCCCTCCCCCAAGAGTTAGAACCCCTCCTCCCAAGAGTTGGAACCCCTATCCAAAAAAGTTGAAACCCCCACCCATAAAATTTGGAACCCTTTCCCAAAAATGTTGGAACCCCTCTCCTCAAGAGTTGGAACCCCTACCCCCAACAGTTGGAACCCCTGCCAAAAATGTTGGAACCAAAGAGTTGGAACTCCTCCCCAACAGTTGGAAACGCTGCCCAAAAAGTTTGAACTCCTACCAAAAAAGTTGGAACGCCTCCCGAACAGTTAGAACCCCTACCAAAAATGTTGGAACTCCTCCCCCAAGAGTTGGAACCCCTACCCATAAAAGTCGAAACTAAATTATATGTTTATTTTGATGTTGAGTTGTTAAATGAAATCTTTTAATGTTTAATTTAAACCTTAAAATTAAACTTTTAAAATTTCACCATGAAATCAAACAATGATTTGATGAATTAAATATTTTTTGATTGAAATTGTATGTTATTTTGAGGTTGATTTGTTAAATTAAACCTTTATTGGATGATTTTCGATGGTAATTTGATAAAATGAGAAAACAAAATCTTTTTTGAAGGATTTTCCTTGTTAATTTTATGAATCGACTGAATTTGAATATAAATTGGATGAGATTGAATGTTATTTAATGTTAATTTAATGAATTAAATGTTTATTAGATAAAATTAAATGTTGATTTGAAGAATTGAATGTTAATTTGGTGTAAATTTGCTGAGTGTTAATTGCATAAAATTACTTGTTGATTTAATAAATTGAATATTTATTAGATAATTTGATGAATAATAATATCAAAAATTAAAAGGTTAAAAGTGTAATATATAAGGTATTACAACTGTGCAACTGTTGGCTAAGTAGAACGTGTTAAGAGCAACCGGTGAAACCGGTTTTAAAACTGATGTGTCAGTCAAACTACTTTTCGGTACCATACCGAAAAGTAGTTTGGCGGTATGGTAGTGTTACCCCTCAAAGTGATGCCACTTTCGTGAGATCCTGACTTCACGGCTTATGTCACACCTATGGCGATACTACATATAAAAGATGGAGCAATGCTATTGACCTATTTTACTAACTCAATTCAGTATAATCGTTGGATTGACTGTGCGCCTCATTTGATATTAAAACTTGGTATTAATGCAATAATTTTCAACCAAGTGTTTGAAGTAGCTGCTAATTAGGAGATCGTTTCCACCATTACAAAAGATCTCTAGGTTTTACCTTGTATGTTTCGCGGTATTGCCATTATTACCTTCTTCTTTTTTTATTTGCAAACTCATGTGATCAAAGATTAATCGCACGACTAACTTATTTGGTAATTCTTAATTCTCTGAAGATTAATTGTTTTGCTTGGACCATCATAGTGCGTTAAAGAAATGATTTGTCATATGGGTTTTTGCTTTTGAAACTTCATTTGAGAAAAATCAACAATTACTTTGAACACCTCGTAAAATACATACTACAAGTATATACTATTTTTAAAATTTTCCAACTCAAAATGAAGAGTATATCAAAATTGTTGATAACCTCAATCACTAGAACTTGGATGCATGCAAGCGTTTGTTGAAGAAACTTCAAATGCTATTGTCAGTTTCTAATATTATTCTAGCTGATGAACGATACCATCTGTCACATTTTAAATTAAGGGCACTAGTTTAGACAAAGTATCCTATACAATAAACTGCAAACCTTGGATCAAATAATCTGACAAACATGTCCAAAAAACATCACAATTCTTAGTGTTAAACTCATGGTATATAGAATGAACAAATTAATCCTTTCGTTGTTTGTGAAAGATACACGTGGTAGAGTTAAACTTAAATAATTTCTATCCATTGATTCCAAATAAGTTATAAACACCTATAAAAATTAGGGATAGTAATACTTTTGCTCTTTAAAGTATGCATTTTTTGTTAATTTTGTCCTCATTGCATCCATTTGATCCCTAATGTATTCAACCCGTGTCACTTTCGTCCCTAATCGGGCAATCCGTCTATGTAAGAACCAAAATGACACAAATTGAATACTTTAGGGACAAAATTGACAAAATTGATAAAATTATGACTAAACTGACAAAAAATACATACTTTAAGAACAAAAAATATGACATGAACATGATATAATTTTAGAGTATTTCGCACTTTCTTAAGTTATCCATTTTGTAAACAAGTGTGTAAGGGGTCTAAATAATTCATAATAGAATATGAATTTTACAACCAAAATTAATGTTCTATTATGTCATTTATAGGAATAAATTCAAAAATAAAATTTTAATTTTTCTTAAAAAATCATAATTACTGTACAATGATACTATTTATTGAAATAAAACAAAAATATGATTTTAAAAATACAAATATATCACATCCTAAACTCATTCTGTATAATGTTTCACATACAGAATTGTGAAACATATGGGCATTCGTTGAGTGATGATGAAGTTTCCCGATTCGCATTTTCAAGGCCGGACATAATTAATTAGGCTACCACATGCTTAATAAAATTAGAGCAATGCTATTCATTCCAAATGTGCAACTCAAATTTACATCCCAAATGAAGGGGGACCGTTGGATGAGTGGACCCAATCAACTTTTTTAAATGGGATCCACTCATCCAACGGTCCCCTTTCATTTGAGATGTAAATTTGGATTACAAATTTGAGATACATAGTATTTTTCATAAAATAAATGCAAGAAATGTGTCAAATACATATTATTCATTCCTTAGATGAGTGAGTTTCATTGATTTTTTTAGTAGAACCCACTTATCTAACGCTTATTCAAGAAATAATATACATTAAAGTTAAAATTTTTAAATTTCATTTAACTTATATAACATTTTTATTTATTATTTGTATCCATCAACCGGTCACCGCTTCATCAACCGTTCTTGTTATTTGTATTCATCAACCGTTCAACGCTTCACAGATTTTTGCTCTCCGTACGTTTGAACTTTTACTTTCCGACAAAAAAAAAAAGAACCACCTTTTTCCATTTTCCCTTTTATGTGAATATTATAATATTTTCCACTATATTTGTCCCTACTAGGACTGTTAATCAAGCCAAGCTTGAACATTTTTTTAGGCTCGTTTATGTGTAAATAGTCAAATGAGCCAACTCGTTTATTTTTTTTTTTTTCAATTTAACGGTCAAGATTGTCTTGATTAACTTATACTCACCTCGATTAATTTTCTCTACACAAGGACTAGGTTATTCATGAGGAATAAATCTCTTAGAGCTTAATCCCAAAGAGTTGCCAAGATATTGGTGAGCTAATGTGACCAAAGACGAAGCCAAAAATTCAGTCTAAGGTGAGCACTTTACTTAGAAATTTTAAAATTTTCTTCTTCCAATCAATAAAAATAAAATAAAATATTTAAATTTAATGCATTGTATTTGATACTTAAAGATTTATAAAATACAAAAAGAATCAAACGTCGATAAATTTAATATATACAAATTAAAAATAAAAAAAAAAGATGTTAATTACAACCATTCGCAACAAATGAGACTAATTGCATTTAAAGATGTTATATTTTTTTTATTATAGGGTGTTCAGGCTTGTGCCGATAATTTTTTTGTATATAACCAATCAAGCTATGCAACCTAAATTTTCATAATCTATATAACTTTAAAAATGAGTTCGAAATGTCAAAAATTGATCTATATGTGCTCATATAGTGTTCAGAATGTGTTCAAAAGTTCATAGTTTTAGTTATGTGATTATATTAATTGATTGAACAAAAATAATAATAGAATGAACATATTTAAAAATATTTATAATTATTTGAAATATACATAAATAATATATTTTTAAGAGTAATATTATTTGAATCTAAAAATTTATATTAATTTGTTAATTTAATAATATAATTTAATTAGTGTCATTTACATAACATTAAATTTTAATGTTTAATAAAACACACAGTTAATATAAAAATCATAATGCAACAAATTTCAAGGTGGATCCCCCTGCCCCTTAAAAAAGTTCCTCATTATGAAAAAACACACACACAAAAGACGGAAGGGTGAGACTATTTCCACCTCACAAATCTCTATTTCCATCCCATTTAATTTCTCATTCTTAAACTATTAAGTCCATCCCTTTTATACCCACCATATTAGTAACTAAGCCCATCCCATGTTACATATACCCCATTAATAGTTAAACTCATTCATTCTATGTACACATCTTTAATGAAAGGAATTATCGTAAAAAAAATAATGAAAGAATACAATTAATTTGAATGTATAAATATATTTACGAAAGATTAAAAAACAAAACAAGTAAAAAAAAAATCAAGCATGCATGCTGAAACAAGAAAAAAGAAATGAACGAAATAAGAAAAAAAAAAGGGAAAGAAAGGCGCAGACCGAAACAAGAAAAAAAAATAATGAAATAAGGAAAAAACAAAAAGAAAGAAGCAAACTAAAACAAGAAGGAAAAAAAAATTCAAGGAGAAATTAAAGGAACAAGCAAACTACAAGACGCAAAATCGAATATGAAAAAAAAATAAGCATCAAGCATATATATAAAATCGAACAAGAAAAAAAATAACAAGCATAAATGTAAAATCTTAACAAAATAAAAAAAAAATAATCTGAAAGTATCCATATATATACACACATATAAATTTTAAATAAAAAATTATTAAACTTGACAAAGATATCAAAACATACGAAAAATAATGAAAATCATATAACAAATATGAATCAAATATAGAATTAAATTGAGAGGTAATACTAACCTGTATTTCACTGAAAAAATTTATATTGAAAAAGTGTATTTGTGAGTGCATGAGAAGAGATAGAAATGAAATCCTAATTATACAAAAATATAAAGTAGGTTTACTTATTAAAAATGGTGTATGTAGCATGATGTGAGTTTAGTTACTAATGAGATAAATCCAAAAAAGATGGAGTTATTAGTTTGATAGTGAAAAATTAAATGAGGTGAAAATAGGGATATGTATGATGAGAATAACCCAAATCCCTAAGCCCCTCATTAACTAATTTCAAAAGAGTCCAAATGCAACACAAATTCAAATGCAGCTTATCAACCAAGTTATCTATAAATTGAAGTCTATAACACACACACACACACACGTTCTAAGCTAGAGAGTTGGCCATTGCCAGTGCCACTGAAACCATGGCGTCTCTTCTTCACACTGCCACTATACAACAAGGCCGAGCTGCCATTAACAGAGCTCACATGCTCTTTCACTCCATTTTCATCATCCTCTTGTTCTACTACCGCATCTCCTCTCTCCTCCATCCCCCAACTGAGGAGAACTTTTCTCTCACTGCAACGACTCTCATTCTTGTTTCTGAGCTCATTCTCTCCTTCCTCTGGGTCTTGACTCAGTCGTTCCGGTGGAGACCAGTGACTCGCTCGGCGTTCCCGGAGAGACTTTCCGATGACCAAGAGTTGCCGGCGATAGACGCCTTTATATGCACCGCTGACCCTAAGAAAGAGCCGACATTAGACGTGATGAACACTGTAATATCAACCATGTCATTGGACTACCAGCCGGAGAAGCTTGCTGTTTATGTTTCCGATGATGGTGGTGCTAGGGTTACCTTGCAGTCCGTGAAAGAAGCTGCAATATTTGCAAGGTGGTGGATTCCTTTTTGCCGGAAGTATGGTATCAAGACGAGGTGTCCCGAGGCTTACTTCTCCGGCTACGACAGTGTAGATGACCGGACAATCCGCAGCGATGAATTCATGGCCGAAGCAAAACACATCAAGGTATGTATAGCATAGTTTTAAAAATCGGCCCGGACATCAATCCAAAAAAGAGGTCGAGTCAAAGAGTCACTGGTCGAACCAGTAATATAATAAAAAAATAAAAAATTATTATTATTATTATTAATAAAACCAAAAAATCACAATAATTATGAAAATACATGCTTAATATATATTAAATGAAACAAAAACCCCCCAAAATCATCAGCAAGCAGCCATGAGACAAAATGATCTGCTCAACTAATCAAACAAACTACTATTATAGACTTAACACTATGACAGTAATGTTCAAAAAAAAAAAGTATGACAGTATAAACAATTCAATATTCAAGCAACTAAGAAGTGAAAATAGAGAGACTGAAAGAGAGAGGGAGGGAGAGGGAGAGGGAGAGATGATGTACCCGTAGTGAGTGTGTTGTGTCTCACACTCTCACTTGAGGCAAGGAAATAGGCAGAGAATAAGGAGTGAAGCCCTAAAACAAATCGTTGAAGAGGCTCCGACAAGTGAGTCCAATGGATCTTTGATTCAATGGTACTCCTTACCTTATGAAAGCTCTAGAGGTCAAGGGTTCAAACTCCCTCCCCCTCTCAAAAAAAAAGAGAGAGAGAGAGAGGGGCTGAGACTAAGGCTAATCTGAGTCGTTCAAGAGAGTCAGAGACTCGGAGCAGAGGGTAAGCCACAAGATTTAGGGCAAAAATGCTAAAAAACCCTAAAACCCATATATTTATATAGTTTGAATTAATCCGGCCGATTTATTGAAAATCGCCCGAGTTGAACGGTGTTGACAGAAACCAGGCGGTTCAGTGGTTTCTTCCGGTTTTGGTACTTAAACGATTTGATTCGAGCCAGACCGGTTTTAAAACACTGATGTACGGTGAGGTTAAGGTGATATTGTAACCATATTTTTTAAAAGTAAAATTATAACTATTTAGAGTAACTCGAAGAGACAAGAGTCCTTCGGAGATAGACAAGTGTCTTTAGGAGGAGTAAATATTGAATGTAACAGCAATACTATGATTTTGAATAATGGTAATAGATGGTGTAACGGTATTAATAACGACGTAATATACACAGAATGTAACAGGTGTTATGTAGCAGTAACGTAAATCAGAGTCGTGAATTTTGTTAGTAGGCAAAAATCAAAATTTTCTATATATTTGGACCAAAATAAAATAAATGCATTTTTTATTGTGATTTTTATAGTTTTTTATTATATTCATGATTTTGGTATGCTAAATTGCATAATTAATTCAAATTTATGGCAAATGAAAAAAAAATTAATCTAAGCAATTAATATCTTTTTATTTGAAAATTGTATTCAAAAAATAGGAAGTAGTCAAAATAAGTGTTTGATTAGATCATTGTGACAAAATAAAATTATTTTTCAATTCCCAATAAAAATTATTAACTGTCAAATTTGTGCAAGAAGGGCCCACCACCTACAAATTTTTATTCTTTTTGAATCCACTCTTTCACATTATTAAACAACATGACATTTGTCATTTATTCATTCAATAAATTTGTTGATAATGCATTAATAACCATTCATTATATAGGTCGTAGAATAATAGGCTCGAGTTGATTTTTGCCTTTCCCAAAAACCTACCAATCCATGACAACAGCCTATCCTTTCTCAACCCACATGACGTTGTCTCCATTATCAAGCTTCACCGTCTTCGGCTTACTTCCCCAAAAGAGAAAGTCTTCAGGCCAACCCATGCTCTCTTTTTTGGCAGGAGCCGTAACTACGGAGATATTCTTGCATGATCTTTGTGGTACAGACTAGGGCTCAAAGGGGTAATTATGTCAATACCATTCGCTAACATGTCGACGAGGATTGGAACTCAGGGTGGTGTTGGGTTACGGTTAATCGGTGTTTAGGGGTATTCAAATTTTTGATTAGCCATAATTTCCTATTATACTCGATCCTATTGAATGGCTAGCCGAAAAAATTGGGTAAAAATGCGGTAGAGTTTTTGGTCTTCCGATTAAATCGGGTAATAATGCGAAATAGCCATTAATTTTCGTATTTCTATTCTACCCTACCCGCATTAATTTATATATAAACTAAAACCCTAATTCCCTAACCATATAGTTTAAACTTAAAATAATTGTTATTATATTTATGCAACAATTATGATAGATTGATGTTTATATTTTCTTGTGATTTATTGTAATTGTTTTAGGTTTTAGTGTTATTGGTTTATTGTGTTGTTAAATTAGTGCATGTTATTTAATTGAATTGTTAAAATGATTCAAAAATTAAAAACTGCAAAAATGTTCACCCGATTTCCTATCCAATTAATTTGGCAGGTAGGAATATCACACTTGATCAGGTAGAGTAGGCTAGAAAAAAAAAATTTCGCAAAATAACAAATAAGAAGACGAAAGATTATATTTCTTACCCGTAGGGTAGGATGAACACCCCTACCGGTGTGAGAGGAAATAATATCATTGAAGTAACCGGGTCAAGATTAAGTTCGAAAATTATACTGTATTTTTAACCTATCCTATCCTAATGGGTGTTAACCCACTTTAACTTTTATCCAAACAGCCCAAAGAATCTGTCCCACTCTACCAGCGGTGCTCCTGCCATTTGCTCCGTTATTAGTAGTCCCTCACTGACACTGTAATTTAGTTTGTGGATTTAACTGAAGACAGCCCAAAATTTGCATCCCAACTGACATAGCAAGAGTCATGTCATACAAGTGAGTCCCATTAAGGGCATAATTAAGCATGTTGTTTTGTTTTCTGCTCAACAAAAACATTCCTAACTCAAAACAACACCCATGCCCTTCTCCCTTGACTGCCTTTACACACACACACACACAAATATATATATCCTTGTAATTAAAGATCT
The DNA here is from genome assembly GCA_951799425.1 of Ilex aquifolium. NCBI lineage: Eukaryota > Viridiplantae > Streptophyta > Magnoliopsida > Aquifoliales > Aquifoliaceae > Ilex > Ilex aquifolium. The sequence continues at coordinate 5,015,002 of OX637399.1, read as the reverse complement.
ACTTGCTTCGCAGCATCAGATTGTGTTAATTTCAATTCAATTTTTCGTGCAAATGTATTTCGTGCAGTTAAAATACGAAGAGTTCAAAACTTTTGTCAAAAGTGCCAGCGGCTGCATCGCTGTGGAAGATGTTAACACCACCACGGGCCAAGGCCGTGCCTCCAATGTTCAGGTAATCTAATTTTTTTCTTTTTCTTTTTTGTTGGTAAGCATCGAAGTTTTTGTTTAATACACTCTTCTCACTCCACTGTATATATTGTAGTTGTACACTGTTTTCGTGCATTGGCAGTTTGCCGTTGTTGAACTTATTATCATTTTATCACCAAGTATGGTGGTCTGAAATTCAACTTGGTGGTCCTAAAACACACTGAAAATGACTACTGGACAAACGTTGCAATTTAGAATGGGACACGATTAATAACCTATGATAGTTTAAAAGTTACTATTGCATAGTTGTTGATTCAGTGCATAAGAACTTCACAGTGGACTTGGTTGATTTTCTCGTTCAATATTGGGGTTCGAATCTTCACATTTACGACAGTTCGATGAGATTAAACTTATTCTTTAGTGCCTAGAACACACAGTAAAATCTTAGCTTTGGTCCAAAGTAATTACGATGATATCTCCTACAAATTACTATATAGTATTGAAGAACAATGTTGATTAGGAAGGAGTGAGATTTTAGCAAATGTAAAATGAAGGCTAGTTTTATACTAGAGGAATGTTTTATATCCCAAATTTGTATCTCAAATGTGCATCCCAAATGAATGGGAACCATTGGATGAGTGGGTCCCACCAACTTTTTTAATTGGGACCCATTGATCCAACCATCTTTATTGATTTAGGATGCACATTTGAGATATAAATTTGGAATATATAGTATTGTTTTTTATATTATTTTCCGTGTTTTTCGTTTTTCATATGAGCAGGCCTAGATTTTAGCTCACTCTACCACCTTGAAACTTGTGTAGGATTATTGTATTAGTAATAATCTCGTATTTGAAGGTATGTTATAATTTATTTTTTTGGAGCTATATTAAATATATAGTTTTTAAGGGTTTTGAAATAAAATAAGTCAAATCTATTTGGACCTTGACTTTTTTATGAGCTTATGCAGCAATTTTTTAAACCCAAAAAGGCTTTATTTAGTCTAATTCAAGAATTTAATTTTATGTGCTTTTCTTCTGATTTTTTGAAATTTTATCACGGATCTCACATAACTTTTTAGTATATTATATTTATAAAATATTATTACTGGAGCATTTTTTTTTTTGAAATTCATATTTTGAAAACTATTATATATAATCTATACATACAAGCAGTTATTTTTTTTTATTTTGACACAAAAAGTTAGAAAGTCACTCGAAACGGATTTTTTCAACTTTTTAGTTTTTTAAAAAACACCTTAAACGGTTTTGGGAGACTTTTTAACTCTGATTTTTTTGCAAAACTTTTCAAACCACAATTTTTCTCCTAAAAAAATAAATCCAAACAGACTCAATATAAAAAATTGAACATTAATCGTGTAACATTTATATTTTAAATAACAATTTATTTTTTTAATTATATAATTTAAAATTAAAGTGAACATATAAAAAAATATGATAGAGATATGAGAGAAAAGAAAGAGGTAAGTATGTATTAACGGAGTTGAGTGTGTAAGTTGAGTTGTCTAACATTGAAACCTGCGCAGAGAAAATGATATTTTTCAGTGAGAAATTTTGTTTTTGTTAGTGGTGATGAAATATATTACACTTGTACTTTAAAATTTTCCAATTTTTTTCATGGGATATATTAGAGACTTAGGGGTGTCATCCCCCTGGCTCCGACGCCCCCATTCGTCGAGTTCCTCGACCCGTCACACAGTACAGGGGTGCCCCGGCGGTTGATTTTTCTGACGAGGAGATTAAGAGTCTCGCAGCACCTTTCAGGTTGGCCCTGGTGGGCAAGTTTATCCGAGGCCGCCCTCCGATGGAAATGATAAGAAGATTCCTTCAACTGATTGGATTGAAGGGGCAGGTTAGTGCCTCTTTGTTAGATAGTCGACACGTGCTCCTGATGTGTGACCTTGAGGAGGATTACACCCGTCTATGGGTGAAGTAGGCTTGGTCGGTTTATGGCAGAGAGATGCGCATGTTTAAGTGGACTCCACAGTTTCGTTGTACTGAGGAATCACCCATAGTTCCTATCTGGATTTCATTCCCATATTTACCAGTCCACTTTGTGCGCTCACAGGATGCACTATTCTCGATAGCATCGGCGATTGGGACGCCTTTACGGGTTGATCAGGCCACAGCGAGTTTGAGTCGGCCTTCAGTTGCCAGGGTGCTGGTTTGAGTACGATGTCACATGGCGGCGGGTACCTAGGATTAGGATCGGCAGACAGGAGACTGGATTTTGGCAGGATGTGTTTTACGAGGATGTACCACAATATTGTACTGGGTGTCGACATTTGGGCCATTTAGTGGAGACCTGCATCACCAACTCCCAGGCCCGGGAGAGGGTCAGTGGAGACAGGCCACAGCAGGGTCGAGGCGATGGCCAGCAGAGGACTAGACCACAGGAGGGTGCAGGCCCAGCCCCTATTGTTCCCCATAGGAATACCTCAGGGGGAGTGACAGATGCTGTTACCGTTGTTCCTTCCCCTAGGGCCGTAGTTGATACTGCTTTGGAGTCTGTTTCAGTTGCTCCTGTTCAGCTTGTAGAACCGCGTAATATGGGTGAGCCTGTGATTGTGGTCAATTCGGATACTATTCCTACTAATGTTGTGCAGGAGCAGAGGTTGTACCCCGATCCTTCAGTTGACACAGTTTTTGAGCTAGTCCGTGATGGACCTGTGACTACCCCGGCCGTTCGTCCGTCTATTCGTGAGCTTCGAGGGGTTCAGAGCACCCCGGTTGTCACAGTTTCTGAGAGACGTAGAGATAAGGGTGTTGTGACTTCTAGTCGGCCCACAGATTGCACCACCTCGGCTGATATTCCTCTTATCTCTAGATTGTCTGCTGGGGTTGAGAGTCATTCTACTGGAGATATATCATCTGATGAGTCATTGGGTGGTGATGTTGGATCATTTTCTGACCCACAAGAGGGCCTTTCTCAACCTGGAAGAGCTTTAGTTCCTTATGATGCTTCACAGTCCAGTAGGCAGGTTCCGTTACGTAGATCTCAGCGTATTAGTAGGGGAGGTAGAGCAAGCAGAAAAGGTAGAGGTGGTAAGCCTGGACGTGGGACGCTTAGTGTGGTTCTTCCACTCATTTCTGATGATTAGTACACTCATATGGAATATCAGAGGGATCAGCCAGGCCTCTTCGATTAGGAGGCTCAGGAAGCTGATCCGCTCACACCACTTATCGATGTTTTGTATTTTGGAGCCTTTTGTTGACCGGGATCGGTTGGAGTCTTTCAGGATTCGTTTGCATATGGAGCACAATTTTTGCTCTATTTCGGGGAAGATTTGGATCTTTTGGTCTTCCCCTTTTTGGTTGGAGGTTATTCAGGATGATGGTCAGGTGGTTCATTGCCAGGTGCGTCATTCTTCCTTACCGGATCCAGTTTTTATTTCTTTTGTGTATGCTAGTTGCGTAGCTTCTGTTCGGCAGGGTTTGTGGGATTCTTTGACACAGTTTGGGAGCATTCATGATGGTCCATGGATGTTGGTGGGGATTTCAATGTTGTTGAGTCCCATTCTGAGATTCGGGGGGGGGGGGGGGCATACACAATCTCAGTCTGCTATTGATTCCTTTTCCCTAGCTTTGTTGTCTAGTGGTTTAGAGGATGCTGGGTTTGAGGGTACTCCGTTCACATGGACAAATGGACGTACTTGGAGGAGATTGGATAGAGTAGTGATAAATGCTCAGTGGAGTTCTTATTTTTCTGTGTTTCGAGTGGCTCACCTGAACCGGACTTGTTCAGATCATTCACCATTGTTGATTTCTGGAGATCAGCGTCAGAGCATAGGGCCGAGCCGGTTCAAGTTTCTTCACACTTGGACTAGGCACGGAGATTTTCTGGAGGTTGTACGGCAGAGCTGGACTATTCCTGTGTTCGCTTCAGGGATGTCTGCGTTTCAATCGAAGCTTATTCGGTTGAAACAAACCCTGAAGGTCTGGAAGAAGGAAGTGTTCGGCAATGTGTTTCAGCGAGTTCAGGAGGCCGAGGCCGAGGTTAGTAGGAGAGAGGTGGCACATGATCAGTCCGGGTCTCCTTCAGATCGGGCTACTCTTCATCAGGCCAGGGCTGAATTGCAGCAGGCTTTACAGAGTGAGGAGTCCTTTATGAGACAGCAGTCCCGTGTCCGTTGGCTTCGAGAGGGGGATTCGAACACCCACTTCTTTCATGCTTCAGTGAGGAAGAAGCGGCATGTTCTTTCAATTCATCGGATCCGGGGTGATGACGGAGAGTGGATTACTGAGCCTAGGGCTATTGGTACTTCGGCAGTTTCCTTTTTTCAGGGATTGTTCTCTCTGGGGGCTGGTCAGGTTGAGATTGCAGATTTTTCGGCTATTCCAGCTATTGTGACTGATGCGGATGATGTTGGGTTGTGTGCTATGCCGACTTTGGAGGAGGTGAGACAGGTCGTATTCTCTATTGATTCAGATAGTGCGCCTGGGCCGGATGGTTTTTGCAGTCGTTTTTATCAGTTTTGCTGGGACATTGTGGGAGCAGATTTTCTGGCTGCAGTTCAGGATTACTTCCGAGGTTCTCCTATGCCTCGAGGATTCATGAGTACGTTGGTGGTGCTTTTGCCCAAGAAGGAGTCACCTTCTACTTGGGCAGATTTTAGGCCGATCAGTCTATGTAACGTGAGCAACAAGGTGCTGACGAAGATCCTCGTTTCCCGTCTGTCGTCCTTGTTGCCGCGTATCATATCACTGACGCAGAATGGGTTTGTGCGGGGCCGAGTGTTGCAGGATAGTGTTCTTTTAGCTCAGGAGTTGGTGCATGATTTGGGGAGAGGTTCCCGGGGTGGGAACGTCGTGCTGAAGCTAGATATGGCTAAAGCATATGACAGGATGTCTTGGACATTCATTCTCCAGATGTTGCGGGCTTTTGGGTTCTCTGAGGGCTGAATTTCTTTGGTTCGGCGGGCTATCTGGGGGCCGTGGTTCTCTGTGATGGTGAATGGGGTTAGTCAGGGCTTTTTCCAGTCGCAGGGGGGCTGCGGCAGGGTGACCCCCTCTCTCCTTGTTTGTTCATCATTGCTGCAGAGTATCTGTCTCGAGGCTTGGACTCTTTGTATGCTCGATTTCCAGGGGTGGGATATAGTACTGGAGTTAGAGTTTCGGTTTCCCATTTGGCTTTTGCTGATGACATTATTATTTTTACTAATGGGTGCCGGTCGAGCTTGCAGCGAGTTATGAATTTTCTTCATCACTATGAGGCTGCCTCTGGTCAGTTAGTTAGTCAGGCTAAAAGCAGTTTCTATATCAGTTCACGTGCCTCGCATTCTAGAGAGGTGATTGCAAGGCAGACCACTGGTTTTCAGAGGCGTGACTTTCCGTTTATTTATTTGGGGTGCCCTATCTACTTGGGTTATCTCCGGATCTCGTACTTTGATGAGATGATTCGGAAGGTGCGCGATCGGATTTCTGGATGGGCGAATCGCTTGCTCTCCTTTGGAGGTAAGCTCACTCTGATTCGACATGTGCTTGCATCGATGCCAATTCACTTGTTTCACGTGCTGAGGCCTCTGGCAGATGTTTTTCACCAGTTAGAGAGGTTGCTCACACGTTTCTTGTGGGGTGATACAGTTACTCATCGGAGGATTCACTGGTGTCACTGGGCTGAGGTATGTTTCCCTGTAGAGGAGGGCGGCTTAGGGGTGCGTTCTTTTTCTGACGTAGCCGAGGCTTGTGAGGTGAAGCTCTGGTGGAGTTTTCGGGCTCAACAGTCACTTTGGTCCACTTTTATGAAGGCCAAGTACTGTACATTCACCCATCCTGGGCTGATTGAGTTTCGTTACCCAGCTTCACCTCTTTGGAGGCGGTTGTGTGGGATTCGATCCGTGGCTGAGCCGAGGATCAGATGGTTAGTACGGTCAGGTGAGGTCAGCTTTTGGTATGATTGTTGGTTGGGGGATTACCCATTGGCTTTAGTGTATCCGGGGGCAGCTTCTGGGGTTCCTGTTTCTGCTTACTGGACGGGTCGGCAGTGGGACAGAGGCCGATTGTTGGGGATTTTGCCTCCTCCAGTTGTTGAGCAGATTGTGCAGATTCCGATTCCAGAGCAGGGGATTGATCAGATGAGGTGGAGGTTGTCTTTGGATGGGAATTTTTCATTAAGGACTGCTTGGGCTGATATTCGGGGTGTGGCTCCAGTTCGTGCTGGGTTTTCTTGTGTCTGGCAGAGGCATATTCCAACTCAGATCTCCTTCTTTATGTGGCGGTTGTTTCATGGTTTCCTGGCCACAGATGATGGCTTAGAGAGACGGGGTTTCCATGTAGTATCCCGGTGTGTGTGTGGTGGGGCTGTTGAGACTCTTAGACATCTTTTTCTGGATTGTCCGCTTGCAGTTCAGGTGTGGGGTCACTTTTATCGGATGTTTGGGATCAGATGTTGGCCGTTTCAGTCTCCTTATGCTTTGATGCTTCATTGGCGGCGTTGTGCTCCTTCTGCAGGTCACGTGCGAGTATTGCTACCGTGCTTCATTCTGTGGCACTTATGGAAGGCGCGTAATGCTTATAGGTTCGATGGCCAGGCCTTTCAGGTGACCGTTGTGATTCAGAGGGTTATGACCGATATGCAGTTGGTTGGGCTGGCTTTTGGGTTTGCTCCAAGTCAGTTGCGTCGGGATGAGTCAGTTGAGTTTGTAGGTTCTCTTAGGGTCTTGGTTCCTCGGCCTCGGCCTCGACCTCGACCTCTTCGCTTGGTTGCTTGGACTCGTCCTGTAGCGGGTTGTCTGAAGATCAGCGTTGACGGCTGTTCTAAAGGCAATCCGGGGCTGTCTGCCGCAGGGGGTATTATTCGGGATCACCAGGGTCGAGTACTTAGGGCTTTTTGCTCGTTTCTGGGGCATCAGCCTATTCTGTATGCAGAGTTGCAGGCGGTTTGTGCTGGGTTGGAGTTGGCCGTAGATTTGGGAGCTTCAGAGTTGGTAGTGGAGTCAGATTCAGCTACAGTGGTTTCTTGGGTTTCTTCTCAGGGTACTGGGTGCTGGGTTTATGCTTACCTGCTTGCTCGGATTCGGGTTCTGTGTGTTTCTCTCTCGGCTCGCGTCTGCCACGTCCTACGAGAGGCGAATCAGGCTGCAGACTTCATGGCTAATTGGGCTTGCTCTCAGCAGCTCAATCAGCGATTCCCTGATTCGTCATCCCTTCCTTCTGGGATTGTAGGCATCCTAGCCTTGGACGCTCGACAGACCCCTCACGTTCGTCGTTGAGTTTTATTTTAATTGATGTTTCCTATTATTTTGTTCTGTGGGGAATTCCCACTTTGCTTTTCTATTTATTTATTTTTCATGCTTTTGGTGGTGAGTCACCTCCTTTTTGCTTTGACTTTCTTCCACTTCTGGAGGCTTGGCTTTATGACCTCCTCCCTTGTACATTTATCCGTTTAGTTATATATACTGGTAGGGGTCCTGCCAAACCCCCCACCCACATTGGGTGGTTTTGAAGAAAAAAAAAAAAAAATCCCCCTAGGCCATAGTGTACTTCTGTCTTTGCTTTTATGTTATTTTCCTCTTTTTACTTATTGAACAAATATTGACCATCCTCCTTTGACTGTTACCTTGTAAATACGCCATTCATGAAGATTGAAAGACTTCTCTACCTTGTTACCTGCATTGTTTTTTTCTGAATTAATTTCCTAGTTAAAACTTGAAACCAGTTATCATGTGAACTTGGCTTGTATTTATCACAGATAATTTTAGATACCAGAGGGAATGAAGATAACAATGAGGAGAAGCTGCCACTCCTTGTCTATGTTTCTCGTGAAAAAAGACCATTACATCCTCATCGCTTCAAGGCTGGAGCTCTAAACACCTTGTATGTCTCTCTCTCTCTCACACACGCACGTAACAAAAAAAAAAAAATACATTAAGAGCACTAAATCTGATTGCATGTTGTCATGCAGCTTCGCGTGTCTGGGATCATTAGCAACGCCCCTTACTTATTGGTTTTGGATTGTGACATGTATTGCAACGATCCAACCTCAGCTCGACAAGCAATGTGTTTCCTTCTCGATTCTCAGACTGATCCTTCCTTAGCATTTGTTCAGTATTCTACAACGTTAGCAAGAACGACATCTACGATGGCCAATCAAGATCTGCGTATAAAGTACGTTCCAAATGCCATGTTTTTTTACCGTTTCACATTCAACAAATATTTATACCTATTGAATTGTATAATGAAACTTCAAATTCAATTCCAGACTAAGTGGCAAGGCATGGATGGCTTGAGAGGACCCCTTTTGTCCGGCACTGGATACTACCTAAAGAGGATTGCATTATATCAAAGCCCTAAGCAAAAAGGTTCAAAATTTCAAACTCTAACATATATGTGTTCTGTGGTACTGATCAATACAGCATTTGGGATCGGAATTGAGAGCGATAATTGAGAGGATTAAACTTTTTAAAATACTAATTCTCAACCTTCTTGTTCAGAGTTTTCTCACCCTCAACCCAAACTGGATTTTGGCCACTCGCACATGTTAATTGATTCACTGTATAGTAACAATGAGCAGCGTGACAAGAAGAAAGAGTCACCGGAGGAGCTGCTAAAAGAAGCTCACTTCTTGGCAACTTGTACCTTCGAGAGAGGCACGAAATGGGGCTCTGAGGCAAGGCCTAATTCCTTATACATTTCCCAAATTTTGCATTTCAAATTAATGTGAATGGTTGCGTCAGCGAATCTCGTTAATTTTTTTTTTAATAAGATCTACTGATCCAACAATTCGTATTCATTTGGAATGGGAAAATGCAAAAAACGCTTTGTAATGCTCATCATTACTCAATTTTGGGAGACACGATGATTCAGTTCTTGAAATGAAGACTTGTGTTTTTTTTTAACCCTAAACAGATAGGCTTCTCATATGAATGCTTGTTGGAGAGTACATTCACTGGCTATCTTCTACACTGCAAGGGATGGACTTCTGTATACAATTACCCTAAGAGACCAGCTTTCTAGGGCTGCACCACCATTGATGTGAAGGATGCTATGGTTCAACTGAGAAAGTTTAATTCTGCTCTCCTCCAAGTTGGTCTCTCGAAATTCTCCCCTCTCACTTATGCCATATCCCGAATGTCTGCTATACAAAGTATGTGTTATGGGTACCTCGCTCTCCAGCCTCTCTTCACCATTTCATTACTGATACTTGGCACTGTTCCCCAATTTTGCTTCTTCAAAGGCATCCCTCTCTATCCTAAGGTATGTAATAACGCTTCTATACTCCTCTTTAATTGGAGTAAATATTTAATATGATAGTGATAGCATGTCATCAATGATATGTTGGATTACAATCCAATAATAAGAGTTTATGTGCGAAAAGTAGTTATTACATAGTATATATGGTCCTAAATTCTTTTATTCATAGGCCCCCAATACACCATTAATGTTGTGAGCTCTTTAAAAGAAAAAGATTCCTGCAATTTCAAGTTACAGTGCGATATAATATCATCTTCTGTGCAATTCTTGTATTAGCTGACGAGTCCATGGCTTGCCGTGTTTGCGATTATATGGACATCTTCACTTCTGCAACACTTGCATGAGGTGCTGTCCAGTGGAGACCCATTGGTGACATGGTTGTACGAACAGCGAATCTGGGTTTTGAAAATAGTGACAGGAAGCTTATTTGGATGCCTCGACGTTGTCCTCAAATGGATTGGCATAACAGCAACCATTTTTAGGTTGACAAACAAAGCGATTGACAAGGACAAGATGGAGAAATATGAAAAAGGAACCTTTCATTTCCAAGGTGCTGGACTTTTCATGGTTCCTTTGGGTTTTCTTGTCTTGTGGAACTTGGTCTGTTTCATCGGTGGATCATGGAGAATTGTGGTTAATGGAGGTTTCGGAGATATGTTTGGACAGTTTTTACTCTCAACCTTCATCTTAGTCCTGAGTTACAGTACTTTTATTGAAGGGAGAATGAGAAAAAAAGGCTAGGGTTGGATTTGAACTCGAGACCTCAATTTAAGCTTTGCAGTGCCCCTGTTTGTGGTTGTAGTTTGTATGCCTCATTTTCACCTGCAGTTCTTCAAACCATATAATAACTATGTAGCATAAGTAATCGATTCTGCTCTTTCATGGAGGATAGATTTTCATATGTAAGGTTTTCTTAGAATGCATTCAATGAAGATATTCTGATTCCAAGTTTATTACAAAAAAGTTGGGAGTAATCCTAGCATTTTAGGAAGTCACTGAATGTCTTACTTTCCTTGGTCCAAATGTCTAGGCTGCAAAACAGGCCGAGTCCTCTCTCCCAACTTAAAAAACAGAGAGGTATTTGTACTCTTAACTAACCCATAAAGGTGGTGGAGCTTCATTTTTGATAATTTAGAGGTTTCAAGTTCAATTTTTTTTATATCCCCTAAGGGCTATAATCATCCTTGTTCTTTAGGGACATGTTTTAACCTAGTTCAAACAACGGTGGTCAGTTGTTAAGCTCGATAGAGTAGTCGGTGCAATTATACCTTATAATTTAATAGTTATTTCTAAAATAATCAATTACAAACAAAAAAAATCTGTTAAAGTTCATTTAATCATAAACAAATATACTAGACTAAAAATTATAATTGCTCGGATTCGAGTCTTATAACAAATAAACTTCGAAATATGATCAAATTTGATTTATTTTAGAATATGAATAAATTTAATCGACTCAAATCTAATTTAAACTCATGCCACTTGGATATTTTCTCCAATCAAAGATAAATATTAAGGGTGACAATTGTCTCTTGTTGGGTTGTGTTAATTTAAGTTTTTGTCGAGCACTAGCCAACTCTAACATAACACATTTAATTAATCATGTTACTTTAATCTGACCTATTTATTTTTATGTCATGTTTGTGTTAACTTATATAGCCCGTCAATCAGAAATTTAACACTAAAACTTAAGTGTAACATGTCATTAAATGTTAACTGAATTCACACTCATAGTTTTTTCATAAACTATAGCTTAAGAAATATAATAATAATACTAATAAGTAGAAAAATTATTTTATTGTACAAGAATTATGTTAATACTTAATAAAAATAATAAAAAATTGACATTTCATCAATACAATAATAGTTAAACTTGTTAATTTTAGGTTATTAGTATTTGCCACTAACTCAATTCATTTATTATTCATATTAACACATTGTATTATTTTTTAGGTTCATGTAAAAAATGATTAACCTTAATTTACTAATGTAATATCAATTAGACACTCGAACACGTAATAGCCTTGTATGAAAGGCTACAGTATCGTCGGTGGTACCATATCAAAAATTATAATTTTTTAAGGCTATATTATAAATTTTTTGAGGTATAAATTATAATTTTAAAAGATATGATCGATCATAAAAAAATGGAATTGATACTGAAAGTTCATGATCGATCATAAGTGTCTATAATCAATCATAATTTTTTTTTACACTTTATAACTTCTCTTTTCAAAATTATAATTTTATCATAAAAAATAAGAATTAACGATAGAATTCCAATTTTTTTTTTTTTTGTCCACACCGTAGACTTTCTCTGTATGTAATGGAATTCACCCATGTAATCAAACAAAACCTACGTGGTTCAACATCATTAACTGACCGGTGGTGTCGGTTCCAAAATTTTGTCCTCCGGCACGATGCCCCCACTCGTATGTTTTTGAAGTTGTAATGAATTTTTGTATAGAATCTTTGTTTGTACAAGAATGGGTCGGATCCTATTTGGGCTTTAATATAATAATAATAATAAAACATATAGATAATTACTTAGAAAGCAAGCCAATTTTTATTTAATATTTAGATTTTTCGAGAGTGACTTCATTTCAAAAACTTTTTAAACTACATAATTGTAAGGATCCTTAATGAGATCGAGTTGGGCTGCCCCACCACCAATGGTAGGTATCAAACCAGTCTGGCCCGCCACCTGATGGCTTGGGCTTGATTCATAGTACTAGAAAGATTATGGGTCACATCAAATATTAAAATTTGATATTAATTTAATAATTATAATAAAATTATATTATTAAATTAGCAAACTTGATTAAATTTTTAGATCTTAATAATATTACTCTTAATATATATACAAAAATAGATCACTCTATAAATTTAAAGAAATAATGGGGGAAGGACAATTTATTAAATAAAATAAGTAATAGGTGCATATTGGGTGTGGGTGGGGGTGGGGGGAGGGGTGGGGTTAGGTATGGAGTATGCATATTATTGTCTAGGTTTCATTGGCCACAGAGAAAGAAGTTGCTATTAAGAGCATTTTCAATTCTTACATTTTTGAAAATTTAAATTTAAATTTTGTTAAAAACATTCTCTAATATTAGAATCATACTCATATCAATTCGAAAGAGACTCATTTTCAGACAATCTTGACCGTTAAATTGAAAAAAAAAAAAACAATTTTGGTAAAGACTTATTATTAGGTGCTTTGTATAATTTTTTTTTTTTTTGTTGGGGCCCAATATAAACCTGTACAATTGGTTCTAAACCCAGGAATCGAACGGGAAGTGTAGTCCATGCTAACTCAGAAAATTTTAACTAGAACTTTCACGATGTTTATATATATATGATTGAAAATGTGAGTTATCTATCTATTGAATTGTGGGTAGGGACAAATATAGTGGAAAATATTATAATATTCACAGAAAAAGGAAAATGGAAAAAGGTGGTTCTTTTTCTTGGGAAAGGCTTCGGTACCGCTTAGTCAAAATGCGGTATGGTACCGAAAGCCGTTTGGGTGTTGTCAGAGGAAAAAACCACTGGAAAAAGTAGAGCAGAAGGGGGCAACCGGCTAAAAGAGTAACATGCAAGTTTCAAAGTGGTTTATGATTGATCATGATAATCAATGATCGATCGAAAGTTCATATGAGTTGCAACAAAATTGGTGAAGTTGGGTGGCTTTCTGGGAAACCGTAGTTATAAATACGATCGATCGGTATAATTAAGATGGATCACATTTGTAAATATGTTTTTTTTTAAGGCATTTGTAAATATGTTCAATTTCAGAAGTTGCGTGGTCCAAATAGATTAATGATCGATCATAGTATAACATGATTGATCGATATGTTAAAAAGAGTTGCAACATGATGGATGAAGGTGGGGCTTCTTTGGGAACAGTAGGTATAATTGAGTGGAGCAGTGTAATTACGATCGATCAGCATAGGTAAGTTCGATTATATTTGTAAAAATATTCGATTTGAGAAGGAGTAATTTTTTTGTGATCGAACAAGTAAATTGTAATAGATAAGAGACTGAATGTTGTTTGATCAATCTAATAATGGGAGATCGATCAGGAAAAAATATGAAAATTTACTTCAAAAAAAATTCTAAATATTAACTATTATTTTAAGGCTTGTGAGCGATCCAAAAAATTATTATTGATCATCAGAAATTGTTGAATAAAAAATATCTTAAATTTGATTTGAATGTTTTGTGATGGAGCAAGTAAATTGTGATGAATAAGAGAGTAAAATGTGTTGTGATCGATCTAGTAATGGATGATCGATCAAAAAAATATGATAATTTACTTGCAAAAAAATTCGAAATATTAAAACTTTAATTTAATTTTAAGGATTGTAATCAATCCATAAAATTACGATTGATTAACAAAAATTGTTCAAAAAAAATATGCTAAATTTGATTGAAAGTTTTGTGATTGAACAAGTAAATTGTGATGGATAAGAGACTGAATGTTTTTTTATCGATGTAATAATGGGAGATCGATGAGAAAAAAAAATGATAATTTACTTCCAAAAAAATTCGAAATTTTAACCATTATTTTAAGGAGTGTGAGCGATACATAAAATTATGATTGATCAACAGAAATTGTTGAATAAAAAATACCTTAAATTCGATTTGAATGTTTTTTGATGGAGCAAGTAAACTGTGATGAATAAGAGACAAAATGTTTTGTGATTGATCTAATAATGGATGATCGATCAAAAAAATATGCTAAATTACTTGCAAAAAAAATCGAAATATTAACCCTTTATTTTAATTTTAAGGATTGTAATCAATCCATAAAAATTATGATTAATCAATAGAAATTGTTCAATAAAAATATGCTAAATTTGATTGAAAGTTTTGTGATTGAACAAGTAAATTGTGATGGATAAGAGACTGAATGTATTGTGATCGATCAAATAATAGTAGATCGATCACAAAAAATATGATATGATAATTTACTTAAAAAAAATTACAAATATGAACCCTTATTTTAAATATTGTAATCGATCCAAAAAATTAAGATTGATCAACTGAAATTGCCAAAAAAAAAATACCTTAAATTTGATTCTAATAAAAAATATGAAATTACAAAAAACACTTCAAGTCTGGGAGGGGCATACTAATTAGATGGTGGTTATTTTTGTCATTTTGGACCGTAAGGGCTATCGGCAGCCATTGCAAGTGTATTTCCCCTCAAATTACTGAGTTCTCCCAAACTCTAACCCCCTTTGCTTGAACTAGTTAAGGACAGTACATCCCCCCATCCCCCAAATCGATTCGATTGTAAAATGGGTGCTCTGTACATTCAATCAAAGAAGATGTGGATCGGCATGGCCGGAGGAACAGCCGGAGCGACAAAGAAGAAGAAGGCAGTGAATGGCAAGAGTAAGGAAGTCGTTACTGGCCAGAAGAAGAATGCTGGTGAAACAGGTAAGATTTCGAAAGGTGACACTGGTTTCTTGAACGAAGAAGCAAAAACATTGTTTGAAACCTGTTTTTGTCATCGACCATTGTTAGTGGAACGAGGCGTTGCACTTGGTGAGTTAGTTAATACCGAGTGTCCAAAGTTTTTTGGAGGTCGTAATTGGGAGAACATCTTTGATGTTAAGAAGGATGATAAGACATATAACAACGTAGTTAGATTGTTTTATGCAAATTTACACGACTTTGATAAGGTTGGGCACACTTTGAAGTCTGTAGTTAGGGGTAAAGAAATAGAAGTTTCCCCAGATTTTATTTCAAAAATGTTGAAAGTTCCCAGGCCTGTTATCACTGAGAATACCATTGTATTTCCTTACAAAAGCAAAGAGGAAGTCCCTAGCATGGAAACGGTTATTGAGACAATTTGTGATGTTGCTATCGAATGGGTGGATGAGAACAGTAAAATATATCAGAAATACCTTCATTTGCCTTATAGGATGTTAAACATAATAGTTGCTTGTAACATTGATCCCAAAGGACATACAGCTGAACTTGGATATGATAGAGTTCAACTTCTATATGCGATTGGTAAAGGGGCATGCATTGACCTTCCCCATTACATATTCCAGCTGATTGTGAATGTCTATGAGTTGCAGGATAGCAAGCGAAGTCTACCATTTCCTATTTTGATTACAAATATTGTGAAGTTTTATGGGGTTGTGATTGAACCTGGCGAATCGTATACTGCTGCCATGGGTATGATAAATGAGGGTACTATGAAAAAAAGTGCTGGTCATGCTAGGCCTAGAAATTGTGCCAAGACTGTGTCACAGGTGTCTTACTCCCAAACTGAGGGCATTACTGTGACAGAGGGCGAGGGTTCAAGTGCTAGTCCATTCAACATGAATACTATTGGAGAAAAGCTGGAGCAAATAGTAGCTGAGCAAAATTGTTTGGTCACACAGTTACATGCCGTTGAAGAATGCATGAAGGGATCTTTGGAAAAGCTGGAGAGTAAGATTGATGGATTTACAAGGAATTTAAAGAGTATGGAAAGAAATGTTGATGGGTTATGTGTGGAAGAAATTCATATGAATGGAAATGTGTATATGCTTGTAAATCTTTTGGACCATATTAGAAGTGGCGACCTTGTAACCTATAAAATGTAATCAATTCTGTTGAACAGAATCTTTTGACAATGGTATGAAATATTTTGTTGTATGGTGATGTTAATATTAGTTTTTAAAAATTAATTATTTCCAGCAACATATTCTGTTGTATCTTAACATCAAAATGTAGTAACCTTACGACAAAATGTAGTAACCTGACATCAACATGTAGTAACCTTTCATCAAAATGTTATAACCTCAGCCCTAAAGATTATAACTGCTATAAGGTTACCTAATTCCACTGACAAGAGTAATACAACAAAGCAATGACCCTTGTATAGAGCAGTAGTCCCTCCATCTCAGCCATCTTTGTTTACCCTAAAAAATTCCATATACTTCCCAAAACCAAACTACCAACTGCACATAAGTGAAATAGTGCATAATATTTGTTAGTTCAACAATAAAGCAACATACATTTTAAGAAGAAAGCAGCAATATACTGATCAGTTGGATAGGCAAGCGTGCAGAGGAAATACATGTAAATGAGATTAGTAATATAGCTGTAGGTGAAGCCCACCTAGATCGTGTTTGGGATATAGCAATTGTAGAAGGTTGTCAAAAATGAGTTGCATACTTGAAACTTGTCACACCTGATTTGTGTACATAAAAGTTGTCAAAAAAATGAGTTTTATACAAAAAAAACTTGTGCAAAAGTGGTGGTTATAGCTGATGGAAATTTTGTATGAATTTTAGAGTCAGTGTACATAACGTTTATATTGCAACTTTCGCAGCGATATTAAAATGCTGACCTGGACAATCCTTAAAGTGGAGTGAAGAATTGTCCATTACCACTTGAGTGAAAGTCATTAAAACCATCCTGAACATTGAATGTATCGAAAAAGAATGGTCAGTTAAATAGTGCATTGCTTGATAACTTATAAAGCAGCAAATAAAAGGGGAACTTTGTGTCATAAAGGTGTTATTGAACTCCACCCATGTGTACGTACATGTGCGAAAGGGGCATAAGGTTCCTGAGTTAGCAATGGTTGCTGGGATCCACATGCTTATGAAAAAGGGCATGTCCTCATATGGATCAGTAGTCTGGGTAGTCAACAAAGGACATTTACGAATATTATGCTCGGTTACCCTGCACTTGCTACATCTTCGGGACGTAAATGGATTATTATTTCGTGTACGGCCTGGATGTCCCTTTGTTGTAACCATTTGTGGATCAGCTACTCCAAACTTAGTTAACTCAGTAATCCTACTGTTGTGTTGTGAAGAGGTCTCCTCTGCTCTACCAAGGGATTCATGATTGGTCTTCAGCTGAGAGGTTAATCCATGCAATTTACTTCTTAGGTCCTGAGTTGATTTGTAACCATGCGAAGCATAGTAACACATACGACTACACATGGCCATTAGTCCAGTATACCGTGTCGAAATGGTTAGAGTGTTACTTGAAGTCGATACATTCTCATTTTCTAAATCTCCCTTTGCGGAAATAGTCCAGTGCTTCATAATGAGACATGGAGGGAACCGTTTAATATGCTCATATTTTAGTACTGTTATGATGTGACAACATGGAATACCAAAAGATTCCATTTTTAAGCAGTTGCACTTCATACTATAATTTTGAGGAGAACATATGACATTCCATGTTGATTCTGGTTATGTGTACTGAAACAAGTAGTAACTCCAATGGATCCCGTTGTCAATTTTTTGGACGACAAAGAACATGGATTCGGACTTCAACTTATTGCGCACTTTGAAGAACAATTTCCTTTTATATATGGATGCTGCATGCTCTTCAAGACATCGCAATTGTGTGGTTGTCATCGGGGATGTGTGTTGGGTATCATGATCATCATTTGCTTCATTCTCCCTGATCCTTCCCAAAGCACGGTCGTATTGCCGCACAAACTCAAAGAGTCGGAGACGAGTCTTCAAAAAATGATTGAAGTATGAGTTCATACCCTCACATCGCTGTGTACTTTTTATGCCCACAAAGAATTTACCTCTTAAATATGCTTCAGCCCACTTTGACCGTTTGGAATAAACTTCTGAAATCCAATTATTATTCTCCAATCCAAATGAATCCACCAGCGCTTTCCATTGATCCTCAAATTCTTTTGGACTACAACGACCACACTTACAATGTTTAAAATGTTGAACAAAATTTTTATCACTAATATTTGACAACGCATTTCTTGTCAAATGCCACCTGCATAATCTGTGTGTTGCATCGGGAAAAACTTGCTCTATTGCTCCTGCCATGGCCTTATCACCATCGGTGACAATTGAAATAGGCATCTTACCATCAATTGCATGAAGAAAAGTATGCAATACCCACATGTATGTCGCAACAGTCTCATCTGAGAGCAAGGTGTACCCAAAAATTGATGTTGCGTTATGGTTGTTGACACCTGCAAGTATAACAAAAGGTTTCTTATAGGCATTAGTTCGGTATGTGGTATCAAATACCAAGACATCGCCAAAGCATGCATAGTCAAGCCGTGAGGATGAGTTTGCTCATAACAAACAATTTAGTGAATTATCTCCATGCACACTGTAGTTGAAATAGAACATAGGGTCTGATTCTTTTTTTCCACTAAAGTAGTTTAACGCCCCCTCCGCGTCACCGTCTTGAAGTTGTGATCGACGTTCTGTCGCAACATCATTGTACAAATCTTTCATGGTAAATCTAACATTGTGATAACCTCCTGCTTGTTGCACAAAAAAATCTCTTACTTGACTTGTATGTATGCCAACATTACGCAATGCATTTGTTTGTTCTTTGTCGGGACTCTTCACACGCCTATGTGATCGAACGAATGGGACATCACGTGGTGTAACCAATTGGTGATTATGTTCCGGCACGAATTCCTTTACAACCCATTGTTCAGACCCATTGTCAAACTTGACACGAAAAGATGCATTATATCCCACCCTTGTTAAGCCTCTTGGTTCCCGGATGCGGTCACTGCGGTCAAGGTGTTTGGCTGATCGATAACCTTCTCTTGAACAAACCCAACGTCTTGACACAGGAATTTTATTTTTGTTACACTTCAAGTCATCCTTCCGAACACTAAATCCCAAAAATTTTGCGTAATTGTTATAAAACTCTCCAGCCGCATCATGTGTGGTGAACGTCATTTGCATTACCTCACCCACTGTCAACCCATCGACTCTATTTTCCTCGACACCATGATCAGAAATTGTTTGATCATTTTCCATATGATTCTCGTAATCATCATCTGTTACGGCAACATTAAGATCTACTAGTACACCTTTACCTTTGTCATTGATCGTACCCGCCATTACTCCAGCTATAGAATTACAAAAATAGGTGGAGTTATAATATGTTTGCTAAATTTTGATATAATTTTTAGCCGATAATGTAGAATACCTGTTCATTGACTCAATAAAAAATTGCATATATTATAAGCAATATATTACTTCTATATTTTCGTAATACACAAACTATTGCATATATACCACAAAATCATAGTACCCACATTACTAATGATGGTTTGATACCTGATTTAAACGCTGTATAGTTGTAGAGAGATCAATTGACTACATGACGCATCTTTCCTGCACTTCTACTGTTTTGAAGAACATGGCTGTGTTGAGTTCTTTAGGAAATTTGTGGATGGTCTTTACAGAAAATGATACATACAGTACTTGATAGTTGGGATATGTATTGGTTAATTGAATGAAGTAAGTTAATGACAATTAAGATGCTTCAGTTGGGTTGGGCGGGTCATAAAATTAGGATCCTCCATATGCGGGTTAACACATTCGGGTTAAAAATTAATCAATGTCTTATTCCTGTAAATCGACTCCATTCCCGCCCACCCACTCCCGCTGCAAATTTTCCTTTTTGTCACTCCCCCCCCCCCCCCGCCTTTCTGTATTCTCTCTATCTATCTGGTAACCATTCTCTTTCTATACACCACCGGCTTGTTCAGGTCTCTCTCCCCCACCACCACGCAACCCACTCCGGCAACGGTGATCTGCCATCACGACGGCCCCACATCACTATCTCAACCACCACCCCTTTATCCTCTCCCCCCACCACCACGCCAACCCACTTCGGAAATGCCAGGAGTCGTTCACAGGTATATCTCTCTCGATTTATTACTTTCCACAATCTGACATCACCACAGGCCCACACCACTAACACAGCCATCACCCAGGCATCCTCTCCCCCCACCACCACGCAAACATCGTGCACTTTAGGGTCTGGTCTCAGTTGGACCTAAACCCAGATTTGGAAATTTAGATCTCACCCAGGGCTTCTCAGGTATTTTAGGTGTGTTACAACATACTTTAGATAATTGCAACTGGGTTCTGAAATATGTTTGCAACTGGCTGTTTTGGGTTCGTTTTGTTTGAGGATAAAATATGTTTTTTGATTAATTTTTGTTGGTTTGTTTATACATTAATTTGTGGAAGGCAATTTCAATTCCCCCTGTTGAATTTATGTTGCTTTGTGGAATTTCGAGATGATTTTTTTTTTTTTATAAAATTTACCATGTTTATACGTGTCTTGGTTCAGTAATTTGTGTGATTTCCTTGCTGCAATAGTTGGGGGTCAATATGGTGAGGATTTATACTATTTTTGGTTTGTATGGGGAATACTATAGCTTTGTCATTCGGGTAGTTTGCTCGCGTGTATTACATATTCCGTTGAAGTTGTGTTTATGTGAAATAGATATGCTTTATTTTTTGTGATCATTTGGTCTAACAATGTTATCTAACTAATTATTGGTGCCGTAAGTTGATGTATTTGTAATGAGTTTGTGTTCAAATCTAATTACCTACTTATAGGTGGAATTAAGTCATTTCATAGGCTTATGGTTGAATGATTTTGGTGCTTGCTCTATTATCTTTGTGCACTCTCTAAATAATTGACAAATTGAAATTGCCTATGAGGAGATCAAATGTTTACTCTAACACTGTTCGATGTGAGCTTGTTTTAGATATGAACATATTTTTAACTATATTATTGACCTACGATTATAGTAAATATACAAGCAGTATGTGTGTATATGTGGGTGACCTTTCCGTGAATGTCAGCTTTATATGATATGGGGTTGAGACTAGTAATGGGGAGTTTGCTAATTTTGTAATAACTACTTGATGCACACGTGCGTTGCACGTGGATCAAGTTGAAATATAACTATTATGATATTACTAATTCAAATATTGAGGTCAATAATAGTGCAAACTGAATTGCAGTCTAATTCCATGTATTTTGTGTGCAATGGCTTCTTTATCTGCTCTCCATTTATTCATACCATCTAATCACCAATCACATTACTCTCCTGGTGAAACAGTAAATATTCATTGGCACAAGGTAGAAAAAATTGGAACAAGAATAAAATTCTATTTTTTTTTTCCTATGTTATATAATCATAACCAATAAAAAAAAATCATAACCAATAATCACCAATATTTAAAATAACACATGGTTGAAATATGAACACATCACTTAGTTTCCAATAGAACTATAAATTTTGAGAATCTCACTCATAGGATACCATAGTACCCACAGTAGTAGTTTCATTGAATCAAGAATACACTAAGTTCTAGCACTTGAAGAAGAAGTAATTCAACAGTCAAATCAAAAAACATTAATTGAATTCATCTACGACAAAGAAAATAGGAAGCATAATTATATAAAATTCTAACAAATGCCCTACCTCGACTAGAAGTGCATTTTCTTTTGTTTGGAAGAGTGATTGGAACTTCTTGAAGAAAGACACGAAGAGAAAAGTTTGGGATGGATGTTTCCGTAGCTAAATTTTGATCTTGCGACAAACCTGTAAATAAAACATTAAATTAATATTGACTACATTGGACAAAACAAAAGCCAATCAAAGTGTATTGAGAATTACAATAAAACAAAAGACCATGCAAGCCTAAATGGAAGTAAAATAAATTTGCATATCATAATATTATAAGGTTTCTATTACCTTTTTCTACAAGTGATCGTGTTTTTCCTATTTTTATTGTTCACTTATAAAAAATTACTGTTCACTTATAAGATCACCCAATTTTTATCGTTACTCAATATCAAAGTTGACTGGAAATTATTGTTCCTAATTCCCGAAACCCTTGTATACCTCTTTTTGAAATCTTCACTAAAAGAGGCATGTTTTAAAAATGGATCACTCCTACAAAAGTTCAAAAATCTAATTTTTTTTTTTATAAGAAAAGGAGTGTCATTCCATATATAATATGCTAGTACAATAAGTTTTTTTCTCAAGTTTCGATGCCATATATATTTCTATAGCCATGACAATTGTCATAAGATAAATAAACTTCATGTTTTTATGATTAGATTTGTTTGAGTTTGGCATACACTGTTTCTTTATATTATAACTCAATTCTCTATAGATTTATTTCACCATATTTGGGGAAGGAAAATTTCTACACATAACAACTAAGCAAGCATGAGTGATATGTGGTACAGTTTCATCTGTGAGATAGTACAAAAGGGCTTTTTAGCGGAGCAAAGAAGATTGAGATTTTGTCCAATGACATATTTTTACCTCAGCAACAAGCTATGTTGTCGAGGGTGGTGTATGGTCATGGGATACATTTAATTATCCAGTTAGTACTGTTTGATGTTTTGTTAATGGATGGGATTTGCACATACATACACTATCAACCGATAATGCAGAAGAATGAGATGCATTTGTTTAAAACAATTCTGTCAAGGTATTTTGAAGCTTTGAATGATTGGTAGAATGTTGATGCACTTTAGTGTTAAATGATTGATAAAAATGCCTAGTGGTTGTGTTGTTATATTTTTTTAGTAGCTTGCAATGCATGTCAACAAGCTTATCATATTGGTACCAACATGTTTCTGCGCATTCCAGTTCTATGTATGTGAAGAATGTGACTAATATGTGGACTCTCATATGAGCTTGTTTTTATGAGTTATCTCTATCATTAGATTGATTTTACAAATGAATCTCAGTTTGTTATATTAAAAAAAAAACACAATTAATTTGAATGCATATATGTTAATTGTTCTTAATTTTATAGTGTATCTTCGTCTTTCGGGTGCTCGAATTTTTTTTTTTAATAAACAATCATTCCTGCACAAGTTAATACCAGTTTTCTTAAATGCGGCAAAATATACAACAGTTGTCTTACCAATCGTGTCTGTTTTTTTGTAGATATATATATTATATGCGAATTTGATTACCATGAAGAGGAAGGCTACTGTTGACGTTGGGAAAAGAATGACTAAGAAGCTGCCAGCCGCTGCAACTTCACATGGTGCCACTTCTGCTGTGACTGCGAAGAAGACACGAAAGGTATGTACTATGAACATATATATTACTTCATTTTTCAACAATGCAGTGTAACATAACTTATAAGATTTGTAAATATTTGTTTGCTGCATTACATGTATATTCAGATACTAATGGGTACACGGTGTTCGCCATCAAGTATCATACAAGTTGTAAATGGGTTGACTGATGCTCAGAAACGTGCAGTGAAGTCAATGGGTTTAGAAGGGTTGATGTGCATGAAATGCACTGTGGTTAGGAGGAGCTTATGCGAGTGGTTGGTGAAAAAATTTGATCCAACTACGTCTATGTTACATGTACATGGTAAATCAATTAAGTTCTCCTCGGAGGATGTGTATTACATACTGGGGTTGTCAAACACAGGCATTGAGTGTGATACTGCAGGTGGTACGGACCAACTAGAGGAAGTTCAAAATTTAATTTTTAATGGACAGAGGGAACTGTCATTGAATACTTTGGTTGGGAAACTGAAAGAATTGAAGGACGATTCTTTTACTTTTAGACGACTATTTGTTCTATTCATAATAGGCCGGTTTATTTCCCCAACCATGAAAATGACAATTAATAGTTTGTACGCTAGGCCCCTTGTGGATGTAAATGCATTATCTTCTATAAACTGGAGCAAATTTGTGTATGATGGTATAATTGAAGGCATACAAAATTTCAAGGCAAAATCAAGGCATAATATTTGTGGTTGTATCATTGTCCTACAGGTATTGCGTTATCTTGTTATTTATTCATTAATTATACTGCTTTCTTATTCATGGCAGTGTTATTCATTAACTGAACTCTATCCATTTGCAGATTTTTTATTTTGAGCGCGTGACACCAGTGGGAGCATCATACATTCCATTTCTATCACGGCCATTCCCTAGTATGGCAGTTTGGGGGGACAAAGAAATAGGCCAGCGCATGACTTCATTGAAAAAATTGGGTGGATACAAAAAGAAAGGAGTAACTTTTGAAATATATTATACTCTTTAATTTGTTTGGTTATTGTTAATTATTTCATTATGGAAGATATTCTTTATATATCGTATGGTATTAACTAATATTTGGATTATCATAGCTAATGGTTACAGTTGAAGATTCACTGATAGTTCCTGACCAATATGATGGCCCCAACGAGAGGACAACCTGTGATCATTCAGTAAGTGTTCTTGTCACTATTTGCTGCATTACTGTGAGGACACAAGGCGTCTCGTACGCGCATCTCATGCATGTTACCTTTATGTAGGATATATACAGATGTAGAACAATACAAAATTTGTTTATTAATCTTGTCCATGAGTGCCACTTCACTGTGTTATGTAGGATATGGAGAAGAGATTGTCTAAGGTTGAGGTTGCATTGGCTGAATTTCGTACAGACCACGAAACATTGTCTGCAAAGTTCACAGTTGAAGTAACTGAAATTAAACGGATGCTGGAAATGCTTTCTAAACAGGTGTGTAAAATTGGGAGAGAACCCCCTGCAAACGAGTATGTCCAAGTGAGTACACTATATTAGTGTGTTATCCTTTTACTATAGTACTTGTGTGTCCTGCTTTGTATAATTTTTTTCGTGTAGAATGTGACACAGGACGTATTCGATGACAATGAAACCGATGTCCGGGATGACAGCAACAATGAGGTTATTTTACCCACAACTTTAAACCAATTAAATTGTTTAGTGCAAATGGACCTAAAATCGCAGACACGCAACTTTCAGGATGTTGATGGGTTGGTTCCCCATATTACTGATGTTAGTGATGACGTACGCAATGCAATAATGAACTACATTTTTCATGAGGGACTTGATGCAGAGTATGTCACAATTACTACCATGTGTACGTGTTTATTATTTGCATTTCTTATGCAAACCATACCTTACATGTTGTAATTTGACAGTGAGACGCTAGTTCAGTTTGAAAATTTTCATGCGACCAGAATGACAATGAATTCATTGGGACCTAGACAATGGTTACCGAGCGAGGTGAGTTATATAAATATATTCTCAATTTTGTATACCCACTTTTGACTTAATTGGCGATGGATTAATTGTATGCAATTATAAATATTTATATTTCTGTACACAGTTAATCAATGTCGCTGCATGCATTATGCCACCAACAGATATGGGGAAGAACGACACACCGAAGGCCAAGTGGTATATTTCGACTTGGTTTGCGGTAATACTCCACAATAAATTTTTGGTTTTATGTGCTTTTCTTCAACAATATGGTCATCTTTTGTTTTAATATTCAATATGAACTTACGTATTTATAATTTCACGTGCATGAAATGTAGCAAACAGTCATTCAGTATACATTTGAGGGGAGAACTAGTGATCAAATGCAAAGAAAAGTCATGAGATTGTGTGGATGATACATCGACGACATCACCATGTGTGACAAGGTATCACTGCATAAAAAATGACAACAGATTCTGCATTACAAAATCTTAATCTATGAAACTATGTACGTCACCATAGTGTACTGACTCCAATTGCTTTATGTAGATATATGTCCCCATAAATGACGGCAACAAACATTGGTTCTTATGCGTTGTGGACATACAACAGGAAGAAGTCCTCCTACTGGATACTCTTCTAAGTCCAAGAATGAAGCATGCATGACATAAGCAAGTGGATGATGTGGTATGTGTGATCTACTTTGAAATGCAAAATATGATCCATCCAACTTATTAGAGGGTGGATTTGGCAATTGTAACTTATTGCATTGTATGACTTAGTAGGTTGCAGCCTTGGGTAAACTTATTTGCCAGATTAACAAACATTTTGAAAGAGTAATCAGTACATGGCCCGTGATTGAACCAACTTGGACACCCAAACAGGTGAATGGATATGATTGTGGAGTTGAAGTTGTCAATATGCTCCATCAACCTCGTCTGGGGCAAGCTATAATGAAGGTGAATGGAAAAATAATGTTAATTTTTCTTGCTCGATTGTTCAGTTTTGCACATGTTATAACACTTCAAATTGTATGCAGGCATCGTCGTCAAATGTTAGAAAGGATCTGGCATTAAAGCTAATTACCCATCCACAAAATACAAAGCGAGATGAAATAATTGACAAGTCATTGAAGCTCATGGACATAAGTTTACCATAAAGCTGCATGAATCTTTATATTTTGCATACAGTGTGTATACATACGCCAAGATGGAATGAACACGTGCTACTTAACACCAATTAGGAGAAACCAACTAAGCCAAATGCAAGAAAAATGATCTGATGGTATGTTCTGAACAAAATATATGTACATTGTATTAACTTTTTTTTGGGGATACAAGTGGATGATTAATTTTTTATTGGATAATGAAGATGTTACCAATTTTATTGAGAGGTATGGCTTTACTGGATGGACTAACAATTGTATTGTTATGGGTTGGTTGATGTCCTACTTAACTGTTAGTTGTTATATCTGCTATGCCAGGCTGATTGGGAAATGGTCTGTTTATGTATGCTGTGATTTGGAGGGTGGAGGGTGGTGACAAGTGAAGGGGTTTTTTTGTTTATGAGTCTGGCCATGCAGTCTTGGATCATTCTTCTCTGCAATGGAATGCTTTGGGCTTGTTTTTTATGGAGGGTCTGTCTGCACTGATATGGGGGGCTGTCTGATCAGCTTCTGCTTTGTTGGATTGTTTGTGGGTCTGATTGCTGGCCTGCTCTGCAATGTTGCTCTGCTTTGCTTTGCTACTGAATGGAGCATGGAGTGGACTATGTAGTTAGTAGTTATCAGTGTTACATATTTGTTGATTGTAAGTAGACATGGTTTAATTTGTGTTGAAGGATTAAATCCATTTGTCATATTTTTTACAACATCTTGTTCCTCGCTTCTTTAAATTTATTCTTTTTGGAAATAAAATTTTTCTTTCTTTAAATAAAAAAAATTTAAAAAAATAGTGGTATGGGTTGGAGGTATATAAAAGTTTGATTGAGTGAGGCTCTCATGTTTTGGTAAATATGGTGTTGGGTAAAGTGATATGCTCTTGCACATTTTGAACTGATCTAAAATATATACACAGAATTTTTAGCAGACTTGATTTCTAGATTGATCGTGCCAGTTATGCAAAGCTTCTGGTGATGCAAAATTAGCAAGGTCTTCCACATTTGACAAATACGATTTTTTTGCTATTTTGATTCCTTATTTATGTATAGATTTGATATGGTTAAGAGATTCTTTGCTTCGCAATCTTGTGTAACTTTTGCATGAGATCAAAAACATTTCTATTTGTTACAAAAAAGATTCAAAATTTTTGATGTTAAGAGTAATTACTAATTTTCTTTTACGGCTATGGTAATATAGTTTTTTTTTTCCCTCAAAGTAAGGCTCTAACTCTCTCAGCCAAGTAAATGAAGTTGGAAAGGGCCAATTCGTCACTTAATAAATTAGGTCATATTTATAGTTATTACAATCCACTATTTAATAAAATAAATATACTAAATTTACTGATTTTAGCCAAAAAAATTATTTTTACAACATAATTGTTACCTTGTCAAATTATCAAAATTTTATGAGTAATATTTAATGACAAAAAAATAATAACCAGACAGTTTGTAATCTGCACATTTGAAGCAGAACATGTCCATGTTGATGGGTTGCTTGTCAAATCTCAAGGGAGATTTTTTGAGACTAACCAGCATAAAAAAGGAGACAAAGTGAGTTTGGACAATTCACCAGCCTATGCAGTCCACAAAAGTGGAGGGAACTGTTCCCGCCAACAGCAAGATGCTTCTTATATATGTGAATACGCAGGGAGAGAGTAACACTCATGTGAAAGGGTCAAAAAATTCACTTTACACCCCTCTGGTATAAGCTTATAGGACTATGGACTTTCAACAATGCAACTGTAGGAGAATGGGAATATTGAGGACATCATGGACAGATTCAAATCCAGGTAGGAGGTTTATTGGCTGTGAGAGATATGGGGTAAGATACTTATATTCTTCAAAAATAATTATTCCTTAATATTTTTTTAAATTTTAGCTTTTTTTGGAAATACATCATAATTTTAACCAAAAGTATGTACATGTAGGAGGCAGGTGGGTGCAATTATTTCTAATGGTATGATCCTCCAATGTGCGACCGATCGAAACATGTAATTCCAGGACTATTGCGATCACTGAAAAGGCATCAGACACAAGAAGAAAGAGCCACAAAGCTGGCCAGAAAGTTAAAGGTTGTACTTTTTTTTATCATGGATAATTTTTATTGCATACTGGCTTGCGAATGAGGCATAGCAGTGGGTCAAGATGGTGTAATAGATTATGTGGTGGTGTTGTGAATACCGAAAAGTCATGTTCCTGTGTTGGGTTTTGATGTGTGCTGGAAAAAGTGGAATGGAAATGCATTTTTTGTTTATGTACTTCATATGGCTAACCCTATGAGAACCGTTGAGTAAACATGTGAGTGTAATATAGCCAGATCCATATTCATACACATATATTGCTGTATGTACATATATATGTATATACTGCAGGTGTTTATACTGGATATATATATATATATCCAATATAAAAGATGTTGCAATTACAAAATCCAAAAAACAAAATAACAGAGAAATGCTTACTCTAAATGACTAAATCAAGCATATGACATCATTTTTCCACCATTAGCAAATCGCATACGTGCCTTGGAAACAACTTGGTTTCTCAATCTGTTTTTAATGTGGGTGACCAGTTGAACAGCTAGCTTCCAGTGCATATCATTCGAATCATCCTGACACCACTAATATTGTTAGTGTATGAAATACGAAAAGTGGTGAAATTAGTGCAACGTAGGTGTCCATCTGTTGTATTACCTTTACCATCCAGCCAGGACCTAACAAAGGTTCCTCCATGAATTTAATAACAAACATACCACAGTCGTGTCCATTATCTTGTCTTGGAGCCCATCCGGCTTCTATCAAAGGGAATGTGTGGAGAATTGGCTTGTACAAACAATCAATACACTGAAGTAAAGAATCAAGATACGCAACCACCTTCTTCACGTCGAGTAGTCGACGGTCGCTGTCCGTTAATGGCATAGAGTCAAGCAATACAACTTCACGCTCAACTACATCGATCATGCATAAGTACCAATGTAGATTGTTGTCGTTCATGGGAATAAAAATCTGCATTAAAAATTCAATAATCCAATGACAGTAAATGAAAACTCCATGTTGATTCAAGCAAATGATATATATATATGAAAGTAAGATATATATGAAGAACCTTGTCACAATCTTCAAATTTGTTTATGTAATCAAACAGGTTAAGAAATGAATCATTTGTGCATTGTACACCTGGATTGGACGATACTCTTCCAATTGCTTGTTACTGAATATATTCACAAATATTAGTCCTAACATCAGTCAATTTATGGTTGATGCATTGAAAATCACGATAATGCCGTTGACAAGGGTTGGATGCATTACCGAAAAGTATGTGGGCAAAAAGCATCTACTCTTCAGATTTAACGGATTCGTCTTCCTCCCTTGGATAGTAATGTATGCAACAAGATTTATTATCTTTACAACCAATATACGAATACAGACATTTCAATTAAGAGTTATTTACCATATTTATTAATCTAAAAACATTAATATTCGATGTAACTCACCTCAGCACAAATCCATTGAAAAGGGCATAAACTCATCATTGACTTTCTGGTTGCGAACTCGTGACTGAATTTAACCAAGACCTCACTGTCCGGCAACACAATTATATTATTGTATTATTTATGACAAACAATTTCAAACTTGTCTGGATGACAGTATTATACCTCATATCTAAAGAAGCATAAAAAATATATGCCAGTATTGATGTCGTATCAACGGTATTAATTTCGTCAATATCTGGATAATCCACGATTACTGGTGGGAGACACGCACTCGAATCTGAAATCTGGTTAACGGAACAAACTTTTAATGTGCAATAATAATCCATGGGTATCTCTAATACAATACCACTACATACCAACCTTATGAATCTATGCAACACTGGTGCTTTCCTTTTGGACAAACTTTAATCTTTTCTCAATTGCACTCTCTGTATTCAGTATAGGTTCAATGTCATTCTTCCTTCCATCAAGTAACTACAAAAGCAATAATTATTTTAGGTACATTTGAGTTAAATACATTAATGTGTTTGTGTGACATGATATGTAATTAGAACATGACCCGTTACCTTAAAAAACGCGTCCGTTGAACTGCTATGATCCCTAAAAATGCACTTTCTGCTTAAATTATTATTCACTTCATCATTCACATCTTTGTCCGCAACATTCATCTGCCATCGACTAGTCTATTAGAATAACTATGTCAATAATGTAAATGACATTTGATGGTGATTTTAATTAGCGTGAACAATTGACAACCTACCTCGGCTACTTCATATAGTGACTTCAACCAATTACTTATGGCATCAATGGACGCTACCAACTGTCCTTCTTTCTTTACATTCTTATTCAACCGACGATACTATACATGAAATAAGCACAATCTTAACAAAGTATACATGTTTCATACAACATGAAACTTTAAATTAAAAAATATAACACCTATCATACCTTCAGGAGTACATAGGGTGACTTCAACCATTTACTTGGTTTTCTTTTAGAACCTCTACGAACAATCTTTGCCATTCCTGACTTCTGTGTACAGGAGTATGATGCCGATTGAGGATAATCAATATTTGTGGGTTGAAACAATGCAAGTGCATTTGAATCAAGTTTGTTAAAATCTGTCGCCTGTATACTTTCACCCAACTTCACAGCAGAAAACGGTGTTGCAATATGATTATGCTTTTCAGATCCATGCATGGCCCACGCATTCAATCCATTACTCCTTCCATTACCATCCTTCACATCGGTCTCATTAGTGTGACCTTGTGGTATGCTGTCAGAATTGGAACTATCTCCTGATGTGGTTTCCATCATTTTTTTGAGAGTGAAAATCAATGAACTGAATTCTACAATCATTTTAGTTAAGTTTGACTGCATTTTGCACACAACGACGTCGACATTACAAAGTTTTTGTTCAATGGCCTTTGTCAATCATTTGCATATCATTTCACACATAAAAAATTAAATTTGTATTGTGGTAAAATATCAACAACACTTACTGTAAATCTTTCATCGCTATTCATTTGAGAAGCCTGAATTGTCGATATTTCTTTGACATGTGTGTTTGATAAACCATGATTGGTATCTGATAATGGAACCTATAATGAACATTTCATATAATTATTTATTATGTATTACAAGATAATTGCATAAATGAAAAAAAATGATACCCGCATATATTGTAGCCAGCCTGACTTCTTTAAAAGAATCACACGGTCATTAATTTCTTTATCACCCCATGCAGCAATTCGGGGAAGGGTTTGACCCATGTATGGAACATCCACAACTCCATATGGTGTCACCCGCTCAAGGAAAAACAGCTTCACAAAAAATGGTGAATGTGCCAAACTTTTTTTTCATGACCATTTATGCTATTAATACTAGAATGCAAATGTGTAGTAAACAATTAATTACCATTAGGACAAGTATGCACCCACTGATATTGTGCTGATTATTCAGCTTGTACTTCTGCACTCCTATAATAACGCCATCATACACAAGCTTCACCCAATTCTTCTTGCCTAAACCTCCAACATATATTATCGAGTGGATGGAAGATGTGCTAACCGTGGTCCTCATTATGGGAAGCAATAAATAACCAAATACAAATAAAACAAATATACGCTTGAACTTAACATAATTACCCTTCATTTCAAATAATAAATACCCTCTAGAACTTTCAAAGGAATAACCTTGAGTCCCTTGAACAACGATTCACATAACTCAATTATTCTATCAGGGGGCTCGCTCCTCTCCACATCTGCCCCTTCATTTCTCAGTCCCATTATCAACTCAACATCTACAGGAGAGAACTTCAACGATTTTCCATACACATTGAGTGCATAGCCTTCCGGATCAAAGCACTCCACTAACCATGCACACAAATCTCTCTTTATTTGTTTACATTTAAGGTTTAACACTCCACCCAAACCAATTTCTTCAACGCTACGTCGTTGTTCTTCACTTAACTTTTCTATTATCTTGATGACCATGCTTGGTGAACATCTTGTGCCCAGCTTGACCTTCATAATATCAGAAAAATACATATACATATTATGTACTGTTTTCTATGTATAAGTGCACATATATATGCCTTTCCAAACAAAATTCAAACTACCCCTTTGCAGTTCTTCATGTTTCCTTTCAAACGCATGTATTCCAACTTTGATGAATTCGCCAAATCTATGTATTTTCCTTTGTCAACATCAATCATCTTACGCCATTGCAGAGCACAATCTTTCATTGCCTGAAATTACTTCCATTACACTTGATAAACATGACTTCGCCAAATTACAAAGACTAACACGTTAAATATACATACCTGATTTTTTGTTTTCGCTTCTTCACCACCTTCTTTTCTCTTTAAATTCTCTTTGCTGCATATGGAAGCAAATGTTAAAGATTTAATCTACATCTTTAACCTACATCCACATCGATCATTATGGCAAATACCAAGTGACTCACCAGTAATAAATCTAGGCGGTTGATGGCCGATGTATTTTATTTGCATCCCTTTTACATTCGATGTACATCTTCTTTACCCTGAACATAAAATGTCTTCTATTACAACTTGAATATGTCCCAATGTTCAACAGCATAACAAAAAAAAAATATCGGTACTTACATGGATATTGCTTCAATCGAATGCACATACACGATTATAATGTATCAAACTACCGTCAAACGCGACTAACAACAACAATGGACTGCTCCGGCATCGCTTACAGTCGTCGCCCTACTTTTGGAAGTATTTGGTGGGGGAGAATAGCGTAGTGACGAAGGTAATAGTGCTGTTGGCGGGATCATCTGGGCGGGATACATTCAAAGTGGGAGGGAAAATAATTATTTAATAAATTTGTTGTCCATCATGCTGGGGTCCACATTTCCCTCTACATGAGTAGCAAATCATGTGGGCAAAATAAGATCGATCGTTATTAAATTAGATCGATCGTAAATAAATAAGATCGATCATACGCTTCCTTATTTGATATCACCAATGCAATGTATATCCTGTTAGGATCGATCTTTATTACTATGATCGATCCCAATTCCCCATTCCCCCCTATGAAAGACGCCCCCCCCCCCCAGTAAGGTTGTAACACAAGTAGAACAAAAAAAAAACCCCCTCAGATCGATCATGTAAATTTATGATCGATTGTATTTTCCCTTTCTTGTAACAACCTTGTCTTTATTTTAAAGGGTAACTTTACCACTATAGGTGTTAAGCATATTCTTACGAGTGGTAATCCTACCTCAAACGGTACTAACCTTGCATCAACATGTAGTATCTTACATCAACTTGTTGTAACCTTACTACAAAAATGTTTTAACCTCACCCCTAAATATTACAACATTACCTCTCCATGTAGTAACCTGACAACAATTTGTTGTAACCTCACCCATAACGATTACATCTTTGCTACATACCGGAGTAAGTTTACCTTTATGCATTGTAAGTGTTCCTTTTTAGTCGATAAACTTACCTCTTCAATTGATAACTTTACATCAATAAGTGGTAATCTTATTATTAAAATTGTAATCCTACCTACAAACGTAGTAACCTTACCTCTCCATGTTATAACCTCACCCCTAAAGGTTACCTCTTTGCCACTGACAGCAATTATTTAACCTTTATGCATTGTAACTCTCCCTCAATAGTGAATACAATTACCTTTCAGTGTGTAACTTGGCCTAACTAGGTGATAACCTTATTTTTAATATTGTCATCTTCCCTATAGAAATTGTAACTTTACATCAACATGTAGTAACCTTTCATCAAAATGTTATAACCTCCCCCATAACAATTACCTCTTTGCCACTGATTGGAGTAATTCCACCTTTATTTCTAATAATTTTCCCTCTATTAAACATAACCTTACCAATTAATGGATAACTTACCTCTACCGGTAAGATCGATCATGTGAATTTACGATCGATCTTATATACCCTTTCTTGTAACCTCACCACTAAATATTACCTCTTTCCAACCGAGAGGAGTAACTTTACCTTTATGCATTGTACGTGTTCCTTTTTAGTCGATAAACTTACCTTTATTTTAATGGGTAACTTTACCTCTATAGGTGTTAACCTTATTTTTACGAGGGGTAATCCTATCTCAAACTGTACTAACCTTACATCAACATGTAGTACCCTTACATCAACTTCTTGTAGCCTTACTACAAAATGTTTTAACCTCACCCCTAAATATTATAACATTACCTCTCCATGTAGTAACCTGACAATAATTTGTTATAACCTCACCTATAACGATTACATCTTTCCCACCTACACGAGTAATTTTACCTTTATCCATTGTAAGTGTTCTCTTTTTGTCGATAAACTTAATTTTCTTTCTATTGGTAACTTTACCTCAAAAGGTGGTAATCTTATTATTAAAATTGTAATCCTACCTATTAACGTTGTAACCTTACCTCTCCATGTTATAACCTCACCCCTAAAGGTTATCACTTTGTCACTGACAGCTATAATTTAACCTTTATGCATTGTAACTCTCCCTCAATAGTGGATACACTTACCTTTCAATGGGTAACTTAGCCTAAGTAGGTGATAACTTTATTTTTAATATTGTCATCTTCCCTGTAGAATTTGTAACCTTACATCAATGTGTAGTAACCTTTCATCAAAATGTTATAACCTCACCCATAACAATTACCTATTTGCCACTGATTGGTTGATTTCACCATTATTTGTAATAACCTTCCCTCTATTATACATAACCTTGCCAATTAATGGATAACTTATTTCACATCACCTATAAACCTACTAATCAAACTTGTAATCTTTCCTACAAAATTGTAACCTAACTTTTAATGTCCATAACATTCAATCATAAGATCGATCTTACATAATTTAAATAGAACACGGACCTAAGATCGATCGTACATATTTAAGATCGATCATAGTATTCATTATTTTGATCTCAACATGCACTGTATATCTTTTTAGGATCGATCCTTTTTGTTCATGATCCATCCCAATTCCACATTCCCTCCCCCCCATAGGCAAGACGCTCCCCCAGTAAGGTTGTAACATATGTACAGGAAAAAAATTTAATTAGATCGATCATGTTCTTGTATGATCCATCTTAATTATCCTTTTTTAAGGATCGATCTTTACTGTGTATAATGGATCCCAATTCCCCATTCCCCCCCGTAGGCAGGACGCTCCCCCAGTAAGGTTTTAACATAAGTAAAAAAAAAAAAAATTATTTAGATCGATCATGTGTATGTACGATCGATCTTAATTATCCTTTTACTCACCGGCTGAGCAAGTTATAGGTTTACAACACATGCTGGCCAAAAAAAAAAAAAAAAAAAATTAAATCATCAGATCAATGGTTCTGCACTAATGACCAGAACATCAACGGCTCCCAGGAGATATTCGGTACCGTAACGCATTTTGACTAGGCGGTACCATAGCCTGCGCCTATTTAATAAATGGAAAAGTCTACCATATCAAAAAAAAAAAAAAAGATTGAGTAAATAAATTTTGATGTCATGAAGTGGCATCACTTTGATGAGTGTCATTGGTGTGAGGTATCAATCGTGTTGTTGTGTTGTGTTGTATTATTTTTAATATTTGTCGTATTTGTGTCAATATTTATATTAATAAAAAATTATTTAATTTTACAATAACTTATATGATAGTATTTAAACAATTTAAATAATTATTTATGTTATTTTTTTTCCCTTCCTTTCTTTTTATCCTAACAAAAATTATACAATAGCAAGGACGGTTGGCTGCCAGTTTCAGGAACTTAAAAGAGTCAAGTAGTTTACACTTAAAAAGAGTCGGTATCTCTTCTTTTTCCTCCAAGGAGTTTAAACAGGTTTGTCCATTTGTATGAAGGCTAAAGGCTGCAATCAATAATTACACAATTAACTATGGACTTCAGCAAAAACAGATTTAAACACCTTCAAATATAATAACCTCGAGATCAGATCTTAATAATCACATAAAAAGCTATTTGCAAAATTAACTAGATTCATAGTTATCTGTTAAATTACAGAAGATATAAAAAAAACACTTCAAAAAACATTTATCACTTGAATTACCCCTCGGAAACTGGGGACGAAAACTGCCGAACCCTAAAAAAATAAATTAAGGAAAAATAATCTCACAACTTAGCTGCTCTAAATGTCAAAAATCTCAGCTCAATCGCAAAATTCATCATCAAAATTGAATTAATCCTCAAAATATATATTGAAACTAATTGAGAGTGCAATGAATTGACAATTGTGTTAGTAAAATGTATTAGATGGTGTTGTTGTTTCCGTTTTTTCAAAAGTTAAGTACTATTTCACTTGACGAGTCCAAAATCAACTGAGCTAGACCCAATAAATCAAAGAGGCCCAAGTTAAGTAAAAAGCGACCCAGGCCCAATAAATCAAGAAGGATCCCAAGTCACCAGAGCCCAAACAGAGACACTCAAGGGGGCGCCGCCCGAAGGAGGCACCCAAGGGGCGCCGCCCAAGGGGTCACCCAAGCCCCTGGAGCTGCCCAAGGGGGCGCCGCCCAGGGCTGGCCCTCCTGTTCCTCCTTCGTCTTCCTCACTTTCTCACTTCAGCACAAGTCCAACCCAGCTCAGGATACTCCTCTGACGGAATAGAAGAACGAGGGAGAGAATATCGGGATACGCACGGAGATCTAATCCTACCATAACTGTACTTACCAAAAAAGTAGCGACCGCCTCACCTCACCGCCTCACCATACCTATATAATGTAAGCCCTCTCCACATAAATGGCATGACCTGAGAACCTTGAGACCACTACTTCTCGTTCTCTCTACGCCTCTCTAGTTTTCTCGCATTGTAATACTCCCGGAGCATATTCTCCCGGTGACTTTTATTCATCAATAAAATACATCCGGCCACCGCTGCCGTTTCCGAGAGTGGAGTAGGTCACCCGGACTGAACCACTATATACCTTTGTGTTGATTCATTATTTACTGTTTTGTTATTAATCTCCTATTTACTGCTCATTAATTTCACCGTTACGTATACTTGACTGTTGATCTTGCGCAATACCGATTTGTGCATCATCATCACTCATTAAGTTTCTTAGATTATTAAAAAAAATATATAGACCACATATTCACTATATCCAATCTTCGATCTTTTCGATTTCTTCTATACTTTTTTCGGATTTGAAAAAGAGTAAGGAGAGAGAGAAGTACATAAAACTTAACAAGAGGATATGTTTATTAACCAACTCATTGCAATAAATTACAAATCAGTAATACTATACTGACTAAATTTTAGGACCAAATTTGGAACCCAAACGACATGGCAGCTGACTTGGGTTTCTTTATTTGGTGCCATGTTGGCTCCCTTCCCCTTAGCTCTCTCAGGCGCTTCCAAATAATAGGCCGCAGATGAGCCCCGAAGTGCTGGAGGAGAGGTCCACCTTCTGTGGGGCCAGGGAGTTCAAACAATCTGCGACTATAAGCAATGGCCAAGTCCACTAAAGCTTGATCTGTTATACTCTCTCGATGATCAGTATGCACCACCATGCACAATAGGAAAGACGATAAAGTAAAAACAAGTAAACCAAAGTCACCAATAAAAATTTATTTTCCTAAGAAAAGCTATTTGATAGCTAGCACGAACCTCAAACAACAAAAACCCTAAAATCCAAGATTTATATATCAACACAAAACAGTTAAAGCAAGCCTCCACTCTGGAAACATTAGTATGCATTAGTATGGGATAATATTAGAGTATTTCGGTCATATTGTGTTGGCCTTTGGGATCAAAGTAATGATTAAAAGAGACAATCGGGGATATGTTTGTATTTCATAGTCAGATGTAAAATTCTTGAATTTTTTAAAGATGAACAACTGTGAAAACATTTACTAATAATGTTTTCATTAATCAAAAACGAAAGTTGGGGACTCGAAAATGATCAAATACCGTCCTAGTCTCAACCATAAACGATGCCGACTAGAGATCGGCCAATATTTCTTCCAAGACTCTACCGGCACCTAATGAAAAATCAAAGTTTTTAAGCAATACATTACTACACTTGTATATTGGAAAACAAAAGACATGGCTATTGGCTAGGGTAATAGCATGTGCGAGGATATCAGTGTTGGCGAATTATGAAGTATATATAGATAGTTATGTGCATGGTTTGGAGTAATATTCCACGTCTTACCCACGGGAAATGGTGTTGGCGATGATCCACCTGCCAAGAAATTCAGCTTGTTTGGAGGAGAAGGATGATTTATTGCTACTACTTCCATTTGTTGGGAATCTGTTGGACAAGATTGGGGACTAGAGTTGTTCTCAGAATTTCCCTTTGTTTTCTGCTTTTTGCCCTTATGGCCATCACCAGTAGTGTGTGGTGTAATAGCAGCTGAACGGGCCGTATCTGCAAGCCCCATCACAACTTGATAAACAAGCACTTTGGCGTGTGATATATATGTAAGTCTTCTCCGATCCTCACCGAAGACGAAAGAAACTGAGGTGCTTATCAAATTTTTTTTTATGAAGGTTAGTGTTTGAATTAGTGAATCTAATTACAAAATTCTAACATAATCATATGATCTAATTATAATCATTTTTTTTAATAAGTACAGGATCACTCTATGATGAATCTCCACCGCACAAATGGCCCCAGAATACCTATATATTTTGTTAAGAAAATGCTGAATAGACTTAAAATATTGACTTGATGAATCACTAGCATTGAATAGATAATTAAATCAAGTGTCTGTGCCAACTTATGCGCACGTCGATTAACTCTCTCCCCGATTCAGTTAAAGGTAAGCTATCCAATTAATTGATTATGTCACTGCGTAGCATTACTGGAGTTTATACTTAGTAGCATTAGTAATCTATATAATAAAGTAGCTTACAATTCAAATTTCAAAAGATAAACAAAATGACTTTTGCTTTTCGCGGTTCAGATCGCTTTAAATTTTATTTTAAAGTTAATCTAACGACTAATATTAACACCCTAAATTTAATAGAAAAAATAGGCCTCTAATGATGTGTTTGGAGTGACTTTTTAAAGGGAAATACTATGTAACCTAAATTTGTATCCCAAATGAATAGAGATTTGTAACCTAAATTTGTATCCCAAATGAAATTTGTATCTCATAAGTACTTTAAAAAAAAGTAGTGTTTGAAACCGCCACACCACTACCTCTACCACCACCACCCCCACCTTACCACCACCATACCACCCCCACCCCCACCCCACCACCACCACCACCATCACTATCTCCACCCTACCATACCCATCACCACCACTGTCGCTACCACCACCTTACCACCACTACCATCACCATTGCTACCACCACCAAGATCGTCGCCTTACCCACCA
Organism: Ilex aquifolium; assembly: GCA_951799425.1. Lineage (NCBI taxonomy): Eukaryota > Viridiplantae > Streptophyta > Magnoliopsida > Aquifoliales > Aquifoliaceae > Ilex > Ilex aquifolium. The sequence continues at coordinate 4,975,314 of OX637399.1, read as the reverse complement.
CAATCATCACCGTCTCCCATTATCACCACTGTCGCCCACCACCACTACCACCGCTCACCTCCACTACAATCGGTACTTAAATTTTTTTATCTCTCCTCTATGTTTGTGATTTGATTTTGGGTGTGAATACAAATATGTTGACCATTTTTTTTATTACTCCGTGCCTTCAGGCACGGGGAATAACTAGTATTACTATATTAGAGCATATCCAAGTTGGCGGCTTGCCATTTCTTGAATGATTGATCACCGCATAGCATTACTCGTGACAAGCCGTTGTTCGGGATGGACGTTGACCGGCCGGAAAACACAACGCTCAACAAAAAAAAGAATACGCTAAAAAAAAAAATAGTAACATCAAACAATAACATGCTCAATAAAAACTTAATTAAAAATTTAATCATTGTAATATAGTGACACCCCACAACAGAATAAATATTCACATACGGTGTCACTCTACTGCAATAATTAAATTTTTTATTGAGCATGTTACTATTTGATATTACTGTTTTTTTGTTGAACATGTTACTATTTAATATTACTATATATATATGATAGAAAAATAATTTTAATATTAGCACAATTTTCAAGTTAGGAGTTGTTATATTTGAACATATTGAAACTAACAATGATAGACAATATTTATGGTAAGGACAATTATAGAGTACATTTCAAAAAGAATTTGAAATATTTTAATATGTGTACTTATTGACAACTATTTGATGAAAAAGAAGACTTAATGGAATATAAGTTTGGAGGTGATATTTAAAGTCAAATAAGTTCTAAAAAAAATACCCACAACCAATTATCCGCTTATTCAATATACAAGCCCATCCTGATCCAATATCTCTCGGAAAATTTTTTACTTGTATGATTATTTACAACTTTTTACATTAGTAATGGCTCAGAGTTATATCACAAAAAAAATTATAAGTTAACTTATAATTTTTTATGCAATATCTCTGTTGATATAGACACATCCAAACTCATTGTCAAAGAAAGGCAAGTGACCTGCTCAAAATGAACAAAGATAAATAAAAATTAAAAACACAGTGGATCTTATTATCTACAAGTAATTTTCTTTAAATCTAATATTGAGACTTAATTCACTACAATTATCAGATAAATTGTGAACTTTAACATTAAATAGGACTATCTTTTTATCCCAAAACTATAATAAATTAAGTGTACCGAGTTAGGTTTCAAATTAAATACAACTACCATTTTTCTCGTTTTTGGAAAAGTCTTTTTCTATTACCTGCCTTACTACATGTGCATTAACTACTGAATGCTACCTCATTGAGCCTGTGCCACTTGAAAGTAAATGAATATCAATTGAGGTTGGTAGCTTCAACTGTTAAAGGCAATGACATCACGGCTCTACTCAATTAAAATTAATGCGACGTGGACCTGATCAAACTACGTTATTTTCTCCTAACACTACATGCAATTATTGATTTTTTTGTTGTACAAGACAATCGAGTATTCCTCGGTTATGTTACTGTGGAAAAAGTTCATGTTACTGTACGTGAACCGAAAAATGGAGTTCAAAATTTCGATATCTTGATATTCATAATTTGTGTTGAGTGTCGTAATTTAACTGTCAATTGTGTGTTACTACTCGTCATTTTGTAAATTTTCAATTTGTTGATCGTATTTTCACTAAAATCATTCAAAAATTGATATTATTGTAAAAAAACTATTGTCTTGTATTTTGTAAAATTATGTGTTACTGAGCAGAAAGTTTTGATGTTACTGTGAATATTAAAGTGTATATTACATAATATACATCTCAAGGTTTGCAACTGTATGCTAAAATTCACTATAGTAACATTAGTGTACTGGTAACACGACCCTAACTCTAACTTCAATCATATAGTAACATGAATGTTACTATATATTAACATTCGTGTTACTGAACTCTGTTGGCATTGTTCAACCTCTCTATATTATGCATTACTGTTGTTAAGGAAATTTTGTGATCGAATTTTGACTTAATAGACCAACAATTTATTCGTACATTAAGATTCCCATATATAATTATCAGAATATAAAACTTTCATATAAAACTTCCGTTAATTATTATAATATTTAATAAACAGTTTCCATATATAACTCAATCAAGGGTTTCCATATATACCTCAATGATCTAACATATGTGACTTTCCATAATTGGACAAAACTAACACCGTTAGGGGTAATTTGAGATTTAAAAAATAAGTGGACTTAAATATTTACATATAAGTTTAAACATAGACTTACCCCCAAATAAGTTTCCTTCCAGGACTCAAGTCATTATAAGTCCATCTAAGGGGACTCACCCTCAATTTTCACTTAATATTAAGTCCGTTTTTATCTCTATTGTCTAAAATACTCCTAGTAGTTATGTTTAATTAAAACAAATTTGAAAACTAACAACTGTTAAATTTTAAGAGTTTGACTAAAATTAAAATTCTCTATCTCTCTCTCTTTCTCCATATTTATGTATATCCATATATAGAATAGGACTATTTATTTCTCTCTCTTAAACACAAAAAAATAATATTATTAAAAAAAAAATAACATTGAGTATTAATATTTAAAAAAATAACAGTAGTAACTAGTAACATACTCAACAAAAACAGTAACATGAACAGTAACATACCCAACAAAAACAGTAACATAAACACTAATATGGTAACAATATATATACAGAGAGAGAGAGAGTATCATTTATTCTTTCAATTTGAATTTCAAATTATGTAAAAAAAAAATTATTGGCATATCTTAATTGATAGTGAATTAAGGGATAATAATTTTCAAGTTAAGAAACTAATTTAAAGTTGTTTTAAAGAAAGAGTATTTTAGAGTTTTAAAAAAATAGTATACTTAATTACTTATTAGTAAGATTAAAAACGAATTTATCTTAAAATACATTTTTTTTAACGGACTAAATTCATTATAAATCATTTAAGGAGGATTCAACTCCAATTTTTACTAATATTTAATGACAAAAATTATGCCACAACATTTAGGATACAAAATTTAGTAAAAAATTTTGATAAGTATAACATTTTTGTTCAATGGAGTGGGGTGCTCCGAAAATCATGGAGTAGATTAGGCATGCTTTTTCTCATGCAAGATTTTTAAGTTTTAATAAAGAAGGGATGTCTTATTCCTTCCAAGAAATGCTTTTTTGGAGTGATTGATTGGCAATATTCGTGCCATGATTATTTTTAACTTTTAATAAAGGAAAATGCTACATAATTTAAATAAAATTCGAGAGTTAAAACTCAAATACATATTATTCCTTGGATGAGTATGAGATGAATGGATTTCACTGAAAAAATTGATGGAACCCACTCATCGAAAGGATAATATGCATTTGAATTATAAATTTTAAATTTCATTTGAATTTTATAGAATTACTCATTAATAAAGGAGCCCTTTCAATGGAGTGAAGACTAGTTTTATTCCTTCCAATCCAAGAAATGCTTTTTTGGAGTGATTGATTGGCAATAAATATTGGCAATATTTGTGCCAAGGGTCCCGTCATGATGGAGGAATTTTTAATTCAAGAAGCTTTTTTCGGATTAAATTCTTTTAGGTTCGTTTGTTTAGCTGGAGAATGATAGAAAATGTAAGAAAGATAAATTCATGCTTGAATTTTTTCACAAATAACTAATTTTTTTTTCTTGTAAAAAACACAAGAAAATGCAAGAAAGTTGTGATCTATAACTAACTTCTTATTTTACCCTTATTTTTCTTAAAATATTTTATTGGTTATTAATTCTAAAAAAATTTGGTATGAATTTAATTAATCATATAATTTGACCTAAAGACCTTTATAGTAGTGATAGTCCTAAAATTAAGTTTCGATATGAATATGAAACTTTACAACAATGCAGTAGCATAATAGGTATATATATCCAGTTATTTAATTCGATGTGAGCAACTTTTGACTAGATTAAACAAAGTTGAGATGCTAAAGAAGAGGAGAGAGGAGAGAGGAGAAAGTGATCAGAGATAATTTATTAGCTCAAAGGCAGTACGAAATCCATATGGAGGAAAAGAGAAAAGCAGAAGATGTAGCATCGAGGGCTCAAATCATGACAAGGTCTAAATCTAAAAAAAGCTTCAAGATGCTGAAACAGAAGAAAGACTATGGGTTTAGGCGATATTAGTCTCTTGCTTATTTTACAAAGACAAGGACTTTGAATTGGAGCAGAATGGCACATGGGTGCAGCGAATAATAATGATATGGTTTCATTATAATTATTAGATTAATACTAAATTTCAATATTTGATGTTGTCCACCGTCAATCTAACGCGCTACCTTATGAATAAATGAATTGTGGTTGATACAAGTACAAAACTTTACAGCAATGCAGTAGCATCATAGGAATATATATCCAGTTATTTAATCCGATGTGAGCTTGATCTTAATTGCCAGATTTGTGTTCGACGAGTGGACCGTGGATCCAACCCTTTTACATGTTCTTTCTTTATTAATGACCTTGTTGATTAATTACAATTTACATTACTATCAAAAAAAAAAAATAATTACAATTTCCATTTTCTAAATGGTTGTTACACGTTTGCCCTTCAATATAATTAGGGTTAATAATTGACTGAGTTATTAGGCTCGACTCTAATAATTTTTTAAACTCGTTTAGAAAATAAACTTAAAAAGGCTCGCCTCATTTATATGTAAAATAATCAAACTACTCTGGTTCAGCTCGTTTCAAGCTCAACTCATGTTCTAAACAAGCCGAATTCGAACAATTTTTTAAACTCGTTTAGAAAAACGAGTGCAACAGGCTTAGCTCGAACTCGCAAAGTTCAACTCGATTATTAAGCCTAAATATAATCAGCCCAATCACTCGTATGTGTAATCATCAAAAAGTAACACAAAAAACTGTAAATGAAGTTCAAAAATAAAAAGAATTGTAGAGAGTAATCAATAAGTAAACAATATTGCAAGTATTTCACATGTGAATAGGAAATTTCTCGATTTGTCACTTTCTAGAAAAATGTTATTTTAAGTTGATTTGCTGATCTAATGTGTTATAACTATTGAATTGACAATCAATTCTAATTAATATACTGGCAAGTATGGAAAGAAAGATGCAACAGGCTTTTTGAGAATCACTATCTCCACTATACTATTCTTGTCAAGAAGGTGTTTCATTTTTTAAGGTTGCAAGTGCATATTATTAAGCCTAATCGATCATCAATCAACGTTTGTGGAGTTTTATTTCGATTAAGGTGATGTAATTTTATGTTATTGTCTCTTGTTGATGTTAGTTTTAAGCTCTTGTGTTGAGTGACTCTGGGTTGAAGTTTTGTCATGTTGATTATTTGATGCAAGATCATAGCATGGAGTTTTTGGAGATCAGTACTAATGAGCGTGTTTTCATTCATTCTTTTGATTGAAAATTGTTGGATATCATGTTTATTTCTCAGTCCGTAATTATAGGATCGCGTCTGTTACGATCCTATAATTACGTGATTTGGTTTGACTATTATATATTTGTATTTATTGCTTTTTATTTTCTTCCTTTCTTGTAATATACTCTTGTGAATATAAATACATTGTCTGGCTCCTCTATTGAGTAAGCCAATACAATCTCCTTTTTGGTATCAGAGCCAAAGCACGTAACCCTCAATTCCCCCTCCTTCTTCGTCCCATTTATTCGTAGACCTAACCCTATTCCTTGTTGCAGACAAACAGCGAAACAGGGGAGATTTTTGTTATGGGGGCACTCCCTTTGGTTCCTCTCATGAACTAAGGGTCCTTTGCTTCTTATTATGTTTGGGCTGCTAGTGTTTTCGGCGGCAAAGATTTGACGAACTTCTCCGCCGAGTTCTTTCTGGCAGATTTTTTTTTTTTTCGGTGGTTTTTCTAAACTTATTGGATTGTTTCTTCAGCAGATTTTTGGACTATTCGTAGCAGATTTTTGGACTGTTGGAGGCTTGTTCGTGTTATACTCCGTATTGTTTTCTCGTGCAATCCTATTTTTTGTTATGGGGGATTTTAGTGGTAAAAGTGCTGATGTAACTCCCGCTCAACATACACCTACCCAGCGTGTGACTAGTGTGCTCTTGAATGGTACAAATTTTGCTTCTTGGTCTCTATCATTTCGTCTTTATTTAGGTGGAAAAGGAAAGACATGGTGGATTCTTGACACTGAAAAAAAACCGGCGATAGGCGATCCCAAATTTGCCCAATGGGACATTGACAATTGTACAATTCTAGACTGGCTCTTTAATTCTATGGAGCCTAGGATTTACAATATGTTCATGTTCCATGAGACCGTCTATGAATGTTAGAGTGCTTTATCACAGATGTACGCACATGCTCGCAATGAGACAAGAATATTTGAGCTTTATCGGGATATCTCTCGTGCGTCTCAGGTTCTTTTACAACTATCAGTAGTCGATTTTTTTGGGTACCTGCAATCTAGATGGGAGGAATTGGCTCAATATGAGCCTTTGAGCGAATTTTCAGCAGATGCAGCTACTATAGTGGTCAAAAGGCTCAATTGGCAGCACACATATCAATTTTTAATGGGGTTGAAACTTGAGTTTGAACCTCTTCGTGCTCAGATTCTCAACACCTCACCTATGCCATCACTGTATGAGACCTTTGCCACTATTGAGAGTGATGAGCGCCACATGCGCCTGCTTCAGATGCCTCCTACTCATGCCTCAATTCCTGAGTTAGTTGTTGTTCCTGATCAGATGGCCTTTGCAGCTCATTCTGGGACCCGTCCTACTGGAGGCCCTATGACTTGCCATCACTGTGGGGCAATGGGTCACGTTAAGGCCCGTTTCTTCAAACTTCACCCTGAGCTAAAACAGAAATTTGTGAAGAACAGGCCTGGGGGGGTCTTCACGTTCTGCTGCTGTTGCTGAGACAACTTCAGGACCCGCCACTTCTCAGTCAGATTTGAGCCAGCTTCAGGCACAGTTTGGTCTTCTCCAGCGCCAACTTGGCTCTCTTGTTCAGCGCAACGCAGGTACAAGTGTCACTCCTACTGCCACAGTGGCTATAGGTACTCCCACTGCTCTTCATGTTAGGTCTGAGACAGCTACTTGGGTTCTAGATTCAGGAGCCAATGATCACATGACTGGTGAGTTATCACTTTTTTCCTCTCCTGTTACTCCTGTTCACCAGTCTGTTTGCTTAGCTGATGGATCCACTACTCAGATACATAGTAAATGCAATGTGTCTTTATCTCCCCATATTACTCTTTCTTCAGTTCTTTATGTCCCAAATTTTGCATTTAACATTTTGTCTGTTAGTAAACTTGCTAAAAGTTTTAATTGTGCGATCATTTTCTTACATAATCGTTGTTTGTTACAGGACCTGAGTTCGAGGAAGATTTTTGGCAGGGGATATGAGTGCGATGGGCTTTACTACTTTGGGGATCCTCCACATTTACCTCCTGAAGCTTCTGTTCTCCAGGCCTCTGTGTTACCTGAGTCACACTTTTATGTTTTTTCTTTAAAAACATTGTCTTTATGGCATGCTCGTTTGGGTCATGTCAATTTTCAATATTTATGCAAATTGTTTCCATCTTTAATAAATGCTTACAAGACTCATAATTTTCGTTGTGTGGTTTGTGAACTGTCAAAACATATTCGCTCTAGTTATATTCCCCGTATGCATCGTGCTTCTGCTATATTTGATCTTATTCATTCTGATGTGTGGGGACCCTCTCCTGTCACTGTCCTTTTTGGTCACCGTTATTATGTGACTTTATAGATGACTATTCCAGGTGCACTTGGGTTTACCTTCTTAAGAAAAAATCTGAAGTCTTTCCGCTGTTTTCTCAATTTCTTAAGATGATTCAAACTCAATTTAATACCACTGTTAGGAATATTCGATCTGATAATAGTCGTGAGTACATTTCTAATGATTTCCGATCTCAGCTTAACCAACAGGGCATCTTGCAACAATTAACGTGTCCTTACACCCCTGAGCAGAATGGTGTGGCCGAACGAAAAAACCGACATATTATGTCTGTTGTTCGCTGCCTTTTACGTGGCATGGAGGTTCCCAAATATTTTTGGCATATGGCTGTCCTAACTGCAATTTATTTAATCAATCGCACTCCTAGTAGAGTCTTGTCCGGTAAAGCCCCACTTCAGCTTCTTTATCCTGATCAAGTTCTTTTTCCTATTCTTCCACGGGTGTTTGGATGCACTTGTTTTGTCCAGGACCAACGTCCTACTCGTACCAAATTAGATGATAAGGCTATCTGATGTGTGTTCTTAGGATACTCTGCCATGTCTAAAGGGTACCGTTGTTATGATCCTGTGTCCAAACACCTATATCACTCATTTGATGTCACGTTTTTAGAAGATGTTCCGTTTTTTGGTACAGCTCCTTCTGTGCAGGAACCTCCATCTCTTCCTCCTAAAGAAGCTAGTCCCGTTTACCCTTTACCCATATTTGATCCTTCTCCGGAACAGGTGTCATCTACACCTATCCCCTCTCCCCTATAGGTTTATTCCAGGCGCCCTCGTCCTCAGAATTCTCTGTCAGAAGCATCCTTGGATTCAGGTATACCTTCTTCCCCTGTCCCTGTTCTTACTCGTCCTATTTCTCCACGTTATCCTACCCGTATCCGTAACCCCCCTAATTGGTATGGTTTTTCTAGTAGCACTAATCACCCAATATCCCAGTTTGTCTCTTATGATGGCCTTTCAGATTCTTATCAGGCTTGTTTGGGGAAGTTTGACTCTATTTCTATTCCCCACTCTGCATCTGAGGCTTTTCAGCATCCACAGTGGATCTCTGCTATGCGAGCAGAAATGGATGCTCTCCAGAAGAATCACACTTGGGATCTAGTGACTCTTCCTCCTGGTATGAAGACTGTGGGATGTAAGTGGGTGTTTAGTCTGAAGTACTTACCTGATGGTTCCATTGAGCGTTACAAAGCTCGTCTTGTTGCTCAAGGATTTACTCAGGTTCCAGGGAATGACTTTAGTGCTACTTTTGCCCCGGTGGCAAAGCTAACTACAGTTCGGTTGGTTATCTCTCTTGCAGCATCTCATTCTTGGCCTCTTCATCAGCTAGATATCAAGAATGTCTTCTTGAATGGTGATTTACTCGAGACTATTTATATGGATCCGCCCCCTGGATTTCGGGCTGAGAGGGAGTATGCGGGAAAGGTATGTTGTCTCCGCAAATCCCTTTATGGGTTAAAGCAGTCTCCAAGGGCATGGTTTAGCCGTTTCAGTGATGTGATTTTATCCATGGACTTTATTCGTTGCCAATCTGATCACACATGCTTCACTCGTCGCCAACCTGATGGACGATGTATTATTCTTTCTGTGTATGTTGATGATATTATCATTACTGGAGATGACTCAGTGGGTATTGCTCAAGTTAAGAAGGATCTTGCTAGCTTCTTTGATGTTAAAGATTTGGGCCTTCTTCGATACTTCCTTGGAATAGAGGTTGCCAGATCTAGTCATGGGATTTCTTTATCTCAAAGAAAGTATACGTTAGATCTTTTATCAGATACAGGGATGCTTGGATGCAGACCAGCTACTACCCCTATGGATCCAAATCAGAAGCTCTCTGTAGAATCAGGAGATTTACTTGATAACCCTACTTCATATCAACGTCTGGTAGGCCGTCTCATTTATTTGACTAATACCAAACCTGACTTAGCTTTTTCAGTGAGTATCGTGAGTCAGTTTATGCATGCTCCACGCACAACTCACTTGGATGCTGTTTATCACATCTTGAGATATCTCAAAGCAAGTCCAGGCCTTGGATTGTTCTATGGTTCGGGTACTCAGTCTGGAGTCTCATGTTTTACAGATGCTGATTATGCTGGATCCAAGACAGATAGACGATCTACCTCTGACTTCTGTACTTTCTATGGTAAACATCTTTTATCATGGAAAAGTAAGAAGCAATTTGTTGTTTCTCGATCCTCTGCTGAAGCAGAATATCATGCCATGGCACAAGGCACCTGTGAGCTTCTTTGGATTCGATCGTTACTTATTGAGTTGGGATTTCCAGAGACGGATTCTTCTTACTTATTTTGTGATAACAAGTCTGCCACAATGCTTGCCTCCGATTCAGTGCTCCATGAGAGATCGAAACACATTGAGGTCGATATCCACTTTATTCGAGAGAAAGTTCGAGCTAGCATTATTACTCCATCATTTGTTCCGTCTTCAGAGCAGACAGCAGATATGTTCACAAAGTCAGTGGGGCCATCCCTTTTGAAGTCTTCTATAGTCAAGCTTGGCTTGATTAACATCTTCGCTTCAGCTTGAGGGGGAGTGTTGGATATCATGTTTATTTCTCAGTCCGTAATTATAGGATCGCGTCTGTTACGATCCTATAATTACGTGATTTGGTTTGACTATTATATATTTGTATTTATTGCTTTTTATTTTCTTCCTTTCTTGTAATATACTCTTGTGAATATAAATACATTGTCTGGCTCCTCTATTAAGTAAGCCAATACAATCTCCTTTTAAAAGGAACGTTGTCTATGATTTACATCACTTTTAAATTAATTTTGCAGGTGAGAGAAGAACATGTCGATCCCGCCGAATTCATTATGGAGAGGATGTGCACCAAACTTCCCTCAACCTGTCAATGAAGAAAGTGAGCACGGAGCTCAATTTTTGGTAGAAACTTTTTACTACTTTAATTGTCATATTGCAGACCCCCCCCTCTGCCTGACATAGTGTACAGAAGCAGCAATAGAGAAGTAGACATCCTCCGCCATGTCTTTCGCTGGGATAGTAGGTCCTATGAGGATGTTTTTCAGAATGGATTTCAAGCATGGCATCAAGAAGGTATTTCAGATGAAATCTACTTCAATCTGGATCACTTTGTCCATCATGGCGATAGGCCTCTTGATTCCAGCCGGCCCGCCACCCACGCCTTTGTTAGCACCACACTTAGCAGCAGTTGGCATCCTAGCATTGACCCTGAGACTACGATGGAAATATATCGATACGAGATATATGCTCCTGGTGGCATTTGGGTTGCTGAGACTCTTGGTGATCGTTACCAGTACCGTTCCCAAGATGAGGTTTGCTTTGTTGCTGGCATTGCCCCTCAATACATTCGGTCTGCCCAACGCTTTACGCTTACTCGTGGTAGCACGAGGTTACCTGTTACCCAACACCTCAGAACTTCAATATTTCTTCTTCATTGATTACAACGTTTTTTGTTTCGATAAGTTTAATATATTAGTGAGATAACAAATTTATATATTGCAAAGTGAAAATTAAGGGCTTAGTGACAACAGTTGTGCGATGCATGCAGGTTTACAACGCATAAGAGAGCAGATGATAGAATAATAGTAAATGAGTACTATGATCCACAATCGCATCCACCAAGATTGCTCAACATTCGAAGGCCAATATTCGACTACGTGGATGAACATGGTGAGAGGAAGCTTCTAAAAATTGTCATTTACCGACGTCGTGCCGTCTCCGATCGAGAGAAACGAGAAGTGTCCACTAACTCTGACGACCCCATGGATTGGTATGCTCGCGATGTGGCAAACTATGAGAGCTACATAGATGCTGCATTTCGTTCGTCTAAACCAAATGAAGTCTATCTATTCATGAAGAACGAGTATGTGCTGGTGGACTATGCTCCACCCTCGACAAAAGACAAGGTGTTGAATGGACCGCTTCTTATCTGCGATGGGTATCCATCCCTCACGAGCACAGCCTTTGCAGAACATGGAATAGACTGTGCTTTTGGGTCTTATGATAAGGATAACGCGTTCATCTTCTCTGGGAATCTCTGTGCACAGATTAACTACGCACCACACACCACAAATGACAAGATAATCAAAGGCCCGAAGACCATCACTTCAATGTTCCCCTTCTTTAAAAGTGATGGTGTAAACCTCCGGATACGAGCTAAGGAACCAGATTAATTGGCGTGAACAGTTTGCATGGGGACTAATATGGCATCTGAGCTACAAGGCTCATGAAGTGGAGAATGAAAGCTCTAATTAGTCGTGTATAATGTGTGAAATACGGTGGAAATATAGTGGTTCACCGGCCAGTGAGCTCGGCTAGTCCACTCTCTAATGGAGGCTCTTGCTCCTTCTTCTTTATTGATGAATTGAAGGTGTTACAGTCGAATACTCAGGGAACTAGGGTTCCAAAAAATCTCCCCCCTCTAATGGGGGATATCTCTTTCTTTTTATAGCCTCATATTCACCTCTAATACGGGACTATCCTACATTGGAGGGATCGTGCCCTATCTTCATCCACAATTCCGGAGTTACCTAAATTCCTTATGGCTGGCTTTAAACGGAGAGATCTTTGCCTTCTTCTGTGGGATCCTCCTTAGTTTTAGGAGGAGATCATGGTTAAATACGGGTTTTCTGCCTCGGATTGGATTCTACCTCCTTAATAAGGGTATCCGAGTCGTCTTGTTGTTCCTTCAGCATTTCTCCTCTCGCGCCTTCGACTAGGAGCTCTTAGTGCTGACTGGATGAGCTCTGCTCATGGCTAGGGGAGCTCAGCTTATTTTGCCTGAGCTCCCGAGCTGAGCTCTCTTACTGAGCACGTGCCAGTTTTATTCTGGGTATCATCAGTTGCCCCCCAGCCCTTGCCTTGAGTTAGCTCAGGCAGGGGATGACTTGTACAAGACGAGTTAGACGTGCGTGTGGCTGGCACGTGGCTGGAGGATTTCTGACGGTTTTATAGCCATCATGACTTTCCTCGATTCCCGCGCACGTCTCAGCCCATGTCTCCCAGGCTTTAAATGCTTAAAACGGCTATCTAAACTGCTTCTTCGCACTATTCATCTTCTTTACTGCCCTTCGTCTCCGCTCTCTCTGTGATCCCAGTCCTTCTTGCCTTGGTTTTTCTATTTTCTTGCCTGAAATCGAATTTTCGGACCTCGTTTCGAAGACTTGCGACGCCTCCTTTTCCGATTTCGTTCCAAGTTCCTGTTTGCCACTATCCCTGGGTTAGGTACGTCCTTTGCCCTTATTTCTTCCTTTTTTGCTCTGGATCCCTCGAGTTCGAGGTGGTTATTGCATTTTTGGGCTTTTCGGTTCTTTTATTTTTGGAATCGTGACCATTGTCTAGCCCCACTTCACCACTTCGTGGATTGGGGTTCTGTAGTTCATATCCTTGCTGTTGGGAGCCACTGTGTTGATTCCCGGGTCATTAGAGAGTGCCTGACTAATCCCCCTTTGCTCTATCGCTCTTTCCATCTTCCTTTTTCTCTCCCTATCATGTCTGTTTCTTCTGAAGCCACTCGCTCCTCTGTTTCACTTCTAGGATCTAGGTCAGCCGGGGAAGATACGGATTTAGGGGAAGTTGGTGATGAGATTGATAACTTTCCGGGTGTAGAGGCTGTAGAGGCTGAGGTCTACACCGAGGAGCCTCCCTCCACCTCATCTTCCCTGCCCCCCAGACCCGACAAAGGCAAAGCTAAGATAAGTGGAGTCGGGGTGGAGGAAAAAACCTCGTATCTAGGGCTTGCCTTTAGGCATGCCAAATCTGTGGGCTGCAGTAAAGAGGCCCCTAGGCTAATGAAGTCTTATAAAGTTCGGTATGGTTTTCCCCCTGGGGTCGAACCCTGGTGCCCAGATCGATCCGTTTGTTATGTAGAAAAAGTTCATAACAGAGTCTGCTTCTTTCTTGCTGCTTTTGACAACGGCCTTCGCTTTCCTTTGCATCCCTTCATCAAGGCTGTTCTGCAACATTTTCATGTGTGCCCTTCCCAGATCTCCCCCAACTTCTATGGCGTCATGGTTGGTCTGTTAGTCCTGTTTAAGAAGCATAAACTTGGGATTCCTAGCATTCCTTTGTTCTTAGAGCTCTTCAATGTAAAACCGACCTCTGGAGGCTTCTTGTATGCCTCCAAGCGTGCCAGCGTTAGGCAGCTCATCTCTGACATTCCGACCTCCCATAAACACTGGAAAGAACATTTCTTCTTTGTCGGGGGCACCAATTGGGAGTACAACCCTGCTGATAAGACAGACACACTCGGTATCCCTACGGCCTGGGCTGAACCAGATAATTTACGTGAGTCCTTACTTGAGTTCGAGCTCTGATCTGGAACCTGCCGGCCTCTTATCTTTTTCTTATTTGCATACTTTCTTCCTCTTAGGTGAACGCTACGAGCTCAGCCCTGAGGACAAAAAGTTGCTAGCAAAGTTGGAGAAGATCAAGCCAGAGAAGTACGCCGACTTGATTGAGTCAAGGAACCTGGTACAGCTAGGTCTGAGTCTTCCTGTGGCGACTTTAGCGATCCCCTTGTCTGTTTTAGGGGCTGACGAAGGTGATTTCAACGCCATTCTTTTTCCTTTCTTCATTATCTTTCCTTCCTTTCTCTTTTTCTTTACATTTTCCTACTTCTTCCAGATCTTCCAGGTCCTTCTACCATGAAGGTTATTCCAGAAGAGCTTCAGGCCAAAATTGCAGAGCTGATGGAGGGTGGCAGGTCTAGGAAACGCAAAGCTCGGGTAGGCTCTGGGAGCGGCCCAAACACTCGAGCTAAGATCCCCAGGCTGGAAGCATCTTCTCCCCCCTCTGCAGCTGAAGGACAGGTTCCAAGCAAGGCTCCGCCCTCCTCCTCTGGAACTCCACAAGCTGCAACCACCTCTTCTTCCCCTCCAGTGGCCCCTTCTAAGTTGGCGTCTGCTCAGGAGAGGGATCAGGCTTCCCCTTCTTCTTCTGAGGTCATGGAGGCTTTGGAATTGGTTCCCGACCTTCAACCCGGGAAGTTCGAATACAGTGCTTCTGGGAAGGTGACTGAAAAAGAGAGAAAGTCTGAGGAGGAAGATGAGGACTCCTTTTTTGACAATATAGACCTTGCTGCTGGAGCTCTTTCCTCTATCTTTTCTGAATCTGATGTCCTGAAGGCCGCTTCCATGCCCCTGGAGGAATCCATCTCTTTGGCCCTTCAGGGAGCTGCTACTGTGAGTGTTAACCCCCTGTCTCTCTTTGCTTGTTTGTATTTCGTGGTCTGACATTATTTGCTGTACTTTCCTTATATTCTCAGGCTGCCCTTCATACGAAAGGTCTGCTGCACCGAGTTCGCTCTCAAGAGAGCTCTTTCCAGGTCTTAAAGAAATACAAGACCAAGGTTTCAGAATTGTCTCTTGAGAATGAAGGCCTCAGAGCTCAGGTGGAGAGCCTTAAAGTGCAGATGGAGGGTCTCAACGAACAGATGGTGAAGCAAGCCTCCGATCTCAAACATACACTGACAGTCAAGGCCAGAGCTGAGGAAGGGGAAAAGAAGACTCGGGATGAGCTGAAGGCGGTTAAGGAAGACCTGCAGGCTAAGGTTGAGGCGTGGTCCAAGGCTAACCAGGAGGCCTTTGACGTTAAGAGGGAGCTCATCCAGGTTAATCAAGATTATCTTGCCCTCAGTGAGGCTAACGGCAAACTCTGTGAGGAGCTCGAGGAGCAGAAATATTTGGTTCAAGAGAGAGACAAAGAGTTTGCCGAGCTTAAGGATGAGGCCACCACTTCATGGGCTACTGGATGGCTTGCTTTTAGGCGTAAGGCTACCAAAGCATATCCAGACCTTGATTTCAATCTCCCTATCCCCACTGAGGAGGAAATGGAAGAATCTGGCACTGACAATGAGGGGGATATCTCAGACTCCCCAGCTGCTGCCTTAAGTCAAGACACACCCGCCCCAGGGACCTCAGAAGCTATTATCGCGCTCCCTGAGCCTTCAACAACGATTCCTGAGCTTTCTGCTGCAGCTCCTGCTGTTCCTGTTTCTGCATCCTTTTCAGCTGTCGTGGTGTCTGAAGCCCTTGTTCAAGGTGAGCCCTCAGCAACAGAAGCAAGGGACTCCTCTACTGAGCTGCGAGATCCTTCAATCCCTCTTCTTCCAGAATCCTAGGTCTTTTTAGTTGTAATTTCTCTGTAAAGAATTTTTCGTGATGTAGTCTTTGACTTCATTTATTGCTCTTTTGCTGGCTTAGTATATATATACATATCTTTCAATTTCAGCATGTATGTATTTTTGGATTTTGATTCGACTTCGACTCGAACCGCAACGGTGCACTTATTTGCCTGGCTTTGCATGCACTCAACTTTGTATACTCCCCTTGCCCCCTTTTGCTTTGAGGGGTGCTGTGCACTTCTTGAAGCAAAATTACTAGGTTTGAAGAGTACAGGGGACTTGGTGTTATGTTCGACTGCTTTTCCCGAGCCTTTTAAGCTCGGTAGTTGGTACCCTAGGGGTCCACTCCTTATTCTTCTTCGTCCTAAGCTGCTCAACTCTATATTCTGAACTGGCGTGCTCCTTCAGAGTTGCATAGCTCGTGCTTGTGAGCTTATAAATTCTTGCTGAGCTAAGACGGTTCTTTTTTCGAACTTGAGAGCTCTGAGCTCTTTGTCTTTTCTGTATGAACTGAAGAGCGCTTTCTGAGCTATTTGGCTCTGTTGTCTGATCTTAAAGTTTATTTCTGAGCTTCGTGGTTCTTTTGTCTGAATTTACGGGTTCTGTCTGAGCTTCATGATTCTTTAAACGAACCCTTCTCTAGATCAGATAATAAATTTCGTTGCTCCATTTCTCTAAGAGTAGAAGACCTTCTTCTACGTTTCACCTCTCTTTTCCCCACATCTTGCTTTGCGGAGTGCTTTAGGCCTTCCTTAAGCGAGGTTTTGAGCTTTCACACCTCAAAGATTTGGTATACAAGTGCTCTGTTTTTTACTGGGCTGAGCTCAAATATGGAGGGTATATTGCTTGGTGGGGTCAGAATTTTCGTTGGTCGTTTTGAGTGCAAATAGGAGGGGTAGTATCTGGTTTCTTTTCCCGCGTTTTTCTCTCAACCGCTTCCCATAACCGCCACATCTTTCCCTTTTCCATAACCGCAACCACTTTCCATAACCGTAGCCACTTTCCATAACTGCTACTACCTTTATTAATTAAGAAACTGAACAGGCCACTTGATTCCCTCTTTCTTGGCTTTTAGTTTCCTGAAAAGCTCCCAAGTGCATGACCTATTCTTGACTTTCTTCCTGATTTCTTGCATCTTTTTCCTTACCAGCATTTTCGATGGCTGCCTCCGCTTCTTCTTTGTTCCAGGAACGATCCTCCTTTGGAATCGAACGGGAGTGGCATTGTCGCTATCTGTCCCCTTCAATACTTGAATCTTCTGACTTGGTGGGCATCAAGAAACGGTTTTTCCCTGATCTTGACTTGCCTATGCGAGTCTCTTCCTCCGACGAGCCTTGTAACTATCTTCCCCGAGGGGAAGTCTGTTTCTTTGAAGGTGCTATGGACATGGGACTTCGCCTTCCCATTCATCCGGCCATTGGGCGAGTTTTTGCCTATTATGGCCTGTGTCCTTCTCGCCTTTCTCCACGAGGATGGGGTGCTATGGTAAGCTTCTTCTTGTTCTGCCGCCTGCATGCTCTTGGCAGGTTCCCCTTTGTCTCTGAGTTTCTATACTTCTTTGAGATTGAGGAAGATAATGCCCCCTGCTTCAGTTTTTTCCGTTGGAGGGATTTCAATTTACGCCCTCTGGTTCTAGATCTTCCCTCCAACCCTGAAGGGTGGTCTGAGCGTTTTTTCTTCGCTTCTGGAGAGGCTTGGAGGTCTCCTGAGGATCGCTGTCGTAAAGCCAGGATTCCTCGGTCCTGGAAGAGCTTCTCTCGTATTGGTAAGCTCGATCATGGCTCTTTTGAGTACTTTTCTTTTAAAAATATGCTCTGATTATGTCCTTGCTGTGTAGATCCACCTGATCTGGATTTACCAGGGATTGTGAATATCAACGAGCTGTTGCTTGTGGAGTCTAAGACTTATTCCGAGCTGATGACGAGCGCAAACCTCTATTTGCTTGGGGCTGAGGCTACTGAGTTTGAGTTTTCCACTATTCCTTACTCTTCCTGGACCTCTTTTTCTGATTCTGATGAGGATAGGGATTCTGACAAGGACGGAAACACCGTCACGAGTTCGAGGAAGCGTAAGAGGGACGATTCCCCTTCTCCTGACTCTCTGTCCACCATCTTCCTTACCTCTATTGGTCAGAAGCTCCTTAACTCGCTTCAAAAGGCTGAGCAGGAAAGGGATGAGCTGAAGAAAGAGAATGCTAGCCTGAAGGGAGAGGTTGCTGAGCTGAAATCTGAGCTTAAGAAAGACTAGGATCTTTGTTTCCTTGTATCGTTCTTTCTTTTCTTAAGCGATATCAGACTATGACTCTTCTTGTATTTTTCTGAATATTTGCACTCTCGGATATTTCGAATGCCAGACTTTTCATTCATCTCGAATTCTGTTAGGTTATTTCAGCTTACGCAAAAAGTTCGAAACACGAACGTAGATGGAAAACAGAAGATCATGTCTGCTCTGACCTTGGTCTTTCACTGACCCCCTAGGTCGAACCACGGAGATCGATGGAGAACAGAAGATCATGTCTGCTCCGACCTTACTTCTCATCTGACCTCATAGGTGTTCTCTGTTGTTCTGGACCTTTCGAGGTCTTTGAGTGTGTAGGCAGTGCACAAGGGTCTCCGGTCCTGGGGGGAGGACCATTGGTGTCTCCACGGAGCGTTCAGCCTTGAATTTGACTGTTGGTGTCTCCAAGAAGCGTTCAGCCTTGAATTTGGCTGTTGGTGTCTCCAAGAAGCGTTCAGCCTTGAATTTTGTACGAGCTGAAGAGCTCGTCTTTAATTTATAAACTTTGAAGCTTATCGTATTTTTATGAGCTGAAGAGCTCATCTTTGATTTATAAGCTTTGAAGCTTATCGGGTTTCTATGAGCTGAAGAGCTCATCTTAAATTTATGGGCTGAAGAGCTCATCGTTTGTTTATGAGCTGAAGAGCTCATCTTGCATTTATAAGCTTTGAAGCTTATCTTTTGTTTATGAGCTGAAGAGCTCATCTTGCATTTATAAGCTTTGAAGCTTATCGTTTGTTTATGAGCTGAAGAGCTCATCTTGCATTTATAAGCTTTGAAGCTTATCGTTTGTTTATGAGCTGAAGAGCTCATCTTGCATTTATAAGCTTTGAAGCTTATCGTTTGTTTATGAGCTGAAAAGCTCATCTTGCATTTATAAGCTTTGAAGCTTATCGTTTGTTTATGAGCTGAAGAGCTCATCTTGCATTTATAAGCTTTGAAGCTTATCGTTTGTTTATGAGCTGAAGAGCTCATCTTGCTACTTTGGAGACCATTGGAGGGTGAATAAAAGGCTTGCTCTTTCTTATTTAAAAGTAGTTCTATTACAAGTAACACTTACTGAAAAAACTTCTTAAGGTGCTCGGCATTCCACGAGTGAGGTAGAACCTTTCCTTCCTCTGTTTGCAACTCGTAATTCCCTGGTCTGATTATCCTTGACACGATATAGGGCCCCTCCCAATTGGGTCCCAATTTCCCATGCGTGGGATCCTTTCTCGCAAGCATAAGCCTCCTAAGTACCAAATCTCCAACCTTGAAACTTCTGTGTCTTACCCTCCTGTCATAGTACCTTGCAGTTTTCCTTTGGTATGTACGGACACGGTGCAGAGCTCTGTCCCTCTTTTCATCCAAGAGATCGAGGTTTAGCAAGAGAGACTCATCATTGTGCTCGGAATCCGCAAACTCCACCCTTGGTGATTGGAGCCCTATCTCCACTGGGGCCACTGCCTCGGTCCCAAAGGCCAAAGCAAAGGGGGTTTCCTGAGTCGCAGATCTGGCGGTGGTCCTGTAGGCCCACAACACCTCCGGAATGTACTCCACCCACTTGCCTTTCAGGTTTTCTAGCTTGGTCTTCAAAGCTGACTTTATGGTTCTTATTGTGACCTCTGCCTGCCCATTAGACTGGGGATGGGCAGGAGCTGAGAAATAGTTCTTGATTCCGAGCTCGGCACAAAAACTTTTGAACTTTGAATTATCAAACTGCTTTCCATTGTCAGACACGAATGCTCTGGGAACTCCAAACCTGCAAACTATCGACTTCCAAACGAAGTTTTGAACTTTTTGCTCTGTGATCGTTGCCAAAGGTTCAACCTCCGCCCATTTAGTAAAGTAATCCACTCCTATGATGGCAAACTTGCACTGCCCCACACCGGTGGGAAGGGGTCCCAGAATGTCCAACCCCCACTGCTGAAAAGGCCATGGGCTTACCACCGAGGTTAGGAGCTCGGGAGGACAGTGGGACATATTAGCATGCTCTTGGCAAGTTTTGCATTTTCTTAGTAAGTCGGTGGCGCTTGTGAGCATGGTGGGCCAATAATATCCTTGCCTCAGTACTTTTCCTGCCAAGGCCCGAGCTCCTATGTGGTTGCCACATATCCCCTCATGTACTTCTCTGAGTATGTAGTTAGCATCTTCGTCTCCTACGCACTTAAGGAGAGGCATTGAAAATCCATGCTTGTACAGTTTCCCTTGCATCAGGGAAAATCTGGCTGACCTGACCCTTAGCTTGGATGCCTCCTTGGCATTATTTGGCAAAGTTCCATTCTGAAGGTACTCTACGATGGGATCCATCCAGCTCGGCTGAGCTTCAATTGATAGAATTTCCTCTTCTTCGATGCTTACCTAGGGCTTTGGAAGGTGCTCTACTGGAATTAGCCTATCCAAATCCTCCTGCGAGGCAGTTGCTAACCTTGCCAGAGCATCTGCTCGTGAGTTCTCCACTCTAGGCACGTGTCTGACCTTAACCTGCACGAACTGTTTCATTAGTTCTTGTACCTTTTTGAGGTACAGGACCATCTTCTCGCCTCTTGCCTCGTAACACTCTTCTATCTGCTTCACCACCAGTTGAGAATCACTGCAGATCTCCAGCTGCTCTGCTTCCATAGAATAGGCAAGATTAAGCCCAGCGATGACGGCTTCATATTCTGCCTCATTATTTGAAGCTTTGAACCCAAATCTGAGGGCATATTCGACGTCTATTCCTTCTGGGGAGGTCAGGATCATTCCTGCACCGCTTCCCTGAGCATTGGCAGCTCCATCCACTGAAAACTTCCATATGGGAAGGTCCGGTACTAAATCCGTGGTTTCCATAGGCGCTGCTGCTGTGAATTCTGCAATAAAATCTGCCAAAATTTGCCCTTTGATGGCAGCTCTTGGCTTGTACCTGATATCAAACTCGCTGAGCTCTACGGCCCATTTAACCAACCTCCCTGAGGATTCCGGCTTGTGTAGTACTTGCTTCATTGGCTGATCTGTTGGAACCTCAACAGTATGAGCCTGGAAATAAGGTCTAAGTCTCCTAGCTGTTGTAACCAGAGCTAGAACGAGTTTTTCCATCCTTGGATATCTCTCCTCTGCCCCCCTCAGAGCTCTGCTACAGTAGTAGACTGGTTGCTGAGCTCTGTCTCGCTCCCTAACTAGCGCTGCACTTGTTGAAAAATCTGAAACTGCTAGGTAGAGGGTGAGAATTTCCCCTTCTAGAGGGCTCACCAGAACAGGGGGAGAGCTCATATATCTCTTTAGGTCTTCGAATGCTTCTTCACACTTGGCATCCCAGTGGAATGCCTTCTTCAAGATTTGAAAAAATGGCTGGCATTTATCGCTAGCCCTAGACACAAAATGGCTCAGTGCAGCTATCCTGCCTGTCAAACGTTGCACCTCTTTCGTGTTGGATGGTGATTGCATTTCCATCATTGCTCTAACCTTTTCTGGATTGGCTTCAATCCCTCTGCTGTTGACTATAAAGCCCAGAAATTTTCCTGCCGAGACCCCAAATGCGCATTTCGCAGGGTTTAACTTCATTTTGTACTCCCTTAGAATTCGGAATGACTCAGCTAAGTGCTCGATGTGGAGCTCTGCTTTCAGTGACTTCACTAGCATGTCATCAATGTAAACTTCCATGGATGCTCCTATTTGCTTCTGGAACATTTTATTTACTAACCGCTGGTAAGTGGCTCCAGCGTTCTTCAAACCGAAGGGCATGACCTGATAACAATATGTTCCCTGTTCAGTCACAAAGGAGGTCTTCTCCTGATCGCTGGGATCCATCCTGATCTGGTTGTAGCCTGAGAAGGCGTCCATGAAGCTGAGGAGCTCGTGCCCTGCAGTGGCATCCACTATTAGGTCAATCCGAGGTAAAGGAAAACTGTCCTTGGGGCATGCTCGGTTGAGATCAGTGAAGTCGATGCACAATCGCCACTTCCCATTGGTTTTCTTTACAAGAACTACATTTGCTAACCAAGTGGGGTAATGAACCTCCCTGATAGCCTTGGCATGGAGGAGTTTGCTGACCTCCTCATTGATTGCCTTTTGCCTTTCAGAAGCAAAGCTCCTCCTCTTCTGTTTGATGGGTTTGCAAGTTGGGTTAACGCATAGCTTGTGGGTAATAACCGATGGGTCAATCCCTTCCATGTCTTCTTGCTTCCAAGCGAACACTCCTATATTCTCTTTTAGGAATTGAATGAGGAGTCCTTTGAGCTCAGCGTTCAGTTTGGAACCCACATAAACGAGGTGTTCTGGCTTCTCATCAAGCTGAACTGGTTCCAGCTCTTCCGATGGCATTGGTCTTGTCTCCATTTCATCTCTCATGTCGAGCTCATCCAGTTGGATGTTCTCAACCTCCTTCCTTTTTATAGAAGCCATGTAGCATTCCCGTGCTACGCGCTGGTCTCCTCGGACCACTCCGATTCCATTCTCTGTGGGGAACTTCACGACTAAATGATAGGCAGAAGGGATTGCCTTCATAGAATTTAAGGATGGCCTTCCAAGCAAGATGTTGTACGCAGATGGTGCATCGACTACTAGGAATTTGACAGTGGTAGTGGCTTGGCAAGGTGGGTCCCCCAGGGTGAGCACGAGCTGGATTGAACCCAGGGGGAGCATCCTTTCCCCGGAGAATCCTAGTAAGTGAGTGCTTACTGGTTCAAGCTTCTGCCTTCCTATGTCCATCTTGTCGAACGCAGGTGCGAAAATAATATCTGCCGAGCTCCCGTTATCAATTAGAACCCGATGAACGGTTCTATTTGCCACCACTGCTCGTACCACCAATGGATCATCATGGGGGTATTGGCACCCTTCTAAATCAGCATCTGAAAAAGTGATAGATGTATCCAAACGTGGTGCTTTGGATACAGCATGCACTTCGAGAGCTTCTTCGGCTCTGATCCGTCGGAGGTGCGCCTTCCGAGCTGAGCTAGACTCTCCACCTCCGGCGAACCCTCCAGATATCACTCTGATTTCCCCTAGAGGCTGCTGGTGTGGTGCTGGTGCCTGCTGCCGGGGTGGTGGAGGCGGAAGAGCTCGGTTCTGGTCATCGTTGGCTATAAAACGACGCAGCTGACCTCGCTGGATCAAGAACTCGATTTCCTTCTTTAATTGAATGCAGTCATCAGTGTGGTGCCCATGATCCCGGTGATAATCACAGTACTTCGTGGGGTCTCTCTTTGCCGGGTCTGCCTTCATCCTAGGTGGCCATTTTAAAAATTTCTCGTTCTGGACCTCATACAGTACTTCTGACACAGCAGCGGTGAGTGGGGTAAACCGCTGAGGCCCATACCTAGGTTGTAGTTCAGGTTGCATGGGACCCAGCCGATCTCTGACATTTCCTCTCCTTTTTGGCGAGCGGTCTCTGTCTCGCCTTGGGGACCTCTCTCGTCCTTTTTCCTTCCTAGGGCTTCTGTCCCTTTTCTTTTCTTCTTTTTCCTTTTCCTTTCGTGAAGTCGTACCGACCACCTTAGAAAGGAGTGCCTCTTCACCGTTTATATATTTCTCTGCCTTGGCTAACACCTCAGCCATACTTGCCTGAGGGTTTTTTGATATGGAGAACATCAAATCCTTTGATTGCACTCCCAATCCTGCAATGAAAGCAGTTATGGCGAATTTTTCATCCGGGACGTCTACTTTCAATGTCTCCGAGTTAAATCTTTGGACATAAGTCCTCAGGTTTTCCTGGGGACCCTGCTTCACATTCAGCAGGTGGTAGCTCGGCTTTCTGTGTATCCGGGCTCCTATAAAGTGAGAGACAAAAGCAATGGAGAGTTCTTTAAAGGATGAGATCGAGGCTGGTGGGAGCCTATGAAACCAGTTTAAGGCGGAGCCTTTCAGCGTGATGGCAAAAGCTCTGCAGCATACAGGATCCTGGTACCCATGTAGCTCCATCTGGTTCTTGTAAGTGTTGAGATGATCCACGGGATCTTTCGATCCGTCAAAGACCTCCATTTGGGGCATCCTGAACTTTGGTGGGAGAGGGAAGTGTAGCACCCCCGTGGTGAATGGGGATTCGGTTTGCTGAACCAAAACATCCATTGTAACCGGGGCCTTACTCTTTACGGCCTCTTTCATATGACTGAGCTCTTGCTGGAAGTCTTTGAAGCGTTGCTCCCAGTGCTGCTCTCTCCTGTCTTGTGGATAAGGGAAAAAATCACCTCTCTCACCCCTGTCGTTCCGACTTTGCACTTCGTCGGTATGGCCATTACCAGGGGGTACGTAGGGGACATATCCCCTGGCCTGGCTGTCTTCTCCTCCCTCGCTGACCTCTCTAAGGGGGTCCCAGTATCGAGGTTCCCTATGAGGGGGATTACTCTGGCCTTCTTGGGCCGGTGGTGCCTCCCGTGGGCGTTGTACGAGCTTTGACAGCTCTTCGTTTTCCTTTAGCAAGCGTTGGTTGACGAGACGAAGGGCCTCCAACTCGTTATTAATGGGGGAATTCGCCTCCTGGATGTTCCCGGGTTGTCTGCCGTGGGCAGTTTCCGGCTGATCTTGCATTCGGGGTAGGTTTGTTTGACTTCTGCTCATATTTCGAGTTATTACCATCAGTCACTGAGGAATCAGCTTACTTGTAACAGGAACAGTCGTTCCCACAGACGGCGCCAAACTGATGGTGTAAACCTCCGGATACGAGCTAAGGAACCAGATTAATTGGCGTGAACAGTTTGCATGGGGACTAATATGGCATCTGAGCTACAAGGCTCATGAAGTGGAGAATGAAAGCTCTAATTAGTCGTGTATAATGTGTGAAATACGGTGGAAATATAGTGGTTCACCGGCCAGTGAGCTCGGCTAGTCCACTCTCTAATGGAGGCTCTTGCTCCTTCTTCTTTATTGATGAATTGAAGGTGTTACAGTCGAATACTCAGGGAACTAGGGTTCCAAAAAATCTCCCCCCTCTAATGGGGGATATCTCTTTCTTTTTATAGCCTCATATTCACCTCTAATACGGGACTATCCTACATTGGAGGGATCGTGCCCTATCTTCATCCACAATTCCGGAGTTACCTAAATTCCTTATGGCTGGCTTTAAACGGAGAGATCTTTGCCTTCTTCTGTGGGATCCTCCTTAGTTTTAGGAGGAGATCATGGTTAAATACGGGTTTTCTGCCTCGGATTGGATTCTACCTCCTTAATAAGGGTATCCGAGTCGTCTTGTTGTTCCCTCAGCATTTCTCCTCTCGCGCCTTCGACTAGGAGCTCTTAGTGCTGACTGGATGAGCTCTGCTCATGGCTAGGGGAGCTCAGCTTATTTTGCCTGAGCTCCCGAGCTGAGCTCTCTTACTGAGCACGTGCCAGTTTTATTCTGGGTATCATCAAAAAGGACGGTGTTTGAAAGCAGCATAGACGCGGCGTCTGAGTCAACGACAACATATGAAGCTTACCTTTTCAATGACAACCAGTGTGCTCGTATAAACTATGGTTCTAATTCCCACCTCATCGCCATGCGTCTCATCAATCAAGACTTTGCTTGTTTGAAAAACACCATCTTTGAAAGTGGAATTGATGCAGCGTTTGCTTCGCACAAGACTGATGAGGCATACCTATTCAAAGGAGGTTCCTATGCACTCATCGACTTTGCTCATGGCACCACAGATGGCGTGAAGAACATCCTTCCCAATTGGCCCTCTTTAAGTGACATATTGCCTTGCAAAAATCGTGGTCTTGACGTTCATGATCACACTCAACCTGATGCTGACCGTGACCACGATGAACTTTAAAAAGTCAGTCTCATGTGCCGAAGTGTGAATGGCATGCTTCGAATAAGAGTTTGGCTCGGTTTGACAGTTTCTAGTTTATCTTTAGTTTGAATAACTAAGGATGTAGTGGAGATTGGGGTTATCTTATCTTCTCCTCCTTTAAACATGTGTTGTTATGGCAGAGATTGGTACACTAGTTATAGCACTGTGTAGCTTGTTATTATCTGAGCATTCCAAGCTAATTATGTTATGAGTTGTATTTAGAGTTTGAGAATGCTTGACTATGTACGCTATGATGATATATGTATGCTACGCAAGCATCTTCATCAAACAATAAAGGAAAAGTCGTTTTGTGTGTGTCAGTTGGATCTTCAACACTTCCACAATTTCATACAATGTTATAATGTAAAAGGTAGGTAATGATCGCGCTGACCAGTTACAATTGCTCTGAACTCATGAGGGTTGTTACCCAATTTGCTCTTCTATAATCAACCGAGTGAAGAAAGATTAAATTGGATAACTATCTAACTTTTTATATTGTTTACGTAAAGTGCTTGCCCTCAAAATCAAGTTCATAACCTAGCTCATAGTTGTAAACTAGATAGTATTACCACTTGGCCAAACAACTTAAATCAAACTAGCAAGGGAAGTGCGGAAGGCAAAGTCTAGTGGAAGCAACGAATATCATCTTATTGGAGGTGACAATATTCAAATTAATGGTGAAAATACTGTTAGTCGATGGCTGCTTCATTATTGAACTTTCCCTGTGGTGCAGGGATAAGAATAAATCCAAGGAAAACAACCATCCCATCATGAACAATGCTCGGATGCTCCCAGCCATTCGACTTGACGTGGGTCTCCTCGAAAATTAAATTCCAATAGATAGTATAATTGTATACTAATTACGATTTTTCAAGAAAAAATTAAATTTTTATTTTTAATTTTACTTCAATAAATGATACAATAGAGCATGAATTTTTGTTACAAAATTTAAAATATTTGATATTTTATCTTTAATTTAAGGATTTTTGGTCTAAGTATAACATTTTAAACTTGAGGGGTCTAAGTATTACACGTCTACAAATTTTAGGGGATCTGGGTGTAATTTATTAACAGATATTAACGGACATTGACGGCAGGAGTCTAAATGTTACACACGTAAAAAATTAAGGGGGTCTGTGTGTAATATTTCAAATATCAAGGGACCTGAGTGATTCAATAATAAACTTCAACGGGTCTAAATGTAATTCTCCCTATTCATATTGAAGGTGGGTTTGATTTTAAAGAATCTTTGAATTACAACTTAAATTTAAAAAAAAAATATATGATTTATACTAAAAAGTTATAATTTTTGTTATAACATTTAATTCGGTAACGTAGTTGTCCATTGATTGTAGAAGTAGTTATGGACATTTGTTATGGATTGATTGGTAGAAGGAAAAGCAAATAGAGAGAGAAAAATAGTTGCCTTGATTGCTCTTATATTCAATACGACATGGACATTTCTTAATGACCTATTCGAATTACAAGCAAAAAAAAAAAAAAACCCTTTATCCGAATGGGTTGCATGTTACCCTTCATTGTGGAGTAATACTATGGTACCCAAAAAAAAACCCTTTATTCTATTACCTACCTTACTACATGTGCATTAACTACTGAATGTTATCTCATTGAGCCTGTGCCACTTGAAAGTAAATGAATATTAATTGAGGTTGGTAGCTTCAACTGTTAAAGGCAATGACATCAGGGCTCTACTCAATTAAAATTAATGTTATGTGGACCTGATCAAACTACGTTATTTTCCCCCAACACTAAATGCAGTTGCAGACGATTGGAAAAATATAATTATTCTTTTTATCATTATTAATGAGCCCTACAAAAAATCACCCATGAGTGTAATTGTCAAAAAATAAAACATAAAAAATAGTAAAAGAAATATAAATATAAAAAGAAATAAATTATAGAGTGTAATCAGTAATTAAATAGTATTGTAAGTATTTCATACCGAAATGGTGAATTTCTACATCTCTTTTTATAATAATACATGGAGAAGGCTACGATACCAAAAAAAAAAGTTGGTATTATATCCACATGTGGGGTTTTTAATAAATTTTAATACTCATTTATAATTTCTGCTTCTGAAAGTTATTTATAATTTTTAGAAATTATTTACAATTTTTAAGGATCAGTTATAAATTTTTGAGGTTACCTTATGATCAATCATAAGAAAATGTTATCATTTGAACCATAAAAATTATAACAGTCAAAAAAATTGTAAATTTTTATTATAATAAATAAAAATATGTATCTGAATTCATAAAATTTATAGAATTTAACAATACAATACCATTTTTTTTTAAGTACGGTACTCTTCTCCTTAATGTAAAATGTTTGTAGGCATTTCTTAATGGCTGTATCGATCGTGGATCCAACCCATTCATATGTGGTGCTTGATCAATCTATGATGTCGGCTAACGTTTGAGACATTACCTCACATTGCTTGAATTGGTGGGTCTTATTCAATACAATGTGGGCTTTGTTTAAAGAACTTATAATCTTAAGGTAGTTCAAGTGATAACGAGGACGAGTTATAAATTTAGACGTTTTGAGTTTGAATTTTGATAATTTTTTGGGGTCAGATCATGAAAGATTTATCTCTCATGTAACCCCGATATAGATGACCTGTTTTTGGCCAGACCGGGAAGAGATTTAATCGATATGTACATAAGCTGATCCAGACAATCCTGACCGTTAAACCAAAAAAGAAAGAAAGAAGCTACCGCAATGCTGAAAATATTGGAGAGTTAAGCTACACTTTATAAATAAAACTCATTTCAAGTCAAGTGGTATTGTGTTATGACTGTATTGATTCTTACTTATCTCTAGTACTAGCAAATATGATTTGACATACTCAATTATAATATGATCTGATAGTAATCGGCATGTTTAGTAATTATAAAAGATACTTTCATGATTATTGGAGCTCATCATTTTACACAAGTGACTATTTTTTGGACCATTTAAGGCTATCGACTTTCCCAACCCCGTCAAACTGGATTAGACCCAAAGAAAAAAGGTCTGAATGTTTTTGCGGGTGCAAAACTATTCTTCGGTTCATTTCACATATGGTCGAGCCCTATTGGCCTAACATATAGTTCTTTTTGGGTAAATAGCCCAATATAATGCTTGGGGAAGCACTACAACCGACAATTAGCACTGCAAGAAAAAAAACTTTTATCGGCGTTTAATAAATGCTGCTAAAATGTAAATAAACGTCGCAAATTATTATTATTAACGTTTGTTATTAACGTTGTCGAAACATCCGTCGGAAAAATTACCGGTGTATAATTAAACGCCACAAAAACTAAAGTGACGTTTGTTAAACGTTAAAACGACACTTATTTAATCCACGACTTCATTGTCAAAATTTCGGTTACCGGAGCTATTTTACGGCGTTTATTTAAACGCCAATAATTATTATTTCTGGTTTTCTGGTTTCCGGCATTTAAATAAACGCCGATTTAGACGCCGGTAATGATAATTAATATTTTTTTTATAATAAAATCTAGCTCATTGCATTTTCAAATTTTTTTTTTTGGCAAAAGGAAATTTTATTTATTTACAAAACAAGATATTACAAGAAGCAACAAAAAAGCATCCAGTAGACCGAAAATACCAAAACATGCAAATTATTTTTTTTTAAATAAATTTTATTTATTTATAAAACAGAGAAATTACAAGAAGCAACCAAGGCACAATAGCCTCAAAAAAAACCAAACAAAACTAAGGCACAGACGCCTTTTCAAGTAAAATCTAAAAAAAAACTTGTAGCAAAAACCATTCAGCCTGCAACCATCAATCAGTCCAAAGACTTCATTACAGCTGCCCTCTTTCTTCCAAAAATGCAAACAAAGCAACACTACCCAAGTCAAAACGCATTAGCCTTTATCATCAACCAAAACATGCAAATTCAACATAGACCGAAGATACCAAAACACGAAGATACCAAAACATGCAAATATACCAGTAGCCGCCTTACAAAACAACAAAATAAAAGCAAGGCACATATGCCTTTCAAAATAAAAGACGTAACAAGAACTCTCAACAAGACCATATAAAGCAGTGTTCCAGTCCAAAAGTTTTATCACATCCATCCTTCTCCTTCCAAAAAATTTCAAACAAATCAACACTATCTTCCAAGGCAAAAGCTTCAGTAGACAAATCCGCAGAATAATCCACGACTGCCCAATCAAAACAGCCTGATCCACAAGCCATATTGCATAATCAACTGCAATTGCATTGTACAGAACAAACAGAGAGATGTCATTCTGACTCATTAATTTCAGCAAATAAACCCATAGACCCTCTTCCACACTTCAGAAGGGTAAGGAGATTACATGCAACTCGAACAAATCGCAAGGGGGCAAAACATCTCAATCGTTAATAGCATAGATGCAAGCAGAGCAAAAACACAATTTTAATAGACTACTCCCAAGACACAATTTTGCTTGCTCATGATATCATGCATTAAGAGAACAAATACATAATCAAGGCAATCAAAATCTCGGTATTCACAAGTAATCACATATTTACTATATAAATATTCCAAGGAGGACCCTAATTCCTAATAGTTCAGTGAAATTATAGCATAACACGTCAAGATCACAAGAAATAAGATGCTTATAGGCATCAAAGTCAGTCTTATTCACCATTTTACCATCTAAATAGTATGAACTTAATGAAGCAGAGAGAAGAAGATTAGCCAACCTTCGCTTTTGCCTGCAACTTACCCACAAACACAACATACTGCTTCAATGTGTAATCATTCAAATTACCTAGAGCAGTCACCGTCACCTATTTCAGTCTATGTAAATGTATCCAACTCTTATCCATAAACGTATTCCAATATGATATGTTTGCAAATCTGAACCATCAAACATATGCGGTTTCAAGATACCAAAATAATCGAACACAAAAAAAAAAAAAAAAACAAGGAAAAAAGAGAGTTGGAAACTCGCCAATACTATAGAAAGCACAAATTGAGTTTTTGAATCTCCTAAAATTATGTACTGATGTCTACCATATTGATGATGATCTAGCTCATAACAAATCTTTCATTCCATTCCACATGTGTGATTTTAAGCATGCGCCCAAAACTTAATCTTACTAAGCATGTTTTACATGCCAAACATAGACCAGAAATCTCTTGGCATATCTGTTCTCAATGTCCTCATCAACAGTAAAGAAGAGGAAAGAAAAATCATGAAAATAGGTCCAAGAACCCCGAGAACCTATTTGTATGCTTGAATCATGAAAAAGTACTAACACATTGGCAAACACTATCGGCATCTAGAAATACAATTCTTTTTAGAAACAAATTACTATTAGTTAAACCGCCATAAATCTGACCTGATTGATCGAATTAATCTCTCTCAACTGGGTGTAACTCAATATTCCTCCCTTTGCTTGAGGATGAGCTCCACTCCGTAGCTTCCAAAATATAGGTTTGGACCCCTTTTCTTTGGGCGTTGCTTCGATGTTTAATGTTAAAGCTTTCTGTTGTTCATCTTCATCGTCAATGACAATCTCCAGAGCACCAATGCTTGAGAGAGAGCCGACGAGGAGTCGCCGAAGAAAGGGACGACGAGGAGTTGCCTGAGAGAGAGCCGACGAGGGGTCGTCGCCTGAAAGAAAGTAAAAGTACGAGAAGTCGCTAGACGACCAGTCTAGAGAGTGAATTGGGGAAAAATTAGAGTGAATGTTGGGGGAGGGAAAAAAAAAAGCTTTTATTATTTTTAATTAAGAATATGTGGCATTTGACTTAAACACCAGAAATTAAGCAAAAAAAAAAAGATTTTTATTATTTTTATTAATAATTTGTGGCGTTTGACTTAAACGCCAGAAATTAAGCGAAAAAAAAAAGATTTTTATTAATAATTTTCGGCATGTACAAACAAACGCCAGTTTTAGTGGCGCTTAAGTTAATCGCCGGAAATTAAATGCCGGATTTTTCCACTTTTCTTGTAGTAGGTCTTTCAATTGTGTTAGGTGAGTTGGGTGGATGTTATGACTTAACGGATTCCTGTCAAAAAATATTTCACCCATACCCGATTCTTATTAATTCAAGTCCAACGAATTGTGCCACGTTGAGTTTGTGTCATGCATAATCGGTATATAAACTAGTCGTATATTTTTCTTATTGACTTCACTCATACTCGATTTTTTTATTAATCGTGTTGTGTCGTGTTAGCTCCACTTGTTTACAAAACAGGTAACTTAAGAAAGAGTCAAATACTCTAAAATCGTGTCATGTTCGTGTCATATAAACGGAACATGTCATACTTTGATACCCCTACCGCTAATCAACTAATCATTCAAGGGCGTAGCTTGCAAGAGTGTTTGGAAAGTTGAATATGTCCTCAAACTATCTTTTCCCTTCTATTACCAGTTTCATTCCTCTAAAATAACATTGCGCCTCCAAACAGACACGTAAATTAGTTGTGACACTTAAAATTGATCCCAAATCGCTACAAATGTTAGGTGCCCCATGCCTTTTAGAAAAGTCCTGTGTTTTTAATAAACAGTCGCTACCTCCTGGTATGTGCTGCTATCCTAATCAAAAGATAGGAGAACGCCCATTCTCCCGTAGTTACGGGGTTATTTTGTTGAGTTCCTTCAACATGGTTCTCTCAAGCGCTCTAGAATACTCTATTTGTTCACCTGTGTCAGTTTGGGGTACGGTCAGTACACCAGGAGGATCACCCTCCCAATTCAAAATTTTATCTTGGAAATTTCAACCTTGTTGACTATGACAACAGTCGTAACTATAAACAGACTTGCGACTATGGCAGGGTGGTATGCTATGCTCTCTCGTGACTCTTACTCTAATCAAAAGACTAAAGACCCCTATTGAAGATTCAAGGTCACCAAATTATGGCAAGAGTTTTGCCTTTTGAAGCACCAGTCCCGTAGGGCGATCGATTGAGTTGTACCGTGACTTGAAAACATGTAAATAATGCAAATGGATTAAAGTGAACAACTAAGGAGCCCCACTTAATGAGGTCTGGTCTTCAAACCCCATTAGTTGCGAAAAAGGAGTTTTTTTGTTCCAAGTATAAAAGCTTGTTTACTCTTTTTTGCCTCTTCTCTCTCGATCGTCTCTCTCACGACGCCAGCGACGATTGTTACCAAGCAAAGGAGGTGCCAACACTCCATCTCCATCACAATAGGGTCTAAAGGTCAGATTTCACTCGTTCCATCTCCATCTCTCTCTCTCTCTCTCTGTGTAACTCCTCTCTATAGAATCAAATATATAGGCCAAGACATATGTATATAACAATATATACATATATATATATATATTCAGATATTGCCATAGATCTATGTATATATTGTTATATTTGTGCATGAATGTGTGTGCGCGTGTTCGATGGGTGTATGTGTTTGAGTGTGTGTATATGTTTTCGTATGTGTGTGTCCATCTGTGTGTGTGTGCAACAATATTGTTGTATGTGTGTGTGTGTGCATCTGTGTGTGTGAATTATGAATTATGAATTGTGATTTATGAATTATGAAGTATGAATTGGGATTTGAGAATTATGAACTGTAATTTATGAATTATCTATTGGGGTATTTTTTTCAAGCAAAAAGATGTGAGTTGTGAATGTCCAGTTGTTGATATGCTTATCGGGCATCTAGATGTTTTCTAGAAATCGAATCTGTCCACTATGCATCAAGAATTCAATTAGCACGATCACAACATGGAAATGTCTTAGAAGATATTCACACAGTCACATAAATCTTCTTTTTGTTTGTGGTGCTAAACAAACTTATTTGTTTCATCTTCAACAGAGAAAGATTGAGGATCAAGTAGGAAAATCCTTTCATTGCATCAAGTTTTATGTCAGACATCATGGTTTTATCTCCTATTGCACCAACAGATGGCAACACTTCCACTTAGCCTTTCTAATGGGAACCCATTGCATAAGTTGCAGGGCAATTGACTCGTCTAAGTTGGTTGCTGCCACTCATTGTAAATATGTGAACAGAGCGGCACAAAGCTTAAGTAGAATAAATGTTGGAATAAAAATGGTTTGGGGTAAAGTTACGAAAAATGCAATGAACTTAAAGTGTCAACTTTTTTATGCCAGAAATTAAAATGGTTACCAAGTATATGTTCTGTTTTAGTTTTG
Source organism: Ilex aquifolium (assembly GCA_951799425.1). Lineage (NCBI taxonomy): Eukaryota > Viridiplantae > Streptophyta > Magnoliopsida > Aquifoliales > Aquifoliaceae > Ilex > Ilex aquifolium. Next base: position 4,941,301 of record OX637399.1, on the reverse strand, counting down.
AGAGATTTTCAAATAAAAACTACAACCAAACACGTTTATGTGTTAACTTTTTGACAAAGAAAAAAACAAAAATTGATTTCATTTTTTTTTTGAAAATATAAAAATGAAAACGTAACCAAACACAACCTAATCTGTAAGTACATTACAAATATTAATGTTGTTGTTAATTTACAAAGCCAAATAATAATTTAATTTTTTTGAATCAAAATTCCTGAATTCTGATTAATGTTAATGTTTTTAAAGCAGTTGAAGCATCACCAGCATCCTATATGAAAATGACTAAAAAACTTGCTAATGATCCCACATGGGAATATTGTGAAAAAGTAGAAAAATCAAGATTGAAATTGAAATGCATTTATTGAGCGAATGTCTATCGGAGAGGCATTTTAAGAATGAAAAATCATTTGTCAGGTACTCATAAAAATGCAGCGTCTCGTAAGCATTGCTGAGAAAAAGGGACTGAATTTTGTAAGAAATTGTTGGATGATAAGACTTCTAGAAAAGATGTTAATCTTGGGGATGCAAAAACCATCAAAAGTAGTAGTGGGGATAGTACTAGTGATAAAATACAACCAGCCACCATTACTTTGAATACCATGTTGAAGAAAAAGGCTAGGGAAGATGTATGATTGGATATTTGTAGATATTTTTATGCTAATGCCCTTCCTTTTAATTTGACGAAGGATCTATATTTTGTAAGAATGTTAGAATATGTTGCTTCATTTGGGAAGGGATTAAAACCTACATCGTATGAGGTGAGATATTATTTTTTGAAAAAATAGACAAATTTGATTAATGGTGGGTTGATAAAAAATTATATAGCAGAGTGGAGTAAGATGGGTTGTACACTTATGTATGATGGATGGAATGATGGGAAACATCACTCTATCACTAACTTTGGTGAATAGTCCTAGAGGAAGTGCGTTTCTTAAAAATATTGATACTTTAGACATTTGTAAGAATATGGATAATCTTTTTTAGCTTTTAGACTCAATGGTAAAGGAGATTGGTGAGGACAATGAAGGTTCTAAATTAATTGCCTATTATTCTAAATATTGATGCATTTGGTCTTTTTTTGTATTATACATTGCCTTCAGACACGAGCATTTGTTTGAAATTTTTTGGTTTGTTCTGTAGTACCTTCATACATGAACAATTGATAGTATATATATATATATATATATATATATATATATATATATATATATATATATATATATTTGTCCTGGTTGCTATCTCTTCTTAGAATAGTTTAACTAATAATATTTCGGACTAATAATATTTTTAGTCTATAAAGTATGTATTATGGATACCATGAGTTTGCAGTTCAAGTTGTTATGGATGAAATGATAAACTCCTTTTGAGTTTAACTCTATCACGTGTATCTTGCACAAACTACGAAAGGATTAATTTGTTCATTCTAAATATCATGAGTTTAACACTAAGAATTGTGATTTTTTTGGACATGTTTGTCAGATAATTTGAGCCAGGGTTTGCTGTTAGTAGTATAGGATCATTTGTTATAACTAGTGCCCTTAATTTAAAATGTGACAGATGGTATCGTTCATCAGCTGGAATAATATTAGAAACTGACAATTGCATTTGAAGTTTCTTCAACAAACGCTTGCATCCATCCAAGTACTGGTGACCGACCTAATCAACAATTTTGAGTTGGAAAATTTTAAAAATAGTATATACATGTAGTATGTATTTTACGAGGTGTTCAAAGTAATTGTTGGTTTTTCTCATATGAAGTTGCAAAAGCGAAAACCCACATCACAAGTCATTGCTTTAACGCACTATGATGGTCCAAGAAAAGCAATTAATCTTAAGAGAATCAAGAATTACCAAATAAGTTAGTCAAGCGATTAATCTTGATCACATGAGTTTGCAAGAAAAAAAGAAGAAGGTAATAATGGCATTACCGCGAAACATAAAAAGGTAAAACCTAGAGATCTTTTGTAATGGTTGAAAAGATCTCCTTATTAGCAGCTACTTCAAACACTCGGTTGAAAACTACTCTTACAGCACAAAAACCAAATTGTGATTCGGAAACATTTTAAGGATCATAGGTTCACTGAGACTGATTTAATCATTTATGGCAAACTTGAGCTGGTCTTGCACTTCTCTCACCAGCTTCACTCCTTGCTGCAACAGCGCTGCTCCTCTGACAGCTTTTTGGGTAATGGTCTCGAACTCAAAATTTGAATCATGACCTTTGATAAGCTTACCACCGTACCAAACAATCAAACTAGGAAGGAAGTAGAGATATGATCCATTTGGGTGTGACAAAGGGTTGTTGCAGAGTTATATATCACGTAATGCTATTTAGACAAAAAAAAGTTTGATCTAATTTGTCGACTTAATTATGTGCATTCATTATAACTATTGGATTATTACTATGTTTTACTATTTAAATGGACATATAGTCAATTCAATTATTATAATAAATTAAATCAATAAAATAGGTCAATAGGATTGCTCCATCTTTTATATGTAGCATCACCATAGGTAGGGACACAAGCAGTGAAGTCAGGATCTCACGAAAGTGGCATCACCTTGAGGGGTGTAACTGTTTATAATTAGCAAAGTGCTTTGACTATAGGAGAGAGACTTTTCAAAGTTGTAATGTCACATAATTCAAATAAAATTTAAAAAATTATAATATAAATGTATATTATTTTTTGGATAAGTGAGTCCCATTAACTTTTTTAATAGGACCCACTTATCCAATATTCATCCAATAAATGATATTCATTTGAGTTATAATTTTGGGGTTTTTGGAAGCCGGTACACCTAATTAGAGTTATTTGACAAAAAGTACACATTAAAAAATGTCTTGGAAAAAAAGTACACTACATGGATACAAATACCTAAATACCCTCTTTAGGGTCATTTAATTCAAAATCTTTTATCTTTAATGCACCTTGATTCATGTGTATTTGTTAATACATATAAATACGTATATATATATAAATATATAAATTCGTATATTATATATACATATACACATATATATAATTTATATATATATATACACACACACACACACACACACACACATATATATATATACTTGTTTGAATTTATATATATATATAAATTCGTGTATATATATATATATACATAAATTCGTGTATATATATATATTCGTACACACACACACACACGAGAACTTTAATATTCTATATTTGTATATCCTCCCTTAATTCATGCGAATTTTTTTTGGAACTTTAATATTCTATATTTGTATGTCCTCCCTTGATTCATGCGAATTTTTTTTGGAAAGTGATTTTGTTTTCAAATTATATTTAATACACATTTATTCATGCGTTTTTTTTTTTTTTTTGGAAAGTGGTTTTATTTTCAAATTAATTTAATATCCAAAATAGTGTAATAGTGTAACAATAACAGTTTAACAATAAAAGTGTAACAGTGTAACAATAACAGTGTAACAAGATACAAAAATAAGATACAAAAATACCTAAATAAGATACAAAAATAATCACGAATTATATCTATATAATAAAATACAACATAAGTTATTTTTATTACTCAAATAATAAAAGTTATTTTTTTGTTGCTAAAGAGGATCAAAGTTGAGATCTCATTAAATTCCCCCACAAGTGCGTGCTTGTTTTGTTTTTTTTTGATGTTTTGAAAAACATTCTTTTTTATGTTTCTATATTTTGTCCTTATTTTTAAAATGGAGCTGTAAAAAAAACAAAAACATTCATCAAACGCCTTTTTATTTTTATTTTTTTATTCCATAAAATGAAAACAAAAAAAATAAAAACTTCTCATAACCAAATGACACCTTAGTTATTAAACCTATACACCACGTTCATCCCTTTCAAATGAACTCCGAGGCCATGCTCAATTGAGCACGATTCTCGAGGCCCTACTCTCCTGACCTCGGTCATTACAACTTACATGCCCTTCAGTCACCAGCTAAGAAGGTCTCATCATCAATTCATTGCATGTTGTATTCTTTTTTTTTTTTTTTTACATCGTGTTGCATATTTAAAGATTCATTAAATACGAAAGGGTCAAACACCAATATACGTAGTCTATGCAAACAATACTCAATAAAAAGAGGGTAATTACAACATTTTACAAAAAATGAGGCTAATTACAGCCATGTACAATGGACCCTGACAATTGATAACGTTATTAATAAAGTTATCGAAAATGTCTTTCTCTATATAAGTAATTAAGTTAATAATAATCAATTTCGGGCTAAGTTTGCATCAATTTTAAAAAATTATTACAATTTCAAACAATTATAAATACTATAAAATTGAGAGTTATCAAAAAGAAAATAGGCTCAAATCACTAGTCACAACTTTTTAACATATTTTCACATTTCTTTGAGTAAAAAATGTGCCCGATTATTTTTTACATAAGATTTAGTTGGTTCAAACTTATTATAGTGGGTTCAATATTTTTTGTTTTTGGTCATGAAGGTGGGCCTAATTCCAACTGCCCCATAAAAAACCATAAATATACAAAGGTAAAAATTTTAAAAAAAATTTCAGGGTGGGCATGTCCCCCCCCCCCCCCCCCAAGTCCCTATGTCCCTCCGCCCTTGCATATAGTTTTTACTTGTGCCCACCATATAATTTTCTTACTTCAATTGTTTAGTCTTCTTTATTATATTATGACTTTTTTCTAATGACCTTAATTTTAGTATTTATGAATTTTTGCAAATGAAAGTTCTTGCAAGTGACCTTTATTTGACTTTTATTTTTTCTACGAGAAACAGTCTCTATTTCTATTCAAGTATTGATTATAGTCTTTATTATATGTCAATCGATTTTCAATTATTTTACTTTGTTTAGCTCTTAAATTTTAGTTTAGTAGTTTTACTATGCTAATATCTTAGTAATAATATTTGGAACATCATTTATTGAGTAAATTTAATTGATTGTTAGTGAATAACTGATATTTTTTAATTACAAAAATAATAATTAGCTCCACTTTTTTACAATAGTGATAATTAGTCATTTTTTATACATATACAATATATATTCTTTTTGGCATTTTCTATGTTAAATGGACTTCATATATCAAATATGATATAATAAGTATAAATATATTATATAGTGTGATTGATTTGAAGAATAAAAATTAGAGTGTGTAATTAAAGTGCCTATTTTAAATAATATTCCTGATTCCGTCCTTGCATAGTAAAGTGATTTTATAATGAGATTTATTAGAATCACGTACCGCATCATAGCTCATGCTTATGCTAAGTTATGTATTCTTGCAAAGAAAATTCAACGTAAAATAATTCGTGAATATATGTGCGTAAAATAAAAGTTTTTTTTTTCCAAAGCATGGAATCAGTTTATCTCAACCAGAGAGATAGAGAGAGAGAGAGTTATCCAATTGCCTTGTGAGACTTATGTAATTTTTGATTTTTTTTCTTAATTTTTTAAGTCATAAATAATAAATTTTTATTTCTATAAAAATAATATAAAATTAATGCATTGGAATTGATCTCAATTGAGGGGTGTGATTGTATTGATGGGTCTTATTCAATACGACGGTCCATCTCTAATTTCTCTCGTAAAATTTTTTGCTTGTATGATTATTTACAACATTTTACATTGGTAATGGCTCAGAGTTATATCATAAAAAAATTATAATTTAACTTATAATTTTTGATGCAATATCTCTGTTGATATAGTAACATCCAAACTCATTGTTAAAGAAAGCCAAGTGACCTGCTTGAAATGAACTAAGATAAATAAAAATTAAATCTAATATAGAGACTTAATTCACTACAATTATTAGATAAATTGTGAACTTTAACATTAAATAGGATTGCCTTTTTATCCCAAAACTATAATAAATTAAGTGTACGGAGTTAGGCAATGACATCACACCAAAACTTTGGAAAAGTCTTTTTCTATTACCTAACTTTCTACATGTGCATTAACTAATGAATGCTACCTCATTGAGCCTGTGCCACTTGAAAGTAAATGAATATTAATTGAGGTTGGTAGCTTCAACTGTTAAAGGCAATGACATCACAGCTCTACTCAATTAAAATTAATGCGATGTGGACCTGATCAAACACTAAATGTAGTTGCAGATGATTGAAAAAAAAAATAGTTATCCTTTTTATCAATTATTAATGAACCCTACAAAAAATCACTCGCAAGTGTAATTGTCAAAAACTGTAAGATAAAAGTTCTTTTTTTCAAAAGCATGGAATCCGTTTATCTTAGCCCAGAGAGAGAGAGTTATCTAATTGTCTTGTGAGACTTATGTAATCTTTGATATTTTTTTATTAATTTTTGTTTGGTAAGTTACTCACATTGTAGTTATAAGAACTCATTTATATATAATTAATTTTATTTTTATCAAAAATGATAAAAAATAAATATATTAAAATTGATCTCAATCTAACCAGGGGTGTTATTGAATTGTTTATGAGAGAAGTCATGAGTCTTCAATACGACGGGGACTTTGATTTTTCATATAGTTGTGCACATCAATTCTTAAGGACCTTGTCCACCGTGGACCCAACCCTTGCACATGGGCTGCAAGATTGTTCACCCTCCCCATCATATCTTTTTGTACTTCAGTATCATAGAACTACCCTCATTTGTGTGGTTCTTAATCAATCTATGATGTTTGCTTACGTTTGAAATATGACCTCACAATTTGTGGGTATTATTTAATAGAGAGCTGTACATAGCCGTGGATACAGATTTTCTGCAATATAAGCTAGGTTCATTTAAATTTTTAGTGTGTAAGACACCCATTGTTGCCTATTTGGAAAGAAGAATGGATTCATTCACTTAGTCGGGAAGACGAAAATAATAGAGATACAAAGAAATATGGCCTGCTTAGAAATAAAAACGCGTATCGGATATTTAGTATCTACTTAAAAAAGAGTATTGAATATTACATATCGAATACATTTGCTCCTGACCTGTCCTATCTTATCTTAAAAAATGATATCATCAAAAAAGCACAAAGTCAGATATATTTAACCAAAGAAAGAAATTTTTTTAGTGGCCAAAAATTTGTTTCATTGGGGACTTATAAATGTTACTTCCAATTCCAAAATAACAATCTTAGAAAACAAGCATCCTAGGTTTTGGTACTGACTTAAACTATGATATATGAAGACTAATAAAATTACACAATCATAGAAAGTTTGTTACATTCAAATGCATTCATCTGCACGTGCAAATCTCAGGTTTAAAGGAGTTATATTATACTAATGTGTAGATTTAAATCTCTTGTCCGTACAACTTTGGGTTTTGTGCTGTTAAACATTGTAGCAATAAGGAAAACTATCTGATTATGAGGCTGATGTGGGTACATTTTAGTTTTTATCAAATACACAAAAGCAATCTAAGAGAGGACACAGTAGTAGAGGTTTTAATCGAGTCAGGCGTGTTATGATGGTATCAGTTCTTATTTATTTTTGGTACTAGTCAGTATTAGTTTTTTTTTTTTTTTTCTGTTTTGAACACAACACTTACACAACTCCTTAAAAAGGAGAAGTGCAAGTGAAGATATTTAAACACACACACACACAAAGCTACCCGATGTGGGATAGCCCAGTCCCCCAACACCCCCCCATAAGGGAGCAGGTTTCCAGCCCACCACCGGAGTCAGTATTAGTTTGATAAATTTAATTAAATAATGTTCACTCGCACTGATTCGGAGAGCTATTGAGACGAATCCAAGCTCATGTTCGGTCTTATACAAGTTGATGGACGAGTTAAAAAATCCGATAAAACGAAAATCCAACTAGATCCAAGTAATCCGAATGTGCTAGAGCTCCCAGCACATGACAGTGGATTAGACCCAAATAAAAAAAAAATGGTCCGAGTGTTTCTGTTTGGAGAATGGTTCCAGGTATTGGGTCCAGTTCGGTATTTCATTTCATAGAAGGCCAGCCCGGTGGACTCAACATATTGGATCGAAAAACAATGGTGCTGGTTTTCATTATTGGGCTTGGACCCTAGATGAGACCTGTTGAGATGAAATGGGCTGGCTGATATCACGAGCTTCACTCCTCTGCAATTGCATTGGGCCCTCAATTAGAGACTTCATCTGCAATAGCATTTTGGCGAGTTTTAAATTGATTCTAAAATATTAAAAATCGATAATAGCATAATATATGCTAACCCCCTCAAGATTTTGCATTAAAGTCCACAGTTGACGGGTATGACAGTGTAACACGGAAAAGCCCATAATTAACTTTATATATCTATGTTTCTTGTCTTCTTCCTTTTCTTATGGCAGTATAACTAATAGTTTTTTACAGAGGTATATAACTTATTTTAGATTTCATGTATAGAAAAATTAGTGAAAATTGAAAACAAGTATAATATGAAAAATTTATTTGTCGAGTGTTTTAAAAACTGATATGGTTCAGTGGGTTGACTCGATGAATTGGAGCTTAAATCGAGCCGATTTCTCTAGTAAATCGTTTTAGCATCAAAATTGGAAGAAACTCACTAACCTGGGCGGTTCACTAGCTAATTGTTCAACCCAAATGGTTTTGACCAAATCGGCCGGATTAATTAAAAGTGAAAATTCGAAGTGAGTCCTCCTAGATGTACTTGTTTGGAGATAAGTTCTACAAAGAAACTTATAGGGGGTTAAGTCCATGTTTAAAATTATATGTAATGACTTAAGTCTACTTTTTTTTTTAATCTCAAAAATACCCTTTCTTGAAAGGAAGTTAAATTAATTTCTTATTTTGAAAATTGTTATCCCTTAATTCAATATCAATTAAAATATGCCAATAAAATCTCCACCATAAATTTAAAATTCAAATTCAAAGCTCTCTCTCTCTCTCTCTCTATATATATATATATATATTAATTTCTTTTTTTTTATTATGTTACTGTTCATGTTACTATTATTTTGAGCATGTTACTACTATTATTTTACTAAATATTAATATTCAAAGTTACTATTTTTTTTTGTTTTTGAATATTACTATTTTTTGTGTTTGAATAGTACTATTTTTTGAGTTTGAATTTGAGAGAAATAATTATTGTTAAGTATGTTACAGTTTTTGTTAAGCATTTTACTATTTTTGCTGAATATGTTACTGTTGTTATTTTTTAAAAATATTAATATAGAATGTTTCAATTTTTTTTATATTTAAATGTTATTATTTTTTTGTGTTTAAATGTATTATTTTTTGTGTTCAAATGATAACTTTTTTTTGTATTTGAATGTTACTATTTTTTCTTTTTAATGTTACTATATATATATATATACTAGTTATTACCCGTGCCTGAAGGCACTGTACGACGAAAAAAAATCAACTAAAAAAAATGAGCATTAGCAAGAGAAAAAAGCGGTGAACATAATAATTTTCAAATGAATATATTACCTCTCATTTCTAAAGCCGATTAATATATAAAAAATGTACAAAATTACCTCTAAAAACATAACTCAAAAAATTTAAACATATACACAGTTTAGTATGAGAAAAATGACTCACTTAATGTATTTAGGAGACTTAGTTTCCATGAAAAAATTCAAATGCAAAAAAAAAAATAATTCAAAAGAGATGTAATATAATAGTACAAATAAATGATATAGGCAAAAATAGCAACATAGCAAGAACAAAAAGTAAAAAAATAGGCCCATATAATATTTTTTTGTGATCTGAAGCACTCATTTAATCTTAAACATAACTTGAAACCCAAAAGACTGAAGTTTATAATGCACTAAAAGGTTGTATTCTAATTTAAAGCCAAAAAAAGAGAAAGAGCAAACTAAAAGTCAAGGTTATAAACACAATTTCATAAAATATTAGGCAAACACAACAATCAAGGCTATAAACCCTCTGCACCACCCCTTACATAACCAAAGAGCAAACAAATGTACCAAATAGCCTTTCACTCGCCTCGATCCTTCAATTATACATGAAATAGTTCAAACTCACTTCTAAAAAGCTGAAAACATTACATTAGAGGCCATTAATATAACTAAAATTATTCAAATCATAGTCATATCCAATCTTCAAAATCTTTAGAGGATCTAGTAATAATGAAATAAAAGTCCTCATGTCAAGGAAGCCCCTTAATATTACATCACAACAATTTGCATCAAATCAAATAAAATCAAACAATTGGCATCAAATCGCATTCAATTCCCCTCAATATTGCATCCTATCAATTTCCCAACAAAATAACAAAACTTTCTCGAAATTCGCATTAGGTCACTACAATTTGCAAACAAAATTAAGATCAAGGAATTCAATCCCCAAAATTACATACAAAAGCTAGGAATAGTAATTAAATATAAATTACAAACAACACAACTAAGGTCATCTCTATTAAGAAAACGAATAGGCAAATCTACTAATCTAACTCACTCCAAGCACAGATTTAGCAATGAAGTTTATAAATAAATGAGACAAAAATCATCAGTAGAGTGCCATTTTTCCAATGCATAAGCAGCCATAAATATTGGGAAAAAAATTCGCAGATTTCCAAAAAGCTTTGTAAGGATCAGAAACTGACGGAAAACCATACGAAATGAGATAATCAATGAAAAGTCCGCATCAACCTACATATTTATTTGGATTCTCAGATATACACCTCTGGCCTATACACATATATCAAAACCGAAAAACATGTGGATTTGCCCAAAATCTTCAAGGATAAGGAATTAAATCATTAGACATCAAACAATCTTGAAGTCTCCGCCTCATTGAACATATAATCAAAACTCTCACAAAATAGCAGCCAAAAGAAAAAAATGGAGCAACACAAAAAAGGTATTCAGTAAAACAATACACGTACCTCAGCGTGAGTGAAGAAGACTGAGTTGAATCGCGACCACTTCCAGTGTCTTGGCTGGGTTTTGAGGACCGAGTGTCTTGGCTGAGAGAGAGATCGATTTGAGTTAGGGATAAAATGGGAGGCAATTTGAAATCCTTCGTTGATTTAGGGCTAAAATTGGGGCAAATTAAAATCCACAGATCTGGACGATTGTTCAAGCAGAGAGAGAGAGAGAGAGAGGGAGAGAGAAGAGAAGACTTACATTCGATTGTTCAGATATGCTGAGTTCTCAGGACGATTGCCTTGCTGAGTTCAAGACTTCGCCTAGGTTGCCTGGGTTCAAGGGTGTGTCGCTGGAGTTCAAAGAGAGAGAGAGAGCGGAAGAGTACTGTGGTCCTGTGGAGCTGCCTGAGGTATACTCGAATGAGTGTTCGAGTGAACAGAGAGAGAGAGTTCCGGAGAAGGTGAACAGAGAGAGAGAGAGAGAGGATAGAGTTCACGCTGAGAGAGTGATTAATTTGAGTGTGTGAGAGAACACTAAGTGTGTGATGAAAAGATTGGGCGGGAATTTATTTTTTTGGGAGTTAATATCAACCATTGGATCAGATTTAGAAAATTTTAGAAACGATCTGAACCGCGAAAAGCAAAAGTCATTTGGTTTATCTTTTGAGATTTGAATTGTAAGCTACTTTATTATATAGATATATATATACACCTAACCAATATATGAATATAGATAGATAAGAGAGAGGGAAAATTTAAATGTTAGTCAAATTCTTAACTTATATATGAATATAGATAGATATAAGAGAGAAATTTTTTTAATATTAATCAAACTCCTAAGATTTAAGAGTTTTTAATTTTTAGTTTTATTTCACTTCTAAAAGGAATGAATAGTATTGTAAAATTGACAAAAAACGGACTTCATAAAAAATAAGTTTCCTCGACGGACTTAAGTCCAAACAAGTTCATATAGAGGGACCGACCTCCAAATTTCTATAATTAAAATGGTATAAAAGGGTAGTTTTGGCTCTTTGGGGCATTTTGCCCTAAATTGTTCTTATCCTAGATTCCACTGCTTTGCCTCTTGCGACGGCGACGAATCTCCTAGCCCTCACTCCTCTCTGTCTCTCCCTCTGTGCACTACTACGCAGTCCAAGTGGAACTCGAAATCTCGAAGGTTGGATGGACTCGTCACTCAAACCTCTACTGACGATTTGCTTCACCCCTATTATCTGCGATTGCCATTCCCTTAAGTGAGACATAGCAGCACACAACAACAGCCATCAGGTACATATGCTATTTAGAGTAGATTTGATTGACAATTGACAATTTGATATTTATCATATTGTAATGCACTAAATCGCTAAGGACATCTCCAACCATAACTCAAATTTAAATTTGAGTAAAAAAATCTAAAAAATTTGTTCAAAGTCTTACTCAAATTAAGGGAGACTTAAATCCTGGTGAGATTTCACCCTCTTTTAAAGATCTAATGATCCTCTTTATTCTCATGTAATTTTGGATTTGCCCTCATTCAAATTTAAGTTTCTTCTTCTTTAAATTTTAGTTTGTCTATTAGAGCATTTTATATCAAATCAAACTTTTTACTCAAATAATAACTTAAATTTAAATAAAAATTTAAGTCATAGTTGGAGATACTGTTTTAATTTTTATTCATTGATAATGCTATATTTGATTTTTTATTTTTATAAGTTGAATTTTTGATTTTTGGTACTAAAGTCTTATCTTTGTTATGGACATAAAATTGTCTTGTAGTGCTACTTACGATTATGTAATTAAGATTATATAAGTTTCTATTTCAAAAATTTTGCAATTAATTAAGAGCAGATTGTTTGATCAATTGAGTAGATTAGGGAAATTGAATGCATTAGATACATGCTAGCTGATTTTAGAGTTTTTTGTTTGTTCTAATATACATTAAGCATGTTATTTTCACAATTATTGTGCTTTTTAGCCTATTTATTATTATTTATAATTTTTTTTATTTTTTTCATTATATAACCGGTCCGATCAGTAACCTTACGGTTGAACCAGTGACCCATTGATCCGGTTTCCTTCTTGGGTTGATAATCAGGTCGGAGTTTTAAAATAATGTTTTTGTCAATAGATTTAGGCGCAACTTTTTTGGATTATTAAGAACATATGTTGTGTACTTTTTTGTAAGTAGGTCTAATAATCCCTTTACTTTTTTTATTTTTTTTTATTTTGACCTTCATTGGATCACGCATATCTTTTCAAGACTCTTTTCTCCTCCTTTAATTTATCCGTCTAACTATTTCTCTCTCATCTCTATTCTTTAATATCTCTTTCCTCTATCTTCCATTTCACTACTTCTCTCTCCTTTCTTTTTCGTCCTTTTAATTTCTATCTCATATCTATACATTTTATTTCTCTCTCTAACTTTAACTCTAACATTGTTCTCCAATATATCATTTATTTAGATTCCCCTCTTTTTTCTGTATTCTATATTACTCTTTATCTCTCCCCTCTCTTCCTGTATCTCTCATACCTTATTTAAATTTTTATCTCTCTTTATGTTATCTTTTACATTCAACTATTTATCTATTCTCCCACTTCTTTTTATTTTCTTTATTTTATCTATTTTTTCCACAATGTATTATTGAGAGATTATGTCTATTGTTATCTTAAAAAATTCATCCATAGTTGTTATAAATTTGAAGGATTCATGGCAGTGATGTTCTTTGTGTAGCTTATGTTGGCAATATTTGTTGAATTCATCAATAATGACAATGCAAGCTTATTTTTCTCTCCAAATTAGGACTCTTTCTCTCTTTCTTGCTCTCTCTCGCACTCTCTCCCCCTCTTATATATAGAAATACATAGTGTCACTATAGGTGTGTCACAGTGATGGCTACATTGATACCGTGTATCTTGAAAATGTTATCTTATTTTTTTTTCACTTTTTTATATTCGTTCTTCTTGTGAGATAGTCGTTTGAGTAACTGTTAACGTCTTGGATAGTAACAAGTGACATCACTATCCCGAGGTAGTAACAGTAGAGTATTTTCTTTATCTCAGGACAGTAATAGAGACATTGTCCTAGGAGTTATATATATATATATATATATATATATATATATATATATATATATATATATCTATATAATAAAGTAGCTAGATTGTTTGTCTTGAGCTTTTCGCGGCTCAGATCGTTTTGATCCGATGGTCCTAATTGAACTTTTATTCATTTTACAATTCTAAGACTTCTCTCTCTCATATAACTCTCTCTCTCTCTCTCTCTCTCTCTCTCTCTCTCTCTCTCTCTCTCTATCTCTCTCTCTCACATACTATTTTTTTTTTCCTGTGTTTTTTTGTTATTATTTACTTCATAAAAATAAAACTACATATACAATTATTTATTCGATAAAACTAATTCAAAGTTTTTATATATCTAACAACATGTATTTTGCCACTTATTTCGTAATTTGTAAATAACACTTAATGTAAATAAAAAATAGCACATTGACTATAAACATCAAATAATATTCAACACAAATGAACCTTAGATTGTAAATTAATATATAATTTTATCAAAAATTGACATTTAATTTTGTCCAATTTATATTCAATTTTACCGAATTAATATCAAATTAATTTTTATTGTTGTCAAATTAATATTGAAATTCATTGAATCAATTTTTTGGGTACAAAATCAAATTTTATTAATTTTTTAATTTTTTTGACACTAAATTTGGAGAAGGACAATTGTAAAAATAATAAAAAAAATTGGGATGAAATTATCAATTTTCGTTAGCAATATTTACGGAAAGGGAGACATAAGGAGTCTCCATGTAATAAATTTTAGACCTCAGGGGGTTTCCGTATTATTTATAAAATGTTAGAAGGTGTCTGTGTAATATTGTCAAAACTCAGAGGATGTCCATAATTTTTACCCTGTTTCTTAATTAAATATTATATTATATTAGTATTTTATCTTAAAAACATGAATTAATGTATTTCTAATAAAAGTTGATATTGGTTAGGAGAGTTTGTTGGTAACCAAAAAAGAAATGTGAGTGAGTTTGTTTCTGTGTATATTTATATGTGAAGGATTGGACACTTGGTGATTAAATTTATAATTATATTATATCATTTGGGGGTTGAATGGTGATAGTGGTGATAAATTCATAAGTTTTATAAATGAGCAAGATTTTGGTTGATTTTATTTATCGCTTAAAATTATGAATTTAATGTGTTTGTTAGTAATTTTTTTTTCCTTGAGGTATTTATTTCATGGGGATAGGTGGATTGGAAATATGATGGTTGAGTTTATAATTATATTGTGCTATTAGATTGAGTGGTAGTAAATGTGATAAATTCGTGAGTCTTATAAATGAGCAAGATTTTATTTATTTTTTTAATTGCTTAAAGATTGTAAATTTCAATAGGTTATGTTAGTATTTATTTTTTTTCTAGAGGCATTTGTATATATGATGTTATTTTGCAGAGTTTTTATAAACTTTTATGGAAGATTGGCAGTTCCATTAATATGAAGGATATAGTCGATATATTTAGAGTCATTTGGAAAGAAGAATTTGTAAAAATATTTTTAAGCTATTCCTTTTGAATTTGGACAATTTTTTAAGATTTTTTTGTTTGTTGTATAGTGCCTTCAGGCACGGGTAATAACTAGTATATAATGAAGTAGCTAGATTTCTTTGTCTTTAGCTTTTTGCGGCTCAGATCATTTTTAAGTTTTTGATCCAACGATTCTAATTAATCTACATTCCTACAGGACTCTACTACATTCCTTTTATCTCTCCTCATCCCCATTCAAACCATTGGAGAGATATCTACATCCTTACAAGACTCTACTACATTCTTTTTTATCTCTCCTCATTTTCATTCAAACCATGTGAGAGATTGACTTGGACGGTTTATACACACACACACACACACACACACACACACACACATATATATATATATATATATATATATATATATATATATATATATATATATATATATATATATAATAAAAATAAAATATATCTAAAATCTATTAAAACTCTAATAATAAGGATTATCTCTAAAAAAAATATAAGTTCATTAACATATACCGTCATATTTATATATTTATATTGATATCTATATCTATATATATAATTCAATTTATATAATAAACAGTTCAAACGCGTAATTTAAAATTAACAAAATAATAGTACAATAACAAGGATTATCGCTAACAAAGTATAGGTTTATTAACATATGCTTAATAAACGGGTCATATTCAGGTGAGACCTGTCAACCCGTTTAAATAAATTTAATATAATAATAAATTATATATATATAAAATAATAAATGAGTAAAGAAAAAAAAAGAAAGAAAACATTTCAAAAAAAAAAAAATAAGCATATCAATAGTAGGAAGTGAAGTTTTGAGCCTTGAGGCATTGAATTGTCTTTTGGCCCTTTTCTTTGAATCCCACATCGACAAGGAGTGGAGAGGGGAGACTTCAGTTGCCTATAAAAAGGGTAGTGAACTTCTCATTTTAACCAACCTTTGTGGTGTGATTTTCACGTGAGCTGTTGGGTGTAATTCCTTCAATTGAGGAAAGCACAGTTGGAAGCAAATAAATGGTGTAAAAATTTATTAAAATAATATTTATTTTTTATTTTTTTGTAAATGGGTTAAACGAGTCGTGTCGTGTTACCAGTTTATTAATTGGTTCGTGTTCGTGTTAAAATTTTTTAAAATTTTTTACCCGTTTACTCAATTATCGGTTTGACGTGATTATGATTAGAATTCGAATTTAGCTGAATTTGATTGTCAAGTATAAAGTATATATTTTTGTTTAAACTTAACTTTGCTTGAATTTTACGAATATTCAAAGTTGAAGTCAAAATTGAAATGATTGTAAAAATAATAAAGAATAATTAAATTATATAGTAAGTGAGAATACGCTATGCTATGAAAAAATCTATATTTAAATTATATGGGTTAAAATACAAATTTTTAAGTTTATATACAACAAAAAAATTTAGAATTTAAGGTCAATTTCATGTTGGTTTAATCAACAACAAATAATATTAAACACGAAATGAACCTTAAATTGTAAATTAATATATATTTTTATCAGAAATTGACATTTAATTTTGTCCAATTTATATTCAACTTTGTCAAATTAATATCAAATTAATTTTTATTGTTATCAAATTAATATTAAAATTCATTCAATCAATTTTTTGGGGGTACTAAATTATATCAATTTTTTGGGTACTAAATCAAATGTTATTTTATTTTATTAAATTTTTAATTTTTTTGGATAATCAAGTTGGAGAAAGGCAATTATAAAAATAATAATTTTTTTGGGATAAAATCATCACTTTACGTTAGCAATATTGAAGGAAGGGAGACAAAGGGGTCTCTGTGTAATAAATTTTAAATTTTGGGGATTTCCGTGTTATTTATAAAATATCAGGGGGTGTCTTCATAATATTGTCAAAACTCAGGGGA
Organism: Ilex aquifolium; assembly: GCA_951799425.1. Lineage (NCBI taxonomy): Eukaryota > Viridiplantae > Streptophyta > Magnoliopsida > Aquifoliales > Aquifoliaceae > Ilex > Ilex aquifolium. The sequence continues at coordinate 4,924,019 of OX637399.1, read as the reverse complement.
AGTCCGTATTTTTTTCCCTTTTTTTTAATTAGATATTAATTTATTATTATTTTATAATAAAAACTTGAATTATTATATTTTTAATAAAAACAGTTATTAATTAGGAAGGTTTGTTGGTAGCCAAAAAAAAAAGCGTGAGAGTATTTTTCTGTGTATATTTATATGTGAAGGATTGAAAATTTGGTAATTAAATTTATAATTTTGTTGTGCCATTTGGGGTTGAATGGGGATAGTGGTGATAAATTCATGAGTTTTATAAATGAATAAGATTTGGTTGATTTTATTTATCGCTTAACGATTGTGAATTTAATTGTGTTATGTTAATAATTTTTTTTTTTTTTTGCTTGAGATATATATTACATGGAGATAGGGTGGATTGAAAATATGGTGATTAAATTTATAATTATATTCTATTATTGGATTGAGTGGTGGTAAATGTGATAAATTCTTGAGTCTTATAAATGAGAAAAATTTTATTTATTACTTAAAGATTATAAATTTCAATGGATTATGTTAATATTTGTTTTTTTTTCGGAGGCATTTGTATATATGGTGTTGTTTTGAAGAGTTGTATATATTTTTACGACAGTTCTATTAATATGGAGGATATGATCGGCGATATATTTCGAGTCATTTTAAAAGAAGAATTGGTATGAATATTTTTGGCCCATTCTTTTTGAATTTGGACAATTGTGTAAGAATTTTTTGTTTGTTATATAGTGCCTTCAGGCACGGGTAATGACTAGTATATATATATGAGTCCTAGACTCATAGTGTTGTAATGTGCGCTTTTTTATTTTTGTAAAATTTTAAAAAATATAAAATAAAGAAAATTTGAATTTATTTTAAATATCGAAATGTGAATTTTATATGGATAGTTTAATTATGAAATATCTATAATTGAGTAGATTTGAATTTTAAATTGTATATTTTATATGGTTCTTATTAAATTTTGAAAGATAATAAGGTTATTTCCGTCTTTGCACACATGATTGTCTTTAAAAGTCCAAAGAAAATTTTGCATTGACTTTTTTCCCTAAAAGTCCAAAATTGTGGACCAACTTCTAAAAAGCCCTAGAAATTGTCCGTATAGGCCTAATGTGTAAGGGGTGCAACGAAGCAACCCCATAAGGGGCTGTTTGGTAAAGGAATATGGGGGGACTTGGCAAGATGGGTTTAGGAAAAATGGTCCAAAGGACTCCTAAATCTCATATTTGGATTGAAAGTTCAGTCCCGGATTCTCAAATCCGGTTCGTAGCTGGCCCGAAAATTAAACCCATGATCATGAGTTTCATCAAACCTAAGGGAGGGGTAGGTTTGGGAAGATGGGTAAGAGGTTAAGAATGCAAAAAATAATTATACCCCTTAACATATGTATGAATTGGATTGATCAAGGGTAAAATAGTTATTTACATGACAAATAGTTGTTAATAATTATGATATATCCGTGGGTTCTACTTATATATGTCTTACATACCAAACATGGGTATAAACGGGATTAAATGTTGAATCTCATCTTTATAAAGAGGGATTTGAGTTTAGAAAGGTTTGAAGAAGCCAATTCAAACCTCTCCCCAACATTCATCCAAACAAGCTCTAAGGAGGTAAAATATATCTTACCCTGTTCTTTTTGCCATTTTCATTGGGTTGAAACTTGATGGAATAAGGCTTGAGTATTAAGAATGTATTAGGATACCATGAGTTTGCAGTTCAAGTTGCTATGGATGAACAAGGGAAACTTCTTAAGTTTATCTCTATGAGCCGAGATGTGGGTACATTTTAGCTTTTATCTATACGCAAAAGCAACCTAAGGGATGACACAGTAAAGGTTTAATAGAGTCAGGTGTTTTTTGATTGTATAAATCCTTATTTGTGTCTACTATTAGTTAGTATTAGTTTGATTAATTTATTTGATAATGTTCACTCATACTAATTCGGAGACCTATTGAGATGAATCTGGGCTCATGTTAGGCACTATATTGGTTCGCGAGCGGGTTAAAAACATCAGCTGAAACAAAAATTCAACTAGTCCCAAAAAGTCGATTAGACCCACAGAGGAAAAAAAAAAGTCCGATTGTTTCTGCTTCGATTATGGTTCCAGGTATTGGGTCTAATTCAGTACAATAAAAGTTGAATTCATTTCATAGATGGGCCAGCCCGGTGGAAGTTGAATTTCATTTCATAGATGGGCCAGCCTGGTGGACCCAACATATTGGATCGAAAAGCATGGTGTGACTGGTATTTATTCGTGGGCTTGGACTCCAGATGAGACCTGTTGAGATGAGTTGGGCTGGCAGATATCATGAGCCTTCACTCCTATGCCATAGCATTGGGTCCTCAATTACAGGCTTCCTAGAAGCCCATGGAAATTAATGTGAAAATTTATCAAAAGTCTAACCAGGTATTTTTTTAAGGGAATTTGGAGGCCGGTCCCCCCCTATATGGACTTGTTTGGACTTAAGTCCGTCAAATAAACTTATTTGTTATGGAGTCCGTTTTTTTTCAATTTTACCATACGATCCATTTCCTTTAGAAGTGAAATAAAACTAAAAATTAAAAACTCCTAAATCTTAGGAGTTTGACTAACATTAAAATCTTTTCTCTCTCATTTCTATCTATCTATATAATAAAGTAACTTACAATTCAAATCTCAAAAGATAAATAAAATGACTTTTGCTATTCGCGATTCAGATCGCTTTAAATTTTACTTTAAAGTTAATCTAACGGCTAATATTAACACCCTAAATTTAATAGGAAAAATTGACCCCTAAGGGTGTGTTTGGAGTGATTTTTTAAAAATATTTCTAGAAATTATTTTTCATAAGTACTTTAAAAAAAATAATAGTGTTTGAAACCGCCCCACCACTATCTCTACCGCCGCTGCCACCACCGCAACCAACACCGTCACCATCACCACCACCACTGCCGCCGCCACCACCACCACCACCGTTGCCGCCACACCGCCGCCGCCACCGCCACCATCACCGTCACCATGGTCATTGCCACTCACCACAACCATCACCGTCTCCTACCACCACCACTGCCACCCACCACCTCTCACCCCCACTACAAACTGATACTTAAATTCATTTATCTCTTCTCTATGTTTATGATTTGATTTTGGATATGAATAAATATGTTTATTGTTTACCATTTTTTATTACATTGTGCCTTCAGGCACAGGTAATAACTAGTATTCATATATAGGTTAAGAGTTTGACTAAAATTAAAATTTTTCTTCTCTTATATATATATAACATTAAAAATAAAAAATAGTAACATTCAAATACAAAAAAAAAATTATCATTTGGATACAAAAAATAATACATTTAAACACAAAAAAATAGTAATATTTAAACATAAAAAAATTGAAATATTTAATATTAATATTTTTAAAAAATAACAACAGTAACATGTTTAACAAAAATATTAGCATGTTCAACAAAAATAGTAACATGCTTAACAAAAATTATAACATACTTAACAATAATTATTTCTCTCAAATTTAAACGCAAAAAATAGTACAATTCAAACACAAAAAATAGTAATATTCAAAAACAAAAAAAATAGTGACATTGAATATTAATATTTAGTAAAATAATAATAGTAACATGCTCAACAAAAACAGTAACATGTTCAACACAATAGTAACATGAACAATAACATAATAATATATATATATATATATATATATATATATATATATTCGGCTACCATTTTCCTCACCATAGCACTGCTACCATCGCACCATCGTTACCTCCCCAACAACGCCAACCATCACGTTGTCATCACCTCCACAACAACGCTCACCACCATCACCACCACACAAAAACTCATTCAAGTTCCACTTCGATAGCTCATTTTTACTCCACACCACTATACTTGCATCATCTCCATAACAACCCAACGTATATATATATATATATATATAGAGAGAGAGAGAGAGAGAGCTTTGAATTTGAATTTTAAATTTATGATGGAGATTTTATATATATATATATAGAGAGAGAGAGAGAGAGAGAGAGATTTGAATTTGAATTTTAAATTTATGATGGAGATTTTATTGACATATTTTAATTGACCTTGAATTAAAGGATAACAATTTCCAAAATAGGAAATTAATTTAACTTCCTTTCAAGGAAGGGTATTTTTGAGATAAAAACAAAAGTGGACTTAAATCATTACATATAATTTTAAACATGGACTTAGCGCCTTATAAGTTTCCTTGCTGGACTTATCTCCAAACAAGTACATATAGGGGGACTCACTTCGAATTTTCACTTTTTTTAATTTTTTAAATCCAAGCAATGTACTTTTAAAATGTTAAAGACATGTCAGATATTTTTTTTTTGTCTTCCAAGAGCATCTCTAATCTTTACTTTTTTTTAAAAAAATTCAAATTTAAATTTAGATAAAAAAAACCCAAAACTTCTCCAATCCTATTATCAAATTTTAAACATGTTATACAATAAAACTCTGGTTTGTGTTTTTGGGCATAATATGATCTTTTTTTTTTTGTTGAAAAAGGGGTATAATATGATCTAACCAGGTTTGCGTTTGTGTTTTTGGGTATAATATGATGGTTATTTGATATTATTTCGGTATTGTGTTTGTGTCTTTTGGTATAATTTGACTGGAATCGAAAAAAAAAAATTATGGAAACCATCTATTTTTGATTTATTGTTTTTATTATTTTTTAGGGTTACTGTCAAAACCCTAAAAAATAACCAAATAAGTTGAGACACAAAAAATATCAAAACACATTTTTCTAAAACTCTTTTCCAAAAATTATTTTCGAATAATTTTTTTTGAGATGATATCCAAACATGTCATTCAAATCAAGAGAGACTTAAACTTTTACTCAAATTATTCTAAATTTGGGTTTGTGCTCCTTGAAATTTGAGTTTTTTCATTCAAATCAAGCTTTTTATTCAAAAGTTGACTCAAATTTGAGTGAAGGTTGAAGATGTTTTAATCTAATCTTCGTGATTTTTTTTTTAATTAATAGAGTACCCTCGGGTGTATTTTTTTTTTTCCAAAAATCTTCTCTCTCTCCCCACTCTCTCTCTCTCTCTCTCTCTCTCTCTCAAGCTTCACAGAATCTCCCACTAATATTGCTCGATTTTTGTTTTTGGCCACACTCTCCGTTAGGACATGGTTAGGGATGGCAGTGGACTGAAACGGGGGCAGGAGGTGTAGTCTCCATCCCCATACCTGTTTTAAAAAACTTCGTCCATCTCCGGTCCACTCCCGTTAAAGAGTATAGTTTTCATCCCCATAACCGTCCACGGGTAAATTTGTAATCCCCACCCCCACCCCCGTCCACCTTACCCGCCCAAGCCCAAGTCCAAGCTCAAACCCAAGTCAACATAATCCAAAATTCTAAATAAATCTAGTGAAAATTGGAGGTGAGTCTCCCTAGATGTACTTGTTTGGAGATAAGTCCGGCAAAGAAACTTATAGGGGGCTAAGTCCATGTTTAAAATTATATGTAATGACTTAAGTCCATTTTTTTTTTAATCTCAAAAACACCCATAACGGTGTTAATTTTGGACAATTATGGAAAGTTATAAGTTAGATATTTTGAGATATATATGGTAACAGATTGTTCAGTTTTTTATGGAAACAGAATATATCATATTCGGTTGTATGAATTGCGTCAAAATTATTGACTGGAATCAGAAAAAAAAATTATGGAAACCATCTATTTTTGGTTTATTGTTTTTATTATTTTTTAGGGTTACTGTCAAAACATGTTTTACTGTTTTCTGTTTCATTCAGTTGTTTTTCGAATCATATAACCAAATAAGTTGAGACACAAAAAATACCAAAACACACTTTTCTAAAACTCTTTTCCAAAAATTATTTTAGAAATAATTTTTTTTGAGATGATATCCAAACACGTCATCCAAATCAAGAGAGACTTAAACTTTTACTCAAATTATTGTAAATTTGGGTTTGTGCTCCTTGAAATTTGCGTTTTTTCATTCAAATCAAGCTTTTTACTCAAAAGTTGACTTAAATTTGAGTGAAGGTTGAAGATGTTTTAATCCAATCTTCGTGATTTTTTTTTAATTAATAGAGTACCCTCGGGTGTATCATGTTGGTTTTTTATCCCAAAAATCTTCTCTCTCTCCCCACTCACACACTCTCTCTCTCTCTCAAGCTTCAAAGGATCTCTCACTAATATTGCTCGATTTTTGCTTTTGGCCACACTCTCCGTTAGGACATGGTTAGGGATGGCAATGGACTGAAGGGGGGGGCAGGAGGTGTAGTCTCCATCCCCGTACCTGCTTTAAATAACTTCGTACATCCCCGATCCACCCCCGTTAACGAGTATAGTTTTCATCCTCATCCCCGTCCGCAGGTAAATTTGTAATCCCCGCCCCCACCCCCGTCCACCTTACCCGCCCAAGCCCAAGCCCAAGCCCAAGCCCAAACCCAAACCTAAGCCCAAGTCAACATAATCCAAAATTCTAAATAAATCTAGTGAAAATTGGAGGTGAGTCTCCCTAGATGTACTTGTTTGGAGATAAGTCTGGCAAGGAAACTTATAGGGGACTAAGTTCATGTTTAAAATTATATGTAATGACTTAAGTCCATTTTTTTTTTTATCTCAAAAACACTTCTAACGGTGTTAATTTTGGACAATTATGGAAAGTTATAGGTTAGATATTTTGAGATATATATAGTAACAGATTGTTCAGTTTTTTTATGGAAACGGAATATATCATATTCGGCTGTATGAATTACGTCAAAATTATTGGGCTATTAACTCAAATTCAGATCAAAATTTTCCATTAACAAATTCAAATTCAAATTTCAATTTCTGAGGCACAGGAAGTTCGTTGTCTTTTATACAAGCTTTATGTCTCACCGGAAATTCGAACGATTATTTTTTTCTAGGAAGCAGGCGGTGTCCTACTTCTTCATACGATACCGCTACGTCATTTTGTGTTTGATTGGAATTTCGAAGGCTATACAAGCAGCAATTGGGAGTTCGAATTTTGTTGTGATTCCAGGTCAACTTACGGGTTCTTTATTTCCTGAGATATTTTCATTGTAATTGGCTGATTTACATTATATGATTAACAGTAATTAGATGTTACTTTTATTTTTTCAGCTCTTGTGTTTGTCATGTTACACATTGGGCTGATTACTTTTATCACGAAGTCACGTCACCTACTTGTCACAAGCATGATTGACATAATAAGGGGCCAGATCATGAACCAAATGGGCTGTCACTTGAATTCATTGTCACAGTGGAACGACATTGATTGTCCAAATATTGAAACCAAACTTCAAGCTGTTTTCACTGAGTGTCGTTCCTGGTTTGTTAGGGTGTCATCAAGTTATGTTTTCGAGGTTAATTCACATCCTTCAGTAACGATTGACATTGAGAATTGCACGTGCTCATGCCACTAATGGCAGATCAACGGTTTACCATGTGTCTATGCTATGGCCACAATTCAAAAGAATCGTAGGAACATCAATGAGTTTGTTGATTACTTTTATCAGGTTACTACTTACAGATTGTGTTATTCTGAGCCTATATACCTTATTCCTACACTCGGTCGTCCTGAATTTTCAGCGATTGACGTTGATATGTTGCCACCATTGTCAAAAAAACAACCAGGCCGTCCAAGGAAGCGTAGATTTAGGTCTAGAGGTGAGCTTGTTAGGAAAATTCATTGTGGTCGTTGTGGCAGTTTAGGTAGTCATAATAAGAAGACTTGTAACGAGCCATTATAAAATTATGTATGTTTTATTGTAATTAGATGTTACTTTTATTTTTTCAGCTCTTGTGTTTGTCATGTTACACATTGGGAATACCATAGGTTATCCAGTGTGATAAGTTAATAGTGTAGTATTAATCTCGCATGGTTTTATATGTTTTATGTTGCTGTTAATGTGACCCCAATGTTACTATTTAATGCTCATGTTAGATAGTAACCAATGTTACTATGTAAAACAGATTTTTTGTGATTGCTTAATTTGGAGGAAATTTAAATCTTGTTACTTTGTTTTGGGTAACCACATATGAAAGAGTTTTCAAATGTTTTACAAAGAAATTATACAAACAATTCCCAGTCATGTGGCTAACAACATTTACATTCACTAACAACTTCATTTTAGCATTCTAAAATTAAGTGGGATATGTAATTTGGAACAATTTTTGAGCATGTTACTATTTGTGTTACTATTTGAATAAAAATGTGGACAAAGTTTCCTTTGTTCCACAAACATTCCATTACAACCAAATATCAACCACCTAACAATTACAACCAATTTGTAACCAAATATCAACCACCCAACAATTACAACCAATTTCTAATCTATCTTGCAATTAGCCAAACCAATCCTGCAATTAGCCTAAAAATGAATAGCTACCCCACACATTAGTACTTCCTATTTGTCTTGGTATCTCTTTCTCAATCTTGATCTTGTCGTGTAGTCTTCAACAATCCATGCATTCATATGGTTTATGAATGTAGACACCATTTCGATCCATAGAGCGGTAAGTTGCGGTGGTTTCAATTTCTCTTCTATTGACTGTCCACGAGCAAGCTGCTGCATTAAGTAACACACGTACAATCCGCAATCGACCCTGCATGTTACTGTTTGTGTAACATGAACAGTAACACCAATGTTGTTGAAACACACATAGAAATATGATGTTAATAACATTATCACAGTAACACTAATTAATGAATTGAATCCCAGTAACATCATTTTAGTAACATCAACTAAACATAATTCGGTAACTTCATTTTTCAATATACATTTGCTTCCATTAGAAATCCATTGAGTCCCCATGTTACAAATTTTAGAATGTAAATAACAGTGTTCAAAATTAATTTGAACATTTTTTTGGAGGAAACTTGTGATATTTTCATCTTCGTAACCAACAGATGGTGCATTAAAAGTAAAAACCAAAGGTTGTGATGAGTAACACATATGCAGTAACATCAATTTCATAGTAACATCCACAGTACTTAAGCACATCAATCCATTTAAATTAAGAAATCAATTTTTCATGTTAAGACTAACACAGTAATATGATATATTTCATGTTACTTTGAACCAATGGTTTTCGAATGTCTTGAACAACGCATAAAAAAAAAATGTTCACATGTAATTATGTAGGAGGACCGACCTCCAAATTCCCCGACATTAAATTAGTAAGAGTAACATGAATATTTCCATCCCCCACATTAAATTAGTAACAGTAACATGAATATTTCCATCCCAAAGGCTATATTGTGTTCAAAGTAACATCAAATTTTGAATGATTATAGTAAACATACAATTCTAAAATTAAAAATTTTAAAAATTCTCAATTGTAACACACTGTGTGAGGTTACTCATCACACAGTAACCTCATATATTTCACATAAACACAACCAACAAATTTCAACTGTCAACCATATCAAAAAAATAACAAAAACAAAATACATAACACTTTTATTATAGTAACAATGAATCTCAATTTTAATGTTATTAATGCACAAAACCAAAAAAAAAAAAAACCCAAATGACAGTAAGAACGACACATCAGGCAATGAGTTTCCTAAAATCCTAAAATAGACATCAACATTCATCTAAAATCACATACCTTTCAATCTTTTTATGAATCCCAAAGATTGTTGATGGTGATTTGAATGCAGAGACAACAACAGTAACTTATTCAATGGAGTCCAGATTAAACTTTGAAGAGTAGATTCGGATTTTGCTCTTATGGTATGTAACTTGTTTGAAATTTGAATAGGATTGGTTTGGGTAATGATAGTTACCGGTTTTGGAGAAGGAATCTATGGAAGATTTGAGGAATATTGCCGGATTTCAAGGCTAGAAGGAAGGAGAAGTTTCGGTTTACAGTGAGGAAGTTAGAGGGTTTTACCGTCTAGGAAAGAGACGACAAAATGGATGCCGTTTATGTTTTTCTAAAAAATAAGGGTACAATAGTAAACTTGTCAAAAAATGGACTTATAAACAAATAAGTTTTCTTGTAGGACTTCTCTCCAAACAAGTCTATCTAGAGAGACCGACCTCCAAATTTCCCATAAATCTAACATTCTAAATAATCCAACATAATTATAGAATATCATAATATAATTAAAAATTTGTCATTTACAACATAATATAATTAAAACATTGTCTACAACATAATCAAACATAATATAATTAAAAGTTTGTCTCCCTTGTAAATCCAAGACAATATCATGCAACACAACATAATGTAACATAACATAATCCAACATAAAAAAATATAAAAACACAAAGATCTACACTTTTACAAGCAAAAACCATGAAAAAAAATCAAAAAAAAAAAAAAAAAAATTTTCAAAAGAAAAAATCATTCAATAATATTGATGGGACTTTAAGCGGCTCAGCAGCCTCCAGATCGACATGTACAAAGGTATAGTCGTTATGAAGTTGAAAAGGCGCAGATAAGTGGCGCCGAGGAGTAATGGCTCGGAGAAGCCGAGTACCCGTACTAGCACCAGCATTTAAAAAGACACGACAACTCATTAATAGAGATGTGAGTGACTGAGACAGGGCTATTAATAACCCCTGCACTCTCGAGACCCTAAACTAACAGTCATGATTGCAAAGCATTAATGATTAGGATGCCGAGAACGTACCCTCGGGGGTACTGTTCCCCGAGCATTGAATGCTCGAGAGTAGGCAACAAGCACCAATCAGAAGACTTGAATGACCGGGTATAGGGCCATAAGTGCTCGGTATGTGCCGAGCACTCACCCTATCGTCCGAGTAAACTAGGTGCGAAGATCTGAGTGGAGAACATTCATTACGCATGGGTAATAGTGCAGGTCATTAAATGTCGATATGGGACTCTCTGTCCTTGCACTCATTGCTAATTTAGGTATAAATACTCCTTAGAAAAATGAACAAAGGTACGCAAAATTTATCCAGAAAAAGGATATACTGTGCTCAAACCTCCCAACTTATACTGATTTAAGTTTCGGAGGGGATAAGTCGGGTGTTCACCCGGCCTCTTTCCTGAGTCTTTGGCTATTTGCAGGTTCATCATCCAGAGGATCGCTATCTCAATCTATTGCAGAAAATCTCCCGTGCAATATGTAGATTTGTATTTACAACAACATGTATATATATATATATATATATATACAATAATAATAATAATAACGGTTAAAGCTGGGCGGGGAGAGGCGGGGCGGAGGCGGAGAGGGGGGAAGTGTTGGTCCATCCCCTCCTTCATCCCCGCACGAGTTTATACGATTATTCTCGTATACGTCCACCGTCTAATACGTATGGTCCATCCTCGGTCCAAACAGGACGGGTTTCGACGAATACCCATTTTTACCCGGTCCAGTGCCATCCCTAGACATGGTGACTTAACTGCCTTGGCTTCAAATGGCTTTACAGAGCTTTAAAGAAACCTTATGTTTTGATACGCATAGAAACTCAACCATATATGCATGATATTTTTTCTCTATTTTTTTTTTTTTGGAATTTAAAATTCTTTATATTTTATTATATTGATGGAGAAGATTACGGTGCTAAAAAAATTCTGTATCATATCGTCATCCATAAATTTTGAAGATTTTTTAAACAAATTTTAAGAGGTATTTACTACTTTTGAGAGTTATTTTCAACTTTAGAGGGTATTTATAACTTTTGAATGTCATTTACACATTTTTGGGGTCATATACAACTTTTGGAATTACCTTAATCATAAGAAAATATTGTAACTTAATGTTGCCCCATGTCTTTTAATGTTGCAATTAGTTATATGTTTGTAAATGTATTTTACCTTCTTCTGGTTTGATTTAGTTGTCCTGTGACTCAAAAATATGCAATTAACACAAATGGATTAACGTCAACAGCTAAAAGGTTGGGTAACAAGAATATGTTTTATAATACTTTTTCATTTTATTTTAGGAGAACAATTTTACTAAAAAAAATGCCAATTAAAAGTGTATATGGTATAAACGAGAGACATACAAACGAGAAGATATTCGGTGCTTACCAAACACCACATGGTAATGCAATGTAGTATAGCATAAAATATTGTGCATTCCCAATTAATTTTTGTCACTTGTGAAGTTGTCAAATTTTATTTTTTTTGTTGAAAAAACCAACTTGTGTATCCAAAAAACAAGCATTGTGGCAATTTTTTAATTGGGTGTAGGTACTACATGGCAGTTCCACCTAAGGGTGTCAATTCGTGTTGTGTCGTGTGACTTGTGTGTCGGTATTTTTTATTTCGTGTCATTTTTATTAGTGTTGTATTCGTGTTAAGATCTATGGAAAAAAAATAATTTATTGTGTTCTAAGTATTAAACATTAATCTACATTATTTATTCTGCGTATTTATTAAGCGTGTCAATTTTAAAGTCGTGTCGAGTTAGATTCATATTGACGGGTTAGAGTTATGGGACATGGCACTGTTAAGGATCAAAGGATATGATATGGTAAATAAAATTTGACTAATTGCAATTACATATGATTGGGAAATATTTCTTCTCCTTATAATTAGTGTGTTGTGAACACCATCACTTCATATGTACAATTGTAAAAGAGTGAGATTTATGTCACCAAAGTGGCATTGCTTAACATTCAAACTCACAACGTTACCTAAAAACAATAGAGGCGGTTAAAGTCATTATGTCACCAAAGTGGCATTGCTTAGTCAGATTTATGTAATTTTTGTCTATTTTTTTTTAATTTTTTTAAGTCATAAATAATAAATTTTTATTTCTATAAAAATAATATAAAATTAATACATTGGCATTGATCTCAATTGGGGGTGTAATTGTTTTGATGGGTCTTATTCAATACGACGGTCCATCTCTAATTTCTCCCTTAAATTTTTTTGCTTGTATGATTATTTACAATATTTTACATTGGTAATGGCTCAGAGTTATATCATAAAAAAATTATAATTTAACTTATAATTTTTGATGCAATATCTCTGTTGATATAGTAACATCCAAACTCATTGTTAAAGAAAGCCAAGTGACCTGCTTAAAATGAACTAAGATAAATAAAATTTAAAAACATAGTGGATCTTATTATCTACGAGTAATGTTCTTTAAATCTAGGGAGAATTACACCTAGATTCCTTGAGGTTTGTCACTTAATCACTCAGACCCACTGACATTTGAAATATTACACACAGACCTCCTGAAGTTTGTACGCACGTAACACTTAGACCCCTTACTATAAATATATCCGTTAATAAATTCCACTCAGACCCCTTAAATTTTGTAAACATATGTTATTTAGACCCTTTAAGTTTAAAATGTTATACTTAGACCAAAAATACTTTAATCAAAGATAAAATATCAAATATTTTAAATTTTACAATTAAAATTCATGTTCTATTATATATTTTATTGAAATAAAATCAAAAATAAAAATTCAAATTTTTCTTAAAAAATCGTAATTAGTATACAATTATATTGTCTATTGGAATTTAATTTGGTAGTTTAAACGACCAAATTAAAATATCAAACTATCACAATTAAAGCTAAAAGATATTGTGTCTATTACAATTTGACCCCTTATTTAATTTTTTAGTTTTATTCTAATAGATAGTATAATTATATACTAACTATGATTTTTTTTTTAAACAAGATTTTTATTTTTAATTTTATTTCAATAAATGACATAATAGAACATGAATTTTGGATGTAAAATTTATGTTCTATTATGAATGACTTAGACCCCTTGTTTGATTTTTAAATTTTATTTTAATAGATAGTATAATTGTATACTAATTACGATTTTTAAGAAAAAAATTAAAATTAAAATTTTAATTAAAAAAATGATACAATAGAACATGAATTTTGGTTGTAAAATTTAAAATATTTGATTGAAGTATTTTTTGTCTAAGTATAATATTTTAAACTTAAGGGGTTTAAGTATTATATATTTACAAACTTCAAGAAGGTCTAAGTGTAATTTATTAACAAATATATTTACAGCAGGGGTCTAAGTGTTACGTGCATACAAACCTCAGGAGGTCTGTGTGTAATATTTCAAATGTTAGGGAAACTGAGTGATTAAGTGACAAATCTCAAGGGATCTGAGTGTAATTCTCCCTTAAATTTAATATAGAGACTTAATTCACTAAAATTATCAGATAAATTGTAACTTTAACATTAAATAGGATTACCTTTTTATCCCAAAACTATAATAAATTAAGTGTACAGAGTTAGGTTTCAAATTAAATACAACTACCATTTTTCTATTTTTTTTTTTGGAAAAGTCTTTTTCTATTACCTACCTTACTACATGTGCATTAACTACTGAATGCTACCCGTGCCACTTGAAAGTAAATGAATATTAATTGAGGTTGGTCGCTTGAACTGTTAAAGGCAAAGACATCACCGCTCTACTCAATTAAAATTAATGCGATGTGGACCTCGTCAAACTACGTTATTTTTCCCTAGCACTACAAGCAGTTGCAGAAGATTGGAAAGAAAATAGTCATTCTTTTTATCAATTATTAATGAGCCCTACAAAAAATCACTCGTGAGTGTAATTGTCAAAAACTAAAACATAAAAAATACTAAAAGAAATGTAAATATAAAAAGAAATAAATTATAGAGTGTAATCAGTAATTAAATAGTATTGTAAGTATTTCATACTTGAATGGTGAATTCTACATCTCTTTTTATAATGGTAATAGATGGAGAACGCTACGATACCAAAAAAATAATTCGTTATCATAACGACGTGTATATATATTTTTTTTTGGGGAGGGGGAGGGAGGCTTGAATCCTTGACCTCAAGAAGACAAAACCTTCACAAAGCAAAGAGTACCATTAGACCAAAAGCCATTTATAAATTTTGTGGATTTTTTTAATAAATTTTAATCGTCATTTATAACTTTTGCTTCTAAAAGTTATTTACAATTTTTAAGGATTAGGTATAAATTTTTGAGGTTACCTTATGATCAATCATAAGAAAATGTTATCATTTGAACCATAAAAATTATAACATGTCAAAAAAATTATAAATTTTTATTATAATTAATAAAAATATGTATCCAAATCCATAAAATTTATAGAATTTAACTGTACAATACCTTTTTTTTTTGGGAGAATTACATTCACACCCCTAGAAGTTTGTCACTTAATCACTCAGACTCTCTAACATTTGAAGTATTACACTCAGACCCCCTGAAATTTGTACACGCGTAACACTTGGACCCCTGTTGTAAATATATCCATTTATAAATTATATTCAGACCCATTAAGTTTAAAATGTTATACGTAGACCAAAAATACTTCAATCAAAGATAGAATATCAAATATTTTAAATTTTACAATTAAAATTCATTTTCTATTGTATCATTTATTAAAATAAAATAAAAATAAAAATTCAAATTTTTTTAAAAAAATCGTAATTAGTATACAATTATATTGTCTATTGGAATTTAATTTGGTCGTTTAAACGACCAAATTAAAATACCAAACTATCCCAATTGAAGCTAAAATATATTGTGTTCATTACAATTTGACCCCTTATTTAATTTTTTAGTTTTATTCTAATAGATATTATAATTGTATACTAGCTATGTTTTTTAAAAAAAAATCATATTTTATTTTTGATTTTATTTAAACAAATGACATAATAGAACATGAATTTTGGTTGTAAAATTCATGTTCTAGTAAGAATGACTTAGACCCCTTGTTTGATTTTTTAGTTTTATTCCAATAGATAGTATAATTATATACTAATTACAATTTTTTAAGAAAAAATTAAATTTTGATTTTTGATTTTATTTCAATAAATGATACAATAAAACATGAATTTTGGTTTTAAAATTTAAAATATTTGATATTCTATCTTTGATTGGAGTATTTTTGGTCTAAGTATAACATTTTAAATTTAAGAAATCTAAGTATTATATGCGTACAAACTTCAAGGGGGTCTAAGTGTAATTTATTAACAGATATATTTACAGCAGAGGTCTAAGTATTACGTGCGTACAAACTTTAGGGGGTTTGTGTGTAATATTTCAAATGTCAAGAAATCTCAGTGATTAAGTGACAAATCTCAAGAGTTTAAATGTAATTCTCCCTTCTTTTTTTTTGGGTAAATTACATTCAGACCCCCTGAGGTTTGTCACTAATACACCCAGACCCCCTCAGATATAACATATTACACTGGCACCCCTTAAAGTTTGTACGTGTGTAACATATAGATCCTATTGTTAAAATCCGTTTAAAACACCGTCAAAATTTGATGATGTCACCATATTTTAAAATTTTAATTCCTAAAATACCCTGGTAGAATTAATTAGTAATAATCCATCTGCCCTTCTCTTTGTTTCTCTTTCTCACATCCAGGCAAACAACTTTCGTGGTCTTCACCCCTTCCAAGCTCATCTCTCTCTTCGACACCAAAGATGTCTGGTTACCCCCACAACTCGCCGATTACGACAACGGTTACGGTGCCCCACCATCCCAACTCTACTCCTGCGCCCTTTACGGCGCTCCACCACTAGACCAACCATACGCCGCCCCACCACTTCCTCGTGTTTGTTTTGAGCCCAAACATAATCACCAAATTAGAGCCTCTGTCGAACGCATAACCACCACCATCCCCCAAAAATGACCACGCTGCCACCACCACCCATTACCACTTGCAATAAACCCACTATGCCCCAACATAGTCATGCTGCCACCACCACCACAAACCACCAAAAATTGCAACCCACTTCCACCACGACAAATCACCAAAAATTTGCAACCCACTTTCACCACCACTGATAAGGCCATAACCACTACAAACCCAACGTGCCCCCACACCAATTGCACTGCCACTACCAGCTCTTTGTTGATTGGCTGATCGATACAAGAATTCCAAAAATCGCAACCCACTGCCACCACCACCCATATCCAACCATTACGAACCATTGTGCCCAACACACACACACACACACACACACAGATCAATTGCAATGGCAAAAACCACACCAAACCCCAAAATCACAACTCAACTGTGTGCGGTTGAGTGTATGAGAAGATCACGAAAGAGAGGAGACGTATGCGAGGAAGAAGATGGGAAGGGGTGGGTTTCATCGGGTGTTGGTAGCGAGTTAGGGTTGGGGTAGGCACTTGGGGGCGTTGGGGTGGGTGGATGGGGGATGGTGGGTTGAATCACGGGTGGAGTTAATAGCGTGGTCGAAGGCAAGTGGGTGGGCATGGTTGTCAGTCGGAGTTGGGACAAGCCACGGGGTGGATTTCATTTGGTGTTGGCAGCGAGGTAGGGTTGGGGTAGGCACTTGGGGGCGTTTGGGTGAGGGGATGGTGGGTTGTGTCACTGGTGGAGTTCATAGCGTGGTCGGAGGCAGGTGGGTGGGCATGGTGGTGAGCCGGAGTTGGGACAATGGCTTTGAGGAAGATGAAGTGGTGGAGTTATTTATGGGTTTGAGGTTGTTTGGATATGGATTGTGACAATTCTATGGTTGGAATAAGTTGTCCAATGTTAAGTTTATTTGGGTTATTGGTAAGGGTTAATTAGTCTTTTCAATTTTTCTGTTTGAGCCGTTTGCAAACCGTTGTTGTGAAGGGGTGTTAGTGTAAATTACCGTACCTGAGGGGGTCTGGGTGTATTAGTGACAAACCTCAGGGGGTCTTAATGTAATTTACCCTTTTTTTTTTGTAAAGTGGTTGTAGACATTTCTTAATGACTATCGATTGTGGTGCTTAATCAATCTATGACGTCGGCTGACGTTCGAGACATTACCCCACATTGCTTGAATTGGTGGGTCTTATTCAATACGATGTGGGGTTTGTTTAAAGAAGTTACAGGTGCAAGTTAGACAAATTTTAACAATAACACGAATAGTATCCATTTATAATTCTAGTTCAATTGATTAAAAAAAAAGTAACATTTGTAACAAAAATATTAGGTTCTTTTTATTTTGTTGTGAGCAAAATATTCAAGTTCTTCTCATTATTTTTATATCACATTGTGTCAAGCATAACATTTAATTTGTGTAGCAATCAAGTAAAGTACATGCACATTATTTGTCACAGCGTGACAAAATAGAATAGTGTCTAACATGTTACACAGTGATGCTACACTATGTTCTTGAAATCGTACCTTAACCGTTGTAGAATATGAACAGGTTTTTACAAAACCCTCTGTTCCGAGATGATGGAATTGGTGGAGAAGATTTTTTGAATTTTAAATATTTTCCTAAATATCCGTCTTATTTAATTTTTTTTAGGGAGGGTGGATTAATGCTCTCTTTGAAGATTAAATTTTGAAAGGAATATCATCCCCTTGATTCTCATAAAATGCTTTTGTTAATGGCGGATCATCCTCATCATAGAAGAGTGAGTACAAGGTTATAACACTCTTTTTCACTATTAGATGGACATCTTTTCAAAATATTTTTCAGATGAGACTTTTTCACAAATAAGTGTCTTATGTTATACCGGCCTTAAAAAAATCCATTTTTTATTGGGTGTTGTGCTAGATTGATTTTGAGTTTGATGTTTCATGAACATTATAGTAGAAAATAGAGAAAATAATTCTGATGGCCTCTACTAGGCCTAGTAAGTGAGCTTGGTTTTGGGTTTAGTGTTAACGGAGTTAACGAAATGGGTTGCATTCATGTCGTAAGAGGGTGAACTTGTTGGACACGTAAAAAAATAAATTGATTCGAACCTAACCAAATACAATTTATACAATACAAACCGTTTTGACATGAATCTTCTTATGCACAATAATAAATGGATCGAAGTTGAATTGAAGAGATTTTGGTACAATACAATTTAAATAATTTAAATGGACGACAAGATATATCATGAGCCATTTACATCCGTAAGTCTTGGCTAATGAGGAAGAAGCTATTCTAGCAATGCTCCGAGCTTTGGGGTGTGACAGCAGAATCTGTCATAGTTTATAAGTGTTGTGCTTGACGAAGGAAGGGGTAATGCTAAATTGATAGAAAAATAAGATCATACATATTAAGGATCAAAGGATATGCTATGGACTAATTGCAGTTTTCGCCGAAAGTAAGAGTACTAATTGCAATTACATATGATTGGGAAAAATTTCTTTTTTATAATTGCTAATGTGTTTTGTACACGATCATTTTATATATACAGTTGTAAAAGAGTGAGATTAGAAGAGTTATGAAGAGGTATATCACAGAGAGTTATCAATAATTAAGTAAACAATAGTATAAGTTGTATGCATCAAATTCCTCCCTCTTCCTTTATAATAGTAATAGATCTAACAATCATTCACGAAAATAGTTGTTAAATGTAGTTGAGTTGTCCATCTGGACCAGCTTCTCCTAAAAAACCATACCAATATTTAAGCAATTGTAAACAACTTTATCCGATTGCATAGTAAAGTGATGAGATTTATTAGAATCACGTACCTCATCATATAGCTCATGCTTATGCTGAGTTATATATTCTTGCAAAGAAAATTCAACGTAAAATAATTCACGAACATATGTACGTAAGATAAAAGTTCTTTTTTCCAAAAATATGAAATCTGTTTATCTTAGCCCAGAGGGAGAGAGAGAGAGAGAGAGAGAGAGAGAGAGTTATCCAATTGCCTTGTGAGACTTATGTAATCTTTGATATTTTTTTATTAATTTTTGTTTGGTAAGTTACTCACATTGTAGTTATAAGAACTCATTTATATATAATTAATTTTATTTTTATCAAAAATGATAAAAAAATAAATATATTAAAATTAATCTCAATCCAACCAAGGATGTTATTGAATTGTTTATAAGAGGAGTCATGAGTCTTTAACCTACAATTATTGTGAATACTTGTTGAATGCTCACTTTTGTCTTCTCCTCGAGATATTTCCTCTCAATGAGTAATTGCATTGGTGGGTCTTATTCAATACAATGGGGCATAGTTTTTAAACCCGGCCCGGACAAGAACCCGGCAAAAGGATCGGGTCAATGGGTCACTGGTTCAACCGTTGGGTTACTGGTTCAACCGGTTATATAATAAAAAATAAAAAATAATTATTAATATTAATAAATATGCCAAAAAAATATTATAATTATAAAAAACATGTTTATTGTATGCACATTTTGTTTATGCATTGACGAAAAATAGGCCAAAAATTCCCAATTCTTCCCCTGGACCTTAAATTTGTGCCTACAGTCTTCAATCCCTTTCATTGCATCTGTTAATGGCATTGATGGGATCCAAAATCTTAAACAAGTATCAATAAGGGTTTAAAACCCACCAATAATTGTTGCAGATTTTCAAGAATGGAATAACAAATAGAGAGAATAGAGAGTGAATAGTCTACATATCAGAGAGAGAGAGAGAGAGAGAGAGAAATGGTGATGATGTACCTGTGTCCAGTGGAAGAAATCAAGAAATACAAAGAGTGAAACCCTCCTTTGAGTCAACCATCAACATGAGATGAGACGATGGAGAGACCGCCTGTAGCATGGACAAATTCGACAATGGTGGTGGTGACTCATGGTTGCCTGAACTGAGACCATTGAGGTCGCAGAGGCGCGCGAGAGAGGGAGTTGAGAGATCAGATGAGGCGGATAGAAATTAGGGCAAAAAAGAAGAAAAAATCTGAATTTATAAAATTCTTGAATGACCCGCCCGGTTTGACTAAACCCGTCCGGTTTGAACGGTTATTTAAAAAACCGGCCGGTTCAATGGGTATTAGGCGGTTTTGGTGCTTGACCGATCTAAATTATGAACCGGCCCGGTTCAAAGTCCTGTGCACCGGGTTTCCGGGTCAACCCGCCGGGCCGGGCCGGGTTTTAAAACACTGCAATGGGGACTTTGATTTTAAATGTAGTTGTGGACATCATTTCTTAAGGACCTTATCCACCGTGGACCCAACCCTTTCACGTGGGCTGGAAGATTGTTCACCCTCCCCATCATATGATATGATGTTACATGATAAGTGATATGGCAACGCATACTTTCTATCCGTTTAATAATAATTTTACAGGCATCGCTGATAATGTCAATTAATATGGTGTGATTTCACTAAAAAAAAGAGAAGAAAAAAGGGGAAACTTTTCAGCAAGTGTAGTAGTTGATGGGTCTTCCTCAATGCGACGTGGATGTTGATTTTAGCTGAGGTTGTTGTGGACATTTCCTAATGACGTACCCTATCCATTGCTGACCCAACCCTCTCACGTGTTGCACATTTGTGGACCAAGTTTACCTACCGAAATTTATAAAATTTTAAGGTGGAATTATAACTTCTTGTTGTGATGTAAGTTATAATTGTAAAAGTATGATTAATCTTAAAATATTACGATTAATTATAAAAATTATAGTTTTTAAAAATAAATTATTTTACGATATTTTTTTTATATCTTAGCCCACAGAGAGAGAGAGAGAGAGAGAGAGAGTTATCTAATTGTCTTGTGAGACTTATGTAATCTTTGATATTTTTTTTATTAATTTTTGTTTGGTAAGTTACTCACATTGTAGTTATAAGAACTCATTTATATATAATTAATTTTATTTTTATCAAAAATGATAAAAAAAAAAATATATTAAAATTAATCTCAATCCAACCAAGGATGTTATTGAATTGTTTATGAGAGAAGTCATGAGTCTTCAATACGGCGGGGACTTTGATTTTAAATGCAGTTGTGGATATCATTTCTTAAGGACCTTGTCGACCGTGGCCCTAACCCTTTCACATGGGCTGCAAGATTGTTCACCCTCCCCATCATATGGTATGATGGTACAGGATAAGTGATATGGCAACGCAGACTTTCTATCCGTTTAATAATAATTTTACAGGCACCGGTAATAATGTCAATTAACATGGTGTGATTTCACTAAAAAAAAAAAAAGGGAAACTTTTCAGCAAGTGTAGTAATAGTAGTAGTAGTACCTACAGTTATTAAATGCTGACCTTTGAGACATTACCTCAATATGAGTAACTGAATTGATGGGTGTTCTTCAATGCGACATGGACGTTGATTTTAGCTAAGGTTGTTGTGGATATTAATGACATACCCTACCCATTGTTGACCCAACCCTGTCACGCCTTGCACATTTCTGGACCAAGTTTACGTACCCAAATTTATAAATTTTTAAGGTGGAATTATAACATGTTGTTATATAAGTCATAATTATAAAACTATGATTAATCTTAAAATATTATGATTAATTATGAAAATTATAATTTTTAAAAATAAAATTATTTAAACTATTTATAAATGTTAGCATCTAAGACTTTTTTTTTTTTGATTTCTTATTTTATCTCTAATTGTTATAATAAATTTAATAATAACCACCCATATATACTTTCATCTAATTTATAAGGACTTTTAAATTCTTTTGAATTCATTTATTAGTAGTATAGTTACATACAATTATTTATATCTATATATATTAAATTATTATACACATGTAGTTACTAAGTTGAATTCCATGGTTAAATTATTATACACATGTAGTTATTAGGTTGAATTTCACCGTCTAATATGTGTTATATTTTAGTTTTTTTGGTATATAATAATTTTATAAAGGAACTAATCATTCTATTTAATAAAATAAAAATTAATAATTATATAATATAATTAGATATGCAAATGCCTAAAAAAGTCGAAAAAATACCTAAATAAGATACAAAAATAATCACGAATTATATCTATATAATAAAATACAACATAAGTTATTTTTATTACTCAAATAATAAAAGTTATTTTTTTGTTGCTAAAGAGGATCAAAGTTGAGATCTCATTAAATTCCCCCACAAGTGCGTGCTTGTTTTGTTTTTTTGGATGTTTTGAAAAACATTCTTTTTTATGTTTCTATATTTTGTCCTTATTTTTAAAATGGAGCTGTAAAAAAAATAAAAACATTCATCAAACGTCTTTTTATTTATATTTTTTTATTCCATAAAATGAAAACAAAAACAAAAAATAAAATAAAAAAATAAAAACTTCTCATAACCAAATGACACCTTAGTTATTAAACCTATACACCACGTTCATCCCTTTCAAATGCACTCCGAGGCCATGCTCAATTGAGCACGATTCTCGAGGCCCTACTCTCCTGACCTCGGTCATTACAACTTACATGCCCTTCAGAAGGTCCCATCATCAATTCATTGCATGTTGTATCTAAACTATGAGTATCTTGAAACATACATACCAAAATGCAACATCACTTCATTATTATTACAAAGGACCAGGTAGCAACGAGAATGGTTTTCATTCACTCCAGTAACCATACACTCAATGCAGACAACTTGAAGTTTGTTGAGGTTAAGAATAACTTATTTCTAAAATTCTTCCAGCCATATTTTTCTAAGATGGAGAAAGGCACAATACAATTAAAAGTTCTGGGGCCGGACTACGACTTATGTTATCACTAGAATAGTTGATACCGTGTTGAAATTTACAGGTAAATGTTGTTTAGTTAAACTATTTTGGATCAAGAGTTATGATTCAAAAAGGTCAGGATAACTCTATATGGCCAGATTCTAAAACAAAAATTATGCAATTCTGATCATAAAAAGGTTATGATCAATCTGTAATAATTTCATTTTTACTAGTTTAAATCGTGACCTTAAATTGTGGTTTTTTATTCAATAAGATACAAAAATAATCACAAGCTATATCTATATAATAAAATACAATATAAGTTATTTTTATTACTCAAATAATAAAAGTTATTTTTTTGTTGCTAAAGATGATCAAAGTTCAAATCTCATTAAATTCCCCCACAGGTGCGTGCATGTTTTGTTTTTTTTTGGATGTTTTCAAATTTGATGTTTCTATATTTTGTCCTTGTTTTTAAAATAGAGTAGTAAAAAAAAAAACAAAAACATTCATCAAACGCCTTTTTATTTTTATTTTATTTTTTGCCATAAAATGAAAACAAAAAAATAAAAACTTATCATTACCAAATGGCACACCTTAGTTATTAAACCTATACACCACGCTCATCCCTTTCAAATGCACTCTGAGGCTATGCTCAATTGAGCACGATTATCGAGGCCCTACTATCCCGACCTCAGTGGTTACAAGTAGGGGCGGAGCTAGAAATGTTTTATTGGTTGGGCACACACTTAACCAGCAAAATTTTATTTTTTTCTTCAATCAATAAGAGTATTGTCGTACATGTTTCTTTCTTTTTTCTTTTTTTTTTTACATCGTGTTGCATATTTAAAGATTCATTAAATACGAAAGGTTCAAACACCAATATACGTAGTCTATTCAAACAATACTCAATAAAAAGAGAGTAATTACAACATTTTACAAAAAATGAGGCTAATTACAGCCATGTACAATGGACCTTGACAATTGATAACGTTATTAATAATGTTATCGAAAATGTCTTTCTCTATATAAGTAATTAAGTTAATCGTAATCTATTTCGGGCTAAGTTTGCATCAAGTTTAAAAAATTATTACAATTTCAAACAATTATGAATACTATAAAATTGAGAGTTATCAAAAAGAAAATAGGCTCAATCACTAGTTGCAACTTTTTAACATATTTTCACATTTCTTTGAGTAAAAAATGTGCCCGATTATTTTTTTACATAAGATTTAGTCGGTTCAAACTTATTATAGTGGGTTCAATATTTTCGGTTTTTGGTCATGAGGGTGAGCCTAATTCCAATTGCCCCATAAAAAACCATAAATATACAAATGTAAAAATTTTAAATTTTTTTTCATGGTGGGCATGTCCCCCCCCCCAAGTCCCTATGTCCCTCTGCCCTTGCATATAGTTTTTACTTGTGCCCACCATATAATTTTCTTACTTCAATTGTTTAGTCTTCTTTATTGTATTATGACTTTTTTCTAATGACCTTAATTTTAGTATTTATGAATTTTTGCAAATGAAAGTTCTTGCAAGTGACATTTATTTGACTTTTATTTTTTCTACGACAAGCTGTCTCTATTTCTATTCGAGTATTGATTATAGTCTTTATTATATGTCAATCGATTTTCAATTATTTTACTTTGCTTAGCTCTTAAATTTTAGTTTAGTAGTTTTACTATGCTAATATCTCAGTGATAATGTTTGGAACATCATTTATTGAGTAAATTTAATTGATTGTTAGTGAATAACTGATATTTTTTAATTACAAAAATAATAATTAACTCTACTTTTTTACAATAGTGATAATTAGTCATTTTTTATACATATACAATATATATTCTTTTTTGGCATTTTCTATGTTAAATGGACTTCATATATCAAATATGATATAATAAATATAAATATATTATATAGTGTGATTGATTTGAAACAAAAAAAATTTAGAGTGTGTAATTAAATTGCCTACTTTAAACAATATTCCTGATTCCGCCCTTGCATAGTAAAGTGATTTTATAATGAGATTTATTAGAATCACGTACCGCATCATAGCTCATGCTTATACTAAGTTATGTATTCTTGCAAAGAAAATTCAACGTTAAATAATTCGTGAACATATGTACGTAAAATAAAAGTTTTTTTTTTTTCCAAAAGCATGGAATCAGTTTATCTCAACCCAGAGAGAGAGAGAGAGAGAGTTATCCAATTGCCTTGTGATACTTATGTAATCTTTGATATTTTTTTATTAATTTTTGTTTGGTAAGTTACTCACATTGTAGTTATAAGAACTCATTTATATATAACTAGGGGTAACCCGTGTCTGAAAGCACGGTGCAATGTAAACCAATCAGTTAATTTAAAAAGAGTCACTACCAGAATTTTGCAAAAAAAAGACGTTTGCTAAACGCTGGAAAATATCGAATAAACATCACAATAAGCCTTTAACGGTGTTCTATATAAAAGTCTGCAATTCTGTCGTCTGCAAAATTATTGACATTTGGATAAATACCAAAAAATTTAAACTGATGAATAACAAATGCCGTTTTTATTGTCGGAGTTTGACGGCCGGAAATTCAATTTCCGGCGTTTAGTTAAACGCCAGTAAACAATAAAACCATTGCCCACAGTCTCCGGCGCCTATACAAACACCGAGAAATTTTTTTTTTTTTTTGAATTTTTTTTTTGCCTAGTTCAATAAACCAGTGTACTAACATCAATGTTAACTCCGTCAATTAATATTTTTATGCCGCTGAAAAATACAAGTTACTATAACTAACAACTATTAACTCCCTCAATTAATATTTCTTGGGTCTCCTGAGCTGAGACTATTAAAATTCAAGGTTCTGCCATAAAAACCACACAGATGCACAATACAGATGTTATTTCTCTATATGTACACAAATGGCTTCTGCTCAACAATTACATCAGCTAAGATGATATAGCCTGCATGTAATTTAGGTGAAACACGTAAACAAAGCTTACAAATGAAACTGCTACCAAGAAACCCAGCCTACTCATGTAAGGCTCTAGATGCACTGCTTGATCAGCATTTGACTTCACAAGATATTCCTCGCCCCAACTTTAATATCTCACAATATCTTTTCTTGGAAAATCTCATCATACCTCTACCAGTAAAAACTGTGAATGGCATCCCTTCTTGAAGATGATATCTTTCTTTGGCCTACTATAAGCTCTATAATCTTTCTTCAACTGGATCATATGCAACATTAAGCTTTCAAACTAAGAATTCAAAAAAAAATAAAAAATTATGATGGTAATCATCTCAGAAGCCATGTTTAAATAATTAGTTTCATCAAGAATTAGAAACCTTACAAACCAAAACTCAAAAATAGAAAAGCCAACGGGCCCTGTACATTATAGTTGATGAAGGTGGATTTAGAGACTTATGGTGAGGCTTTGATATAAACGTAAGCAAGTAGTCTACGTCTTTAAGATCCCTTTTCTCTTTTGTCTTTATTAATCCTGATTTCTTTAAGTCTCTCTATTTCATTTAAAATCTGCATGAACAGGGCCATCAACAAATGTCATTCAAATCCCGTGGAATACATTCACACTTTAAGTAAACAATATATGTGCATGAAAATGACAGCAGAAACAAAAAGCCATCAAGTCAAATACAGACACAAGAAGATGTCAAGTCAAGAAGTTTGATCGATAACCTTTCAAAGTAGGTAACAAGAAACCTACAAGAAGTTCCACTGGATCTTAGCAACTTAGCAAATCAACAGATAAACTATCATGAACAGAAAACATTAACTATGCAATACGAAAGCAAGTTCATTGCAAAAAGGCAGCAGCACACTGAGGAAGGCAACAAAAGATTTATCAAAAACATGAGAACCTCTTCAATCAGCAGTAAAAGCAAGCAGTCACTTAACACACACTAAATACAAAACCCAACCCGTCCCCAATTTTCCTTCAGGTACTTGAAAAAGGTTTGCATAGCATGCAAGGCCTCAAGGATTTGTTTATTCAAAAACAAACATAACATATCATTTTGTTCTCAATAGCATTCAATGGGGTATGTTTGGGTTAATGCTTCACAAAAAAAGGGCTCTCATGAAATCCAAAAACAAACTCCTACATAAGGTTCAGTCATAATGGCAATGTAAAAGGAAGGCTTGCCACTCCTATGAGTGAGAATACCCTAGTACTTATTGGAAGACAATTATGCAATTGGTTAAAATGTATTATAAGTGTTCCAATAACATGTAGCTATTTTGTACTACCAGATCCAGTGGAACTGCACAAGGACCAGAAAGATAACTAAAACTCCTGTGTAGAATGTGGAGAGGCAGACACCCTAAGCCATGGGGGTGGGGGGGCGAGAGAGAAATGGAAATGGAAATTAAGTTTGATAAAGTATTACTAAGGACATAAAAGGATCCGGGAGTATAAAAGACAGTACAAGAATGCCCAAATATGCATGATATAGGAGCGCAACTACAACTCCTAGTGCAGATATATAAAATCAGACCTTGAGTCATGACTTTCTTGAGAAGGTGAGAGCGAGTAAGCTGCCACAAAAGAAACTATAATAATTCAACAAGGAAAGAAAAACAAAAGACATGTGACAACAATATTTGATATCAGAAATGCTTCTTGGTCAAAAGGTCAAACCAGTAAAACGGCTGAAAGTTTAAACTAACAATGATATCGACATCTAGGAGACCTTGAAGGACTTCACCTCCTGTAGCTTCCTCGACCGCTATACACAAAAAGTAAATAATGTATAAGCAACTGCTTGAAAAGATAAATCAAACTTTATGTGTTGGAAAAATGGTGCAACAGAGTCAGAACAGAACAACAAATTACAATAATACCTTGGCCGCATCATTCTGCGCATGTCCTGTGGAGTTTTCCTGTTCTCTTCAGCAAAAACAATTTTTATCTCATGTCCTCCAATTACTGTATAATTGAGTTGTTGCTTCACCTCAACAGCATCTTCAGCATAACGAAACTTCACAAATCCAAAGCCTCTAGGCTCCCTGAGAATTCAAGTAAGAACTATGTTAAGCCACAGAAAACTATGCCCCAATATTAAAGAACAACAAGTAATTAGCAAGAGTCCAGATAATCCACCAATCATCTCTACTTTTACCCACAGAGTTTGCTAGAGAAACAGAGCTAAACATCTCACCAGAATGACCAGTAACACCAGCACTACCATGTTTGAACTTTGAAGACATCATAAATTGTCTCAATAGAGTAACGAAACGTCCGAAACGTTTCCAAATTACAGTCATCCGCAAGAATTGAATCCAAATCGACATAAAACCTAAAAAGGTGCCCTTTAATCAACATCTCTGCAATGCCAAATCATGTGCAAACCTCTCATAAATCCCAATCAGAGCTAGCTTACACAAAAATATAAATAAATACCACAATAATACTCCAAAATGTATGTAGAGAGAGAGGGCCTTGGATTTTGTCAGATAGATCTCTGATGAGAGATATCATTGCATTGAGGTGTTAGGTTAGTTATTCAAGAACAAAAAACAAATAAAAAAGACAAAGAAGAGGTATTTGTAGTAAAATTGAATGAAAGTTATTACCTTCATTGGCTTAATTTGGGTGAAGCACCGCAATCATGAAATTCATCAAACACCTAAATGGGAATGGATTAAGAATGATTAGTACCATAAAATTAAAGTATGTCAAATCCTCTTGGTTGGAATCCTTCTTCATTAAGATTTCATAACTTGACACATCAACTCTTAATAGCTCTTAATAGCATTGCTCTTTACTAATATGATGATGCATCCACTATCAAGTAATGGACTCGCAATAAAAAAGTTCAACATACACAACAATACTATTGAACCATGTCACTATCACATCATTAGGTCAACAAATTAGATTAATTTTTCGTGTCTCAATAAATATTACTCTATTTATAAATGATTTAGTGCTGGTGAAAATTGATTCACCACCTAAAACTCAGAGATACATTGCATAGGAAATGGACAGAGGGATGATTATGTCAAATGGTCTTTAACAACTAATGGGAATTTCAGCACTGCCTCAGCATGGGAGCATGTTAGAACTGCAGCCCTGTTGTTCACTGAAAGAAGCTGGTATGGTATAGTCCACTAATTCCTATAATGATTTTCATACTCTGGTTGGCCATCAGGTTGAAGTTGAGCACTAAGCACAAATGCAAAACCACTTAGGAACACAATGTATTCTTTGCAGAACAGTAGAGGAATCCCACTACCATCTCTTCTTTGAATGTAATTACTCAAGTAGAGTGTGGAAACAAGTACTTGAAATGAGCCAACATTGGAAACCTAGACTATGGAGTGAGTTTATTCATTGGGCAACTGCACAGTGGAAAGGAAAGGCATTGGTAACAGTCATAATGAAGTGTAGCTTAGAGTAACCTGTGGAGAGAAAGAAACTGTAGAGTGTTGACTCTACATTAAATGTTTATTCATTGGGCAACTCCATATGTTGAAGATGACACTATCTTAACATTAAATGGTTATAAATTTCATTCATTGTGACCTTTTCCTTTCAATTCTAAAGAAGTAGTGGAGGGAAAAAGGTCAAGTTAAACCAACCACCTGCCCAAGCTGTACACCTGAATGAAATTGATAGCTATTCTTTTAATTTAATACACCAAACTCAACTAAAACTGAAACTAAATGGTATTCACCAGCACAAGCATATCACAACAGATCATTCACTATGTCTTGCCTTAGAGAGAGTTTTTATCAAACCTCTGACAACTTTCCAAAACCAAAACACATTCATCACTGTCGACACAACTGGTACTGTAAGCAAGCTGTAAAAGCCCAAGGGATATATTTTCTTGACCTGAATGTGCACGCATGAGAGTCCTCTCACTTGATCAAAATGCATGCATGAGAGAGAGAGAGGGGGATGTCTAACTGTTTCATACAGGCCAACATGGCTACAATCAGGCTTTACTATTTTTGCTATGAAAACAGACAGTGACATTACTCTTTTAGGAAGAAAGGTTTAAAATTTTATTATTTTTTCTAATCTTGGCATACTAATACACCTCTGTCCCAGATGCTGACTCACATTATGGTCCATAAAATATTTATATTATGATTAGAGAGAGATTAACAAAGTAAAACTCAAATCTTAGTACATTCCTTGTGCTGCGATCATTTTTGAACTGTTAACCTAGGACATGCTCAGGTACATGGCTCGATGACCAGGCTAGTAGGAACAATCTTCAAGTGTTTACTTGAAATTTCATAATAATTTCAAAGTAGAAGACGACAGTCCTCTCACTTGATCAAAATGGATAAACATGTGGTAGAAAAAGAAGATGAACAGAAGAATCTTATGTAAATAAAATGTAAAATTGAAATTAAACACATGAATGAAAATTTTATTCATACAAAAGATGACAGATTATGAAATTAGATGATAGAGCTCCTGTCATGAGAAAAAGATGTGATACAGCAGTCTTCAAGTATCCATTTTGATTTCTTGAAAGTAGAATACTGGTTGGTTTACATATGGAGAGAAAGAAAATGTAGAGTGTTCAAGAATAATTTTTGTGATAGCTCAACACTGTCATTCATCATCAAGCATACAATTAGAGCCAAACTAAGCTCCCTCAGGTTCAAGAGTACTCCTCGGAATCACTATATTACTTTTGCAAACTAAAAAAGAATTAAAAGGATTCCAACCAATAAATTAAGTTTGTCAAAGATTGATTTCACGAAAATGAATGGTAACTGAACAAACAAATGAGAGAGAAAAATAAACAAATGAAGTGCTTTGGCAGAAATTGAGCAAAAACTCTCTGAGAACTTTTGTCAAACATGTGGTGTCTATGGTTGGTGGTGGAGGTGCTGGGTGGACGTGTGTGGGATCGAAGCTGATCTGTAGGGAACCCTTTGGGCAAAAAAAGTGAGGGGCATCTTCGTAACCCCACCAGCCCCTCTGAAAAGAAAAGAGTGTGTGGTAACAGAGAGGGTGAGGGATTTGCAGCAGTGAACTGTCCCTCCAAAGCTCTGTCACCCACTCCTACTACTTACCATGTAACCGTTGGAAGCTAAGAGAGAGAGCAGAGAAGAGGTGGGGAGGTGTTGCGTAGAAAGGGCAGAGAAGAGGTGGGGGGTTCGTGTGTGTGTTTTTTGTGTGTGCGAGAGAGAGAGAGAGAGATGAGGGATACCTGGAGGGGTTAGCAGTGGCGGCGGTGCTGGTGGTGGTGTTGCTGACGAAGTGGATGTGGTGGTGGTGGTGTCGCCGGGGGCGTAACAAAGAGAGAGAGAGAGAGAGAGAGAGAGTAAGGACTGACGGAGAAGTCTGATTTTGAAAAGAAAAAAAAAAGAGAGAGATGCAGGGAGGCGACATTTCTGACAGGTGAGGTGACAAAGAGATGTCCGATTTTGAAAAATAATTCGAGTAAGAGGGGATGTGTTTGGGGGGAAATTGAAGAAAGGTTGGTAGCCGTTAGATGAAATAATTTGAGACCGTAGGATCGGCTTGTTGAAGCCGTCCTGTTTTATATTATAGATTATAGATTAATTTTATTTTTATCAAAAATGATAAAAAATAAATATATTAAAATTAATCTAAATCTAAGCATTGAATTGTTTATGAGAGAAGCATTGAATTGTTTTCAATGATCTTAATTTTATTATTTATAAATTTTTACAAGTGAAAGTTCTTACAACTTACCTTCATTTGACTTTTATTTTTTCTACGGAAAATCATCTCTATTTCTATTCTACAATTGATTATTATAGTCTTTATTGTGTGACAATCGATTTTCAATTTTTTTTTACTTTGTTTAGCTCTTAAATTTTAGTTTAGTAGTTTTACTGTGCTAATATCTCAGTGATAATGTTTGAAATATTATTTATTGAATAAATTTAATGGATTATTAGTGAATAACTGATATTTTTAATTACAAAAATAATAATTAGCTCCACTTTTTTACAATAGTGATAATTAATCATTTTTTATACATATACAATATATATATATATATATTTGGCATTTTCTATGTTAAATGGATTTCATGTATCAAATATGATATAATAAATATAAATATATTATAAAGTGTGATTGATTAGGAGGAAAAAAATTAGAGTGTGTAATTAAAATGTCTGCTCTAAATAAAATTCCTAACTGCACCCCTGCACAGTAAAGTAATTTTATAAGGAGATTTATTAGAATCACCGCTTCATAGCTCATGCTTATGCTAAGTTACCTATTCCGAGGATGAAAATTCTACGTAAATTAATTCATAAACATATGTTCTTAAGATAAAAGCTCTTCTTTTATATTGAAAAAAACATTCAAACTCACAACGTTACATAAAAACAATAGAAGCGGTTTAAGTCATTAGGTCACCAAAGTGGCATTACTAAGTCAGATTTATGTAATCTTTGATTTTTTTTCTTAATTTTTTTTAAGTCATAAATATTACATTTTTATTTCTATAAAAAATAATATAAAATTAAAACATTGGAATTGATCTCAATTGAGGGGTGTAATTGTTTATAAGAGAGAGAACTATATTGAAAAAAAAAATTCAAACTCGTTGTTAAGGAAAGACACCTTACCTAAAAACAATAGAAGCCGTTTAAGTCATTATGTCATCAAAGTGGCATTACCTTCTCAGATTTATGTAATCTTTGAGATTTTTTTATTCATTGTAGTTATAAGTACTCATTTGTATATAATTAATTTTACTTTGATATAAAATAAATATATTAAAATTGATCTCATTTCAACGAGGGGTGTTATTGAGTTGTTTATAAGAGGAGTCATGAGTCTTTAACCTACAATTATTGTGAATAACTTCTTGTTGTGATATAAGTTATAATTATAAAAGTATGATAAATCTTAAAATATTATGATTAATTATGAAAATTATAATTTTTAAAAATTAAATTATTTAAACAATTATATAAATACTTGCAATTACACGTGATTGGAAAATATTTCTTCTTCTTATAATTAGTGTGTTTTGCACACGATCACTTCATATGTACAATTATAAAAGAGTAAGATAAGAAAAGTTAAGAAGATATATATCGTAAAGAGTTATCATTAATTAAGCAATATTATAAGTTGTATACGTTGACTCCATCTACCTTTATAATTATAACAGATCCAACAATCATCCAAAAAAATAGTTGTTAAATGTAGTTGATTTGTCTATCTTGACCCAACCTCTCTCGTAGAATACCATACCAACATTTAACAAATTGCAAACAATTTTATCCAATTGCATAGTAACATGTGCGGAGCTACATAGGCGCGAGGGTGAGCATGGGTCCATCCTTAATTTTTTTTTTTAAATATTATATGTATACTTATATTTACATATTCTAAAAATTATACATATAGTTTTTATTTGTGCCCACCATATAGTTTTCCTATTTCAATTGTTTAGTCTTCTTTATTTTATTATGACTTTTTTCAATGATCTTAATTTTATTATTTATAAATTTTTGAAAGTGAAAGTTCTTGCAACTGACCTTCATTTGACTTTTATTTTTTCTACGAAAAATCATCTCTATTTCTATTTTACTATTGATTATTATAGTCTTTATTATGTGACAATCGATTTTTAATTTTTTTTTTACTTTGTTTAGCTCTTAAATTTTAGTGTAGTAGTTTTACTGTGCTAATATCTCAGTGATAATGTTTGAAATATTATTTATTGAATAAATTTAATGGATTATTAGTGAATAACTAATATTTTTAATTGTATTGGTGGGTCTTATTCAATACAATGGGGACTTTGATTTTAAATGTAGTTGTGGACATCATTTCTTAAGGACCTTATCGACCGTGGACCCAATCCTTTCACATGGACCGGGGACTTCAATATGATGTGGACGTTGATTTTAGCTGAGGTTGTTGTGGACATTTCCTAATGACGTACCCTATCCATTGCTGACCCAACCCTCTCACGTGTTGCACATTTGTGGACCAAGTTTACCTACTGAAATTTATAAAATTTTAAGGTGGAATTATAACTTCTTGTTGTGATATAAGTTATAATTGTAAAAGTATGATTAATCTGAAAATATTATAATTAATTATGAAAATTATAATTTTTAAAAATAAAATTATTTATACTAATTATATAAATGTTAGCATTTGCGAATTTTTTTTGGATTTCTCATTTTATCTCTAATTATTATAATAAAGTCAATTATATATATTATAAATGTCATCTAATTTATGTTTTTTTACATCTATTTGACTTTCAATTTGTTTTCGACTCTTTTGTAAAGACTTCTAAATTTTTTTGAACTCAGTTATTAGTAGTATAGTTACATTCAATTATCTATTTCTATATATGTTAAATTATTATACACATATAGTTACTAAGTTGAATTACACGGTTAAATTATTAGACATATGTAGTTATTAGGTTGAATTCTATGGTCCAATATGTGTTATATTTTATTTTTTTGGTATACAATAATATAATAATATTATAAACGATCTAATCAATCTATTTAATAAAATAAAAATTAATAATTATATAATATAATTAGATGTGCAAATATCTAAAAGGATCGAAGAGATACCTAAATAAATAAATAATTTGGTAGTTAAAAACTTATAAAATAAATCAATAATTAAATTTAATAACAATTAAAATCTGAATAAATTATTCAACACCTAATTTATTATTTAATTTAATTATACATATAATACATATTTGTTATAAAAAATAATAATATTTAAATTTATTTTTGTGTAATGTACATCGTGCATTACTAGTACTTCAAAAATATGAAATTATAACCTACTAAGAGAAATTTATAATTGGTTATAAAAATATTATCTTGTTGTACTTCAGTATCATAGAACTACCGTCATTAATGTGGTGCTTAAGTTTGCTTACGTTTGAAATATGACCTCACAATTTGTGGGTATTATTTAATATACGAAGTGGGCTTTGGTTTTAAAGAATCTATTGTGCTACCTAAAATAATATTATTGGAGGAATACACGATCAATTATAATTTTTTTATAATCGATCATCATTCTTCGAATTATAACTTAAATTTTTAAAAAATAAAATTATAATTTATCCTAAAAAATGATAATTTTTGATATAACATTTAATTCGATAACGTAGTTCTCCATTGATTTTAGAAGTTGTTATGGACATTTGTTATGGATTGATTGGTAGAGTGGAAAGAAAATAGAGAGAGAAAAATAGGTGCCTTGATTGCTCTTTCATTCAATACGACATGGACATTTCTTAATGACCTATTCGAATTAGAAGCGAAAAAAAAACCCTTTATTCGGATAGGTTGCATGTTACCCTTTGTTATGGAGTAACACTATTGTACCGAAATTAGTAATTGTTGGAAACTGACAATAGAATTTGAAGTTTCTTCAACTATAATGCTTGCATCCATCCAATTTTGATATACGCACATCACAAGTCATTGCTTTAACGCACTATGATTGTCCAAGCAAAGCAATTAATCTTATGAGAATCAAGAATTACCAAATATGTTAGTCGATCGATGAATCTTGATCACATGAGTTTGCAAGAAAAAAAAGAAGAAGGTAATAATGGCATTACCGCGAAACATACAAGGTAAAACCTAGAGATCTTTTGAAATGGAGGAAACTATCTCCTTATTAGCAGCTACTTCAAACACTCGGTTGAAAACTACTCTTACAGCTCAAAAACCAAATTGTGATTCGGAAACATTTTAAGGATCATAGGTTCACTGAGACTGATTTAATCATTTATGGCAAACTTGAGCTGGTCTTGCACTTCTCTCACCAGCTTCACTCCTTGCTGCAACAGCGCTGCTCCTCCGACAGCTTTTTGGGTAATGGTCTCGAACTCAAAATTTGAATCATGACATTTGAGAAGCTTCGAGATATCTCAAGACCAACCTCAAACGTTGGCTCCATTCTTGTCAGTTGGCAAAGGCGATTGTGAAGAATAGGCTGCAGACGTGCCCGCAAGTCTTGGAGAAGTTCACTTGCTGTGGGACGATCAAACAATCTGCGTCCCCGAGCAATGACCAAGTCCATAAAATCCTGATCACTTGCACTGTTGGGATTCTCTTGAACAGTATCTGTAGTACGCAGAGCTAGGAAAGATGAACAAGTAAACAAGTGTAAGTTAAGTAAAACCAGAGAGGCACCAAATATTTATTTCTGAGAAAAGCCATTTGATAGCACCAACGAACAGAAACCTTAAAATCAAGCATTAACAAATATAAAAGGCCTAAAAAAGCCTTTTGTTAAGCGTTTTAATTAAGGATTACAGTACTACACTTGTTTTGTAAAATAACTGACATAGGCAGATAGGCTAATAGCTTCTCTGCGAGCAAAGCAGTTATAGCGAATTATGAAAGATAGCAATGTGTTTTGAGCGTAGTATTCCAACTCTTACCCACTGTCAATGGTGTTCTTGCTAATCCACTGGTCGATAAATCCAGCTTGTTGGGAAGTGGAAGATTCTTCATTACCACGCGATTGGAGCTAGTGGATGTCACGGAACTTAGAGAGGAAAGAGCAGATGATGAGGAATCAGTGGAATGCAAGGCTGGGGAATTGGTCCGACCAGCTGGTTTAGATGGGGGCGATGGGGTCGAATAACCGCCAATTGCTTTCTGCTTTTTGTGGTTGTGGTCATCCCCATTGTCCAACGAAGGATTAGGAAAAGGATTCTTGAAAACGTAGGTGTGAGCTTCTTCATCATTGTAGGATATGGAGTCAGGAGCTCTCCTCCTTTTGTGGCTAGTTTCCATGACAACTGGGTAAAACAAGCAACTCGGTACGGTATATAGTGTATAGTTTCTCCTCAACAAAAGACGAACATCTCGTGGGTCAGCTTTATAATTAGTGAATTGAATCCTCCCGGCCACACTAGCTAGGAAGCCTTTGGCTTCCCAAAATAAATAAATATTTATTTTGTTTAGGTACACCAAACACCTTTGACACGCGTTTATTTTACCACGAATGCATGTGTCATTGAATTTGTCAAACACTCTCATAATCTTATCAATGCCAAAAAAGTTTTTTTTTTGAGATTGGCCGGTCTTAAATTTTTAGTACTAAAATAAGAATGTGATATTTAGATGATTATGCACAATATAAGCAAAAGCCTCCAAATGCATATCACAAAAGATTAAAAAAAAAAAACATAACAAAAATATAGATTAAAAATACTCACGTGCAACGTACGTGGACACCAGCTAGTTAATCTAAATATCAATTTTGGTCTTTTTTTGTGTTATACATTGCCTTAATACACGAGCATTTGCTTGCAATTTTTTGATATGTTTTATAGTGCTTTCAGACACAAGCAATTGCTAGCACATATATTGTTTTTGCCTGTTTCTCTTCTTAGAATAGTTTAACTAATAATTTGTGGGGTTAATAGTACTTTTGGTCCTTAAAGTGTGTATTTTTTATCAGTTTAGTCTTCATTATATCAATTTTGTCCCTAAAGTATTCAATTCGTGTCATTTTGGGTCCTACATAGACGGACCGTTAAGTTTTTGATAGAATAATCACGTGTTGGACACATGATACTCTCTAAAAAATTGACACATGGTCACTTTCATCAAAATACTTGAGCGACTGCTTGATTAGGGACCAAAGTGATACGGATTGAATACTTTAGGGATCAAATTGAAAAAATTGATGCAATGAGGATTAAGCTGACAAAAAATACATTCTTTAAGGACCAAAAGTGTTATTAACGCTAATTTTTATAGGTGTTTATAACTTATTTGGAATCAATGGATATAAATTATATGTATGGGCCTAATGTGTAAGTGGTTATATAACTTGATGGAATGAGGCTTGAGTACTAAGTATGTATTATTGATACCATGAGTTTGCAGTTCAAGTTGTTATGGATGAAATGAGAAACTCCTTTTGAGTTTAACTCTATCACGTGTATCTTTCACAACCTACGAAAGGATTAATTTGTTCATTCTATATATCATGAGTTTAACACTAAGAATTGTGATGTTTTTTGGACATGTTTGTCAGATTATTTGAGCCAGGGTTTGCAGTTTATAGTATAGGATACTTTGTTATAACTAGTGCCCTTAATTTAAAATGTGACAGATGGTATCGTTCATCAGCTGGAATAATATTAGAAACTGACAATAGCATTTGAAGTTTCTTCAACAAACGCTTGCATCCATCCAAGTTCTGGTGATTGACCTAGTCAACAATTTTTACGAGTGTTCAAAGTAATTGTTGGTTTTTCTCATATGAAATTGCAAACGCGAAAACCCACATCACAAGTCATTGCTTTAATGCACTATGATGGTCCAAGCAAAGCAATTAATCTTAAGAGAATCAAGAATTACCAAATAAGTTAGTCGAGCGATTAATGTTGATCACATGAGTTTGCAAGAAAAAAAGAAGGTGGTAATAATGGCATTACCGCGAAACATACAAAGGTAAAACCTAGAGATCTTTTGTAATGGTGGACAAGACCTCCTTATTAGCAGCAGCTACTTCAAACACTCGGTTGAAAACTACTCTTACAGCTCAAAAACCAAATTGTGATTCGGAAACATTTTCAGGATCATAGGTTCACCGAGACTGACTTAATCATTTATGGCAAACTTGAGCTGGTCTTGCACTTCTCTCACCAGCTTCACTCCTTGCTGCAACAGCGCTGCTCCTCTGACAGCTTTTTGTGTAATGGTCTCGAAATCAAAATTTGAATCATGACCTTTAAGAAGCTTCAAGAGATACGCGGAATCAGATATCTCAAGACCAACCTCAAACGTTGGCTCCACTCTTGTCAGTAGGCTCAGACGATTGTGAAGAATAGGCTGCAGACGTGCCCGCAAGTCTTGGAGAAGTTCACTTGTTGTGGAACGATCAAACAATCTGCGTCCCCGAGCAATGACCAAGTCCATAAAATCCTGATCTCTTTCACTGTTGGAATTCTCTAGAACAGTATCTGTAGTACGCAGAGCTAGGAGAGATGAACAAGTAAACAAGTGTAAGTAAAACCAGAGAGGCACCAAATATTTATTTCTGAGAAAAGCCATTTGATAGCACCAACGAACAGAAACCTTAAAATCAAGCATTAACAAATATAAAAGGCCTAAAAAAGCCTTTTGTTAAGCGTTTTAATTAAGGATTACAGTACTACACTTGTTTTGTAAAATAACTGACATAGGCAGATAGGCTAATAGCTTCTCTGCGAGCAAAGCAGTTATAGCGAATTATGAAAGATAGCAATGTGTTTTGAGCGTAGTATTCCAACTCTTACCCACTGTCAATGGTGTTCTTGCTAATCCACTGGTCGATAAATCCAGCTTGTTGGGAAGTGGAAGATTCTTCATTACCACGCGATTGGAGCTAGTGGATGTCACGGAACTTAGAGAGGAAAGAGCAGATGATGAGGAATCAGTGGAATGCAAGGCTGGGGAATTGGTCCGACCAGCTGGTTTAGATGGGGGCGATGGGGTCGAATAACCGCCAATTGCTTTCTGCTTTTTGTGGTTGTGGTCATCACCATTGTCCAACGAAGGATTAGGAAAAGGATTCTTGAAAACATAGGTGTGAGCTTCTTCATCATTGTAGGATATGGAGTCAGGAGCTCTTCTCCTTTTGTGGCTAGTTTCCATGACAACTGGGTAAAACAAGCAACTTGGTATGGTATATAGTGTATAGTTTCTCCTCAACGAAGACGAACATCTCGTGGGTCAGCTTTATAATTAGTGAATTGAATCCTCCCGGCCACACTAGCTAGGAAGTCTTTGGCTTCCCAAAATAAATAAATATTTATTTTGTGTAGGTACACCAAACACCTTTGACACGCGTTTATTTTACCACGAATGCATGTGTCATTGAATTTGTCAAACACTCTCATAATCTTATCAATGTGAACGCTGACTTTATTAATGACTTTATTGATTAATTATAATTTCTATTTTCTAAAGAGTTGTTACACCGTTTGCACTTCCTTCTATATAATCAACCCAATATGCATGTAGAGAAAGATGAATTGAATACGTGCTACCTATCTTTTTGGTCTTATTTGTACATAAAGTGTGCTTATCCTCAAAGTCAAGCTCATAACCTTATAGTTGCTAATTCAATAGCATTACCACCGTACCAAACAATCAAACTAGGAAGGAAGTAGAGATATGATCCATTTGGGAGTGACAAAGGGTTGTTGCAGAGTTATATATCACGTAATGCTATTTAGACAAAAAAAAATTGATCTAATTTGTCGACTTAATGATGTGCGTTCATTGTAATTATTGGATTATTACTATGTTTTAATATTTAATGGGACCTATAGTCAATTCAATGATTATAATAAATTAAGTCAATAAAATAGCTCAATAGAATTGCTCCATAGGTAGGGACACAAGCAGTGAAGTCAGGATCTCACAAAAGTGGCATCACCTTGAGGGGTGTAACTGTTTATAATTAGCAAAGTGCTTTGACTATAGGAGAGAGACTTTTCAAAGTTGTAATGTGACATAATTCAAATAAAATTTAAAAAATTATAATTTAAATGTATATTATTTTTTAGATGAGTGGGTCCCATCAACTTTTTTAATAGGACCCACTTATCTAATAATCATCCAAAAAATGATATGCATTTGAGTTATAATTTTTGAATTTCATTTGAGTTTTATAGCATTTTTCTTCCATAAAATCCAAGAATTATAATATTCAAAGTCCGTATGAACTCCAAGCTACTTGGTAATTATATAATAAATGATGACTTTTGAGTGTCGTTGCCTCATAATGCATGTATAATTTGCATCGGTGCCATGTGCAACCCTCTAAATAAATGAATTATGGTTGGTACAAGTATAAAACTTTATAACAATGCAGTAGCATCATGTGCAGTAGCATCATGAGTATATATCCAGTTATTTAATCCGATGTGAGTTTGTTCTTAATGGTGGTTGTGGATCCAATCTTTTTCACATGTTCTTTCTTTATGATTCTCCTTAAAGGAGTTGACCTTGCACAACTGTTTCACATGAGGCCACTCTCCCCCTACATTTTTTCCTCCTTGAACTCACATGCTTAAAATCATAAAAATAGGAAGACGTACAGGTTGTGGGTTGACTTTCTTATGGATCCTCCCACCTCTTTCAAGTCCTATTCTTTTCCCTTTTTACATCCAGCTTCTACATGTGCCTCATTAAAATTAGATATACCACATTCTCAGTAAAATCAAACCCTCCAAAGTTGCACCCGAACGATTTCGTAAATTTTTACATGCACACACACATATATATATATATATATATATATATAGAGAGAGAGAGAGAGGTATGAGACTATGACAGATTGCCCGACAAGTCATTTGACGGCATTGGTTTCGTTGTTAGTGTCGGTTTCAATTCTCGGACGGTAGAGAGATGGAGAGGTAAGGGTTAATTCAAAACCAATAATGCTACGCTGATCAAATTTTGGGACCAAATTAAGAGCCCAAATGACATGACTCCAAATAATATGTTGCCATGTCATTTGAGCTCTTAATTTGGTTCCAAAATTTGGTCAGCGTGACATTACTCATTGAAAACTGAACAAAAAAAAAAAAATTTAGTTGGAAAAATTGATGATGTGGCAAGGTCACATCACCACCATGCCATTAGCTCAGTATTTTATATCTGATAATTAGGTCCTAAAAACATTACTCAAATATATATTTAGCTCAGTATTTTATATCTGATACACCAAACACTTTTGAGATACATGAAATTACTCTTTGCAATCCGTTAGGATGACTCGAGAAAAGTTAGAATGGGTTTAATATACCAAGGTTTATTGTCATATGGCATGTACACTTAATGAGAGACTGCCATAATATTAACTTGTGGGACACGAAAATTGATTTCTTAAAGAAACAAAATTGACAAATAAGTCATAGTTGATAACTATTCATTGAAAATATTTAATATTTTATTAGTGATATACACCACATGACAATATCATATGAAATGAAGTCATGATCTCACGAAAGCGGCACTACGTAAGGGGAGACTTTTCATCAAGTCCAGGAACTACAATATTCAAAGTATGAACTACAAGCTACTTGATCATTATATAATGAATGATCACTTTTGAGTCATTGCCTCCCCGGATTATGGTTGGTACAACTTGTAAGGAGTTGACCCTGAACACGACGGTTTCACATGAGACTAATTCAACAATATTAATTCTATATAATGGTGATAATAAATCATCGTTTACACGTAATATCACTAAAATTTTTTAAAACAAATATATTAGATTAATGAATCCCATTTAATACATAATCAGTGGGTTAGAGGTGATTGTTAGTGTTCATTAGACTAGTAGATTCACTAATTTTGATTGATATTTTATAATTAATTGATTTATGTCACCCTTGCATTTGGATCTATATGGTGATGCTGTTTACTAATATAGTAATTTATCTGAACTTGTGGAATCTACTTGAGATTTTATAGTGGAAAATGGCAAGCCACCAACTTTGACCCATCAAACAAGCTAACCTGGTACAGATAGCAGTATAAGTAATTACGTACGTAGTTAACCCAGTTCAAAAAAAAAGTATACATGGTTAACCGAGTTCCCCAACAAAGAGCCAAGAGAAAAGAAAAAAGAAGTGCAGCCGACGATCCTTGAAAAATGTCGTTTGCAAATTCTCCTAATTCAAAGGACTTCGAACGTCATAGTGGCTGCGGTAAGATTTCAAGGGCATGTTTGGTTAGCATCTGCAAAACAGTTTTTTGTTCTCAAAATTTTCAAAACACCGAAAACCTGTTTGTTTAGCATTTTTGTTCTCAAAATTTTCGGAAAAAATGGGATTTGAGACACAAAAACAGAAAACAAGTTTAGATTGTTTTCGGAGTTTTCTTTGAAAATTTTGAAAACAAGGAGAACAATTTTGGACTTTAATGAGGTCTGCCCTTCGAGTCACCTTAGCAACAAATTTCTTCATTCCTTTTTTTTTTTTAACTTTTTCATCTCTCTCCTAATATATAATATATATATATAATAGATATTATAATATAATATATTATATAATATTCTATTATATTATATAATATTATAATATAATATATAAATATTATATTATATAATATTATTAAAATTCGTATATATATATATATATTTATTTATTTATAAATTCATATATAAATATATATATATATATAAATTGGTATATATATGTATATATTTATCTACAAATTTATATATACGAATTTATAAAAAAAAAAAAATATATATATATATATATATATATATATCTGTGTGTGTGTGTGTGTGTGTGTGTGTGTGTATAAATATATATATATAAATTGGTATGTATGTATGTATGTATGTATAAATATATATATAAATTGGTATATATATGTATATTTATATATAAGAATTTATATATATAATATATATATTATACATATAAATTGGTATATATATGTATATATATATCTACGAATTTATATATAAGAATTTATATATATATATATATATATATATATATATATATATATATATATATATGTATATG
The DNA here is from genome assembly GCA_951799425.1 of Ilex aquifolium. Lineage (NCBI taxonomy): Eukaryota > Viridiplantae > Streptophyta > Magnoliopsida > Aquifoliales > Aquifoliaceae > Ilex > Ilex aquifolium. The sequence continues at coordinate 4,880,178 of OX637399.1, read as the reverse complement.
TATAAATATATTATATAATATATAATAGAATATAATATATATAAATATTATATATTATAATATTCTATTATTTATATATGTATAAATATATGTATATGTATAAATATATTATATAATATATATAAATATTATATATTATAATATTCTATTATTTATATATATTATATAATATTATATATAATAGAATATTATAATATATAAATATTATATGTTATATAATATTATATTATATTATATAATATATAATATAATATAATATTGTAATATTTATTATAATATAAAATAATATTTATTATAATATAATATATTATATTATATTATAATATATATTATATTTTAAAGTTTGGTTTATTGAAATTTTTTTTTATGAAATTATCAATCTAAAATTAACTTTCTTATATTTTTTTATTAATGTTTGAATTACTGTTCAAACATATATTTAGGCTGTCCAAACAAGTTTTACTATTTTCTGTTCTGAAAAACTGTTTTTGAAATCATCTAACCAAACAAGTTTTTTATCTCAAAAAATATCAAAACCATTTTCTCAAAACTCTTCTCAAAAACTGTTTTCGGATATCTGTTTTTGAAACGCAAACCAAACAGGCCCCAAGTTCTTTTTCATTTCCTAATTACGATCTCTTAGAAATCAAATCTAGCAGGGCTATTTAATTTCCTTCATTTATTTCTTCTTTCCCTCTCGTTGCAGATGGTTCTGAGAAGATGGAAACCAAACACAGCGAACATAAAAGCTCAGAATCCGTGCAACCAAACAATCATTCCACAAGTGAAGTTGATGAACATGGGAAATGGATAAAACCGATTACATGGAAACTTGGTAAATTGACGGACAATCCAAGCAGCAACTTAAGTATTTATAAGGTTCCAAGCAAGCTTAGAAAACTCAAGGAAAATGCATATAGCCCATGTATTGTCTCAATCGGACCTTTTCACCATGGCGAGAGTGACCTGCAAGCTATGGAAGAGCGCAAATGGCGGTACATGTTAAGCCTACTTTGTCGTACATCCAAGCCAACAGAGAACTTGGGCGAGTGTGTCAGAGCTATCTCAAAATTAGAAAAAAATGCTCGCCAATACTATGCTGAACATACGATCAACTGCTACAAAGAGGCTGAGGCTGAGGCTGAGGCTGAGGCATCATTGGTGGAAATACTGCTAGTTGATGGTTGCTTCATTCTTGAACTTTTTCTGAGGTGCTCAGATAAGAAATTCAAGGACAAAGACGATCCCGTTACAAACAATGTTTGGATGGTCCCTGCCATTCAACGTGATTTGGTCCTGCTCGAGAACCAAATTCCATTTATTGTTCTTCTCACGTTGTTTGCCACTTTAAAGTCGAATAGCAAACCTAATGATCCACTAGCATCAGCATGTTATTGTTCACTACCAGAGATTGCTATGCTCTTCTTTCAGCCGGTACACAATTCACAGAAGCCATCGATATCCAAGGAACTCTATGAAGAAGGCAAGCATTTACTTGACATGTTGCATAAATTTTACCTACCTAATAATCCTGTCATTCCTGTGTCTTCCACAAAATACCCTGAAGGCAATGACGCATGGGGATTTAGACATTATGCGACAAAACTTTCAGAAGCTGGAATTGTGTTTGAAAAGGGTACACAAGGTGGTTTGCTGGATATATCATTCCATGAAGGCGTAGTGGTGATCCCGCCTTTTAGCATTGATGAAACACTTGATTTACGCTTGAGGAACCTAATTGCTTTTGAGCAGTGCAGCTTTCGTACCAGACACCACATTTCCTCATATGTCTTGCTCATGAGTAGACTCATCCAGTCGTCCAATGACATCAGATTTCTTCAAAGCAAAGGGATCATAACAAACATTCCGGCGAATGCTGAAGACGCTTCAACTTTTTTCAGCAGTATGTGCAATGGAGTTGTTTTTAGAGACTTCTATTTCACAGAGTTGTCCGAGAAGGTGAATGCATATGCCAACTCCTGGTGGCATTGTCACAGAATTAAAGCTCTGCTGCTGGTTAAGTGCCGCCGTTACCTGGTCGAACTATTCCGTGATTATTTCTCGAATCCGTGGAGAGCTGCCTCAGTGTTTGCTGCCGTTGTGCTTCTGGTCCTCACTTTCTTACAGACTATATACACAATGCGTTCTTAGTCTTGTCGTTCATTATTTTCAAACTGTGTTAAAGATAATTGCAAGTCTCCGAGTCTTAGTGTCAGAAGTTTAAGCAGTACATGGAGGAAGGGATTGTTGAAAAATAAAGTTGTTTTTAGAGTATTATTGTATTACTAAGGTGTTTTAATAAGCCTTTGAAGCTGGTTATTGTAGTTCTTCATGCTTCGTATTAAGAACCTCATTTACGTGTTTGTAATAATTTTAACAACTTAATGGTAATAATTTTACCATTACTTTTTCCATAAACAATGGTTTATCATACTTTTTCTAAAAATTTATAAGAATAATTTTATTAAAGTAATTCTAATTAGAAGTGCAAAAAATGTCAATTAAAAAAAGTCTATATACTGAACTATCTATATGGCCCATCAATAGGAGTGTCTCTCTTAACTCATTATCAATTGATTTTGAGTCTGATGGTTCATAAAATTGATAGTAGAAAAAATAGAATAATTCCGATGATCTTAATTGGGCCTAGTTATTGTATTTGGGTTTGTGTTTGGATTTAATGAAGGAAACGGTATGAACGTAACCAAATACAACTTATACAACACAAATTGTTTTGATACAAACCTGCTTATAATTCTTACACAAATTGTTAACTTTTCGTTACTAGTCCAACCATCTACATTAATTCCATAATTTTTTTTAATAAAATTTTTATCATTTTCCTAATGAATATATCCTGGCCACCTGGGGAGACTTTGTCTCCCCCAAAAACACACGCACACACACATATATACACACTAGGAATGCACAATGTGCATTGCACGTAAAAATTTTGGTTGAAACATTTGATAACATAGTTAAATTGTTTGTATTTTCTTCATAACTATTAACATCTAATGGACTCATTTTATGTTATTCTTTCATTCGACCTACGAAGTAGTAAGATTTATAGATTTTTATTTTCTCAATTTTTTTTCTTTTTTTCTTTCTTGTTTTTACTTTGCGCATCAGTAATTTTTTATCAAATTATTTTGATTGTGAATGAAGAGATAAGATAAATATATCTGTTTTTAGGCATTAGAGATTATATTGTATCAATGGAGTTGTCAACGTGTATTAATATTGGGAAGATAGAATAATGTTGTTTTATATATCATGTTAAGTATAACATTACCATTTAAAACTTTTGAAAAGATAGAGAGATTTGTATGATATTTTAGAGATTAATTTATTTTATATATATAAAATAGTTTGGTACGCGTTCTAACCTTTTGCGACATAAAGAAAGTCTCTGCAACTTCATTTCCTTGGCTCAAATCAAGGTGTCCATTGAATTTTCAAAAAAAAAAAAGACAAGGTAACATATTTATTTTACCATGCATGCCTGTGTCGATTGAATTTGTCAACACTTCCACAATACATAATTTGACCAATGTGAAAAGCTAACTTAATGAATGATTTTGGCAACACTTCTTTTTTTATTTTTTTTTATTCAATGATCAGGGGTGTCTGAGTTAATTTACATATACTTCGACTAATTTTCTCTCCAATCCAGTAAAAGTCAAGTCATTCATGCCGATCCTAGGGTATTCATGAGCGATAAATCTCTCATGGTCTGACCCCGAAAAATTGTCAAAATTTAAACTCAAGACGTTTAGATTTATAACTCGTCATTATTACCATTTGAGTTACCTTTCAAATTGGTAACACTTCCACAATTTAACATAATTTTACCGGTGTGAAAGCTGACTTAATTAATGAGCTTGTTGATTAATTACAATTTCCATTCTCTAACTCTAAAGGGTTGTTACACAGTTTGCACTTTGATAATAAACCCAAAATGTTAAGAAAGATGAATTGAATACGTGGTTAGCTGACTTTTGTATTGTTTATGATATATTCTCAGAGGTTTGAGACAGTATGGATCTATTGGATACAGTATGGGCTTTGATTTTAGAAAATTATTGGGTGATTTGGAAGTCGGTACAATTTTTTAGACTTATTTGAGAAAAAATACAACACAAAATCTTATTTGGGCTAAAGTGGATATTTTTAAAAAATGACAATATTGTCATTCAGTAAATAGCTGATGGATTAAAACTCTTTGTATTCCTTCCATATATTTTGACTACAATCAAGCAATGATAGGTAAAATAGGGGCATATTTTCTCTAACAGTTTCTCTCTCTCTCTCTCTCTCTCTCTCTCTCTCTCTTTTCTCTTACTCTATTTCCCTTATATTAATATTACAACAACACAATTATACTAATCAGTTACAATTGTCCTATAATACACAAAACAATTACTCATGCGATCTAATAAACCAAATAATTATACAAAACAATTACACAAAATTATGACACCAACCAAATTTGTCATTCAGTTGTTTACATAAACTAAATAGTTGCACCATTTAGTATCGCGGTATCGTTACACCATCATGCCTTAACAATTGCATGAGACTGTGATTGTTATACCAATTAAAAAAAATAGTTACACCCATTAAAAAATAGTTATACTCATTAAAAAACAGTTACACTCATTATAAAAATAGTTATACACATTAAAAAACAGTTACGGATCAAAGGATATGATATCGTAAATAAAATTTGACTAATTGCAGTTTTCACGGAGAGTATGAATAATTGCAATTACATATGATTGGGAAATATTTCTTCTTCTTATAATTAGTGTGTTTTGCACACGATCACTTCATATGTACAATTGTAAAAGAGGGAGATTTATGTCACCAAAGTGGCATTGCTTAACATTCAAACTCACAACGTTACCTAAAAACAATAGAAGCGGTTTAAGTCATTATGTCACCAAAGTGGCATTGCTTAGTCAGATTTATGTAATCTTTGTCTTTTTTCTTAATTTTTTTAAGTCATAAATAATAAATTTTTATTTCTACAAAAATAATATAAAATTAAAACATTGGAATTGATCTCAATTGAGGGGTGTAATTGTATTGATGGGTCTTATTCAATACGACGGTCCATCTCTAATTTCTCTCGTAAAATTTTTTGCTTGTATGATTATTTACAACATTTTACATTGGTAATGGCTCAGAGTTATATCATAAAAAAATTATAATTTAACTTATAATTTTTGATGCAATATCTCTGTTGATATAGTAACATCCAAACTCATTGTTAAAGAAAGCCAAGTGACCTGCTTAAAATGAACAAAGATAAATAAAAATTAAAAACATAGTGGATCTTATTATCTACGAGTAATGTTCTTTAAATCTAGGGAGAATTACACCCAGACTCCTTGAGGTTTGTCACTTAATCAGTCAGACCCCCTGACATTTGAAATATTACACACTGACCCCCTGAAGTTTGTACGCACGTATACTTAGACCCCTGCTGTAAATATATTCGTTAATAAATTACACTCAGACCCCTTAAAATTTGTAAACATATGTTACTTAGACTCTTTAAGTTTAAAATGTTATACTTAGACCAAAATTACTTTAATCAAAGATAAAATATCAAATATTTTAAATTTTACAATTAAAATTCATGTTCTATTATATCTTTTATTGAAATAAAATTAAAAATAAAAATTCAATTTTTTCTTAAAAAATCGTAATTAGTATACAATTATATTGTCTATTGGAATTTAATTGGTAGTTTAAACGACCAAATTAAAATACCAAACTACCTCAATTAAAGCTAACAGATATTGTGTCTATTACAATTTGACCTCTTGTTTAATTTTTTTAGTTTTATTCTAATAGATAGTATAATTATATACTAACTATGATTTTCTTTTTTTAAAACTAGATTTTTATTTTTGATTTTATTTCAATAAATGATATAATAGAACATGAATTTTGGATGTAAAATTTATGTTCTATTATGAATGGCTTAGACCCCTTGATTGATTTTTTAGTTTTATTTCAATAGATACTATAATTGTATACTAATTACGATTTTTAAGAAAAAATTAAATTTTTAATTTTAATTTTATTTCAAAAAATGATAAAATAGAACATGAATTTTGGTTGTAAAATTTAAAATATTTGATATTCTATCTTTGATTTGAGTATTTTTTGTCTAAGTATAATATTTTAAACTTAAGAGATTTAGGTATTATATACCTACAAACTTCAAGAGCGCCTAAGTGTAATTTATTAACGGATATATTTACAGTAGGGGTCTAAGTGTTATGCGCATACAAATTTCAAGAGGTTTGTGTGTAATATTTCAAATGTTAGGGGAACTGAGTGATTAAGTGACAAATCTCAAGAGGTCTGGGTGTAATTCTCTCTTAAATTTAATATAGAGACTTAATTCACTACAATTATCAGATAAATTGTGAACTTTAACATTAAATAGGATTACCTTTTTATACCAAAACTATAATAAATTAATTGTACAGAGATAGGTTTCAAATTAAATACAACTACCATTTTTCTATTACCTACCTTAGTACATGTGCATTAACTACATGTGCAGTAATAGTAGTAGTAGTACCTACAGTTATTAAATACTGACCTTTGAGACATTACCTCAGTATGAGTAACTGAATTGATGGGTGTTCTAAAATGCGACGTGGACGTTGATTTTAGCTAAGGTTGTTGCGGACATTTCCTAATGACGTACCCTATACATTGTTGACCCAACCCTCTCACGTGTTGCACATTTGTTGACCAAGTTTACGTACTGAAATTTATAAATTTTTAAGGTGGAATTATAACATGTTGTGATATAAGTTACTAGTCATTACCCGTGTCTGAAGGCATTATATAACAAACAAATTTTTTTTACACAATTGTCCAAATTCAAAAAGAATGGGCCAAAAATATTCATACCAATTCTTCTTTTAAAATGACTCGGAATATATCGCCGATCATATTCTCCATATTAATAAAACTGTCGTAAAAATATATACAACTCTTCAAAACAACACCATATATACAAATGCCTCCGAAAAAAAAACAAATATTAACATAATTCATTGAAATTTACAATCTTTAAGTAATAAATAAAATTTTTCTCATTTATAAGACTCAAGAATTTATCACATTTACCACCACTCAATCCAATAATAGAATATAATTATAAACTTAATCACCATATTTTCAATCCACCCTATCTCCATGTAATATATATCTCAAGCAAAAAAAAAAAAAAATTACTAACATAACGCAATTAAATTCACAATCGTTAAGTGATAAATAAAATCAACCAAATCTTACTCATTTATAAAACTCATGAATTTATCACCACTATCACCATTCAACCCCAAATGGCACAACAAAATTATAAATTTAATTACCAAATTTTCAATCTTTCACAAATAAATATACATAGAAACATATTCTCACACATTTTTTTTTGGCTACCAACAAACCTTCCTAATTAATAAATACTTTTATTAAAAATATAATAATTCAAGTTTTTATGATAAAATAATAATAAATTAATATCTAATTAAAAAATAGGGAAAAAAATACGGACTTCCCCTGAGTTTTGACAATATTATGAAGACACCCCTTGATATTTTATAAATAACACGGAAATCCCTAAAATTTAAAATTTATTACACAGAGGCCCCTTTGTCTCCCTTCCTTCAATATTGCTAACGTAAAGTGATGATTTTATCCCAAAAAAATTATTATTTTTATAATTGTCTTTCTCCAACTTGAGTACCCAAAAACATTAAAAATTTAATAAAATAAAATAAGATTTGATTTAGTACCCAAAAAATTGATATAATTTAGTACCCCCAAAAAATTGATTGAATGAATTTTAATATTAATTTGATAACAATAAAAATTAATTTGATATTAATTTGACAAAGTTGAATATAAATTGGACAAAATTAAATGTCAATTTATGATAAAAATATATATTAATTTACAATTTAAGGTTCATTAAACTTAAAACATCACACTATCACCACTAATCACGCATAACAGAGTAGCAAGCAGCAACAAGAAACATAGGACGATAGAGTAAAAATGAAAAAAAGTGATAATTATATATATAAAATTATTTTTTAATTTATCGGGTTCGGGTTGAAATCTAATATAGAGACTTAATTCACTACAATTATCAGATAAATTGTGAACTTTAACATTAAATAGGATTACCTTTTTATCCCAAAACTATAATAAATTAATTGTACAGAGATAGGTTTCAAATTAAATACAACTACCATTTTTCTATTACCTACCTTAGTACATGTGCATTAACTACATGTGCAGTAATAGTAGTAGTAGTACCTACAGTTATTAAATACTGACCTTTGAGACATTACCTCAATATGAGTAACTGAATTGATGGGTGTTCTAAAATGCGACGTGGACGTTGATTTTAGCTATGGTTGTTGTGGATATTAATGAAGTACCCTATCCATTGTTGACCCAACCCTATCACGCGTTGCACATTTCTGGACCAAGTTTACGTACCCAAATTTATAAATTTTTAAGGTGGAATTATAACATGTTGTTATATAAGTCATAATTATAAAACTATGATTAATCTTAAAATATTATGATTAATTATGAAAATTATAATTTTTAAAAATAAAATTATTTAAACTATTTATAAATGTTAGCATCTAAGACATTTTTTTTTTTTGATTTCTTATTTTATCTCTAATTGTTATAATAAATTTAATAAAGGGGTTTAGGGAGGCCGGTACCTCCCAAAAAACTTAATAGGATAAAAGTATACTTTTTAAAATAATTGGGATAGAAGTACATGTGCTAAAAACAAGTCATAAAAACCCTTTTACCCCTACCATAAATAGTGCATACCTAATTGCATGTAAGACTTTCAAGATTAGAATGTGAGACTTTCAAGATTTCTTTTGATATTTGTGTATCATTTGAATTTTGAAATTTCATATATATATATATATAGGGAGTCGAAAAATTGTCATGCAAACAGTATCACCAAAGAGAGACACGATATAATAACAATGGGGGTCCAATCAATGACATCATATAATTCCCCCTTCATAGTGCCCAAGCAGTGTCAGTAAAGAGTGACAACAGTAGATTGTACCTAAATGATAACAATATATATTTTGTCCACTCAAAAAGTTGCACCTAAAGGGGGAGTCAAAAAATTGTCATGCAAACAGTGTCACCAAAGAGAGATACGATATAAATTGTCATGCAAACAGTGTCACCAAAGACAGACACGATATAATGACAATGAGGGTCCAATCAGTGACATCATGTAATGCCCCCTTCATAGTGTCCAAACAGTGTCAGTAAAGAGTGACAACAGTAGATTGTACATAAATGATGACAATATATATTTTGCCCACTCAAAGAGTTGCACCTAAAGAGGGAGTCGAAAAATTGTCATTCAAACAGTGTCACCAAAGAGAGGCACGATATATGTATATATAATTTCAAAATTCAAATGATACACAAATATCAAAATGAATCTTGAAAGTCTCACATTCTAATCTTGAAAGTTTCACATTCAATTAAGTATGCATTATTTATGGTATGAGTAATTATGGAATACAATTTAGAAAAAATTTAAAAATGTTTTAAAATGTGTACTTATTGACAACTATTTGATGAAAAATAGGACTTAAAGGAAGATAAGTTTGAAGGTGGTACTTAAAGCCAAATAAATTTTGAAAAAGGTACTCACATCCCATTATCTCTTTAATAATAACCACCATATATACTTTCATCTAATTTATAAGGACTTTTAAAATCTTTTGAATTCATTTATTAGTAGTATAGTTACATACAATTATTTATATATATATATATATTAAATTATTATACACATGTAGTTACTAAGTTGAATTCCACGGTTAAATTATTATACACATGTAGTTATTAGGTTGAATTTCACCGTCCAATATGTGTTATATTTTACTTTTTTTGGTATATAATAATTTTATAAAGAAACGAATCATTCTATTTAATAAAAAAAAAATTAATAATTATATAATATAATTAGGTATGCAAATGCCTAAAAAGGTCGGAAAAATACCTAAATAAGATACAAAAATAATCACGAATTATATCTATATAATAAAATACAACATAAGTTATTTTTATTACTCAAATAATAAAAGTTATTTTTTTGTTGCTAAAGAGGATCAAAGTTGAGATCTCATTAAATTCCCCCACAAGTGCGTGCTTGTTTTGTTTTTTTTGGATGTTTTGAAAAACATTCTTTTTTATGTTTCTATATTTTGTCCTTATTTTTAAAATGGAGCTGTAAAAAAAACAAAAACATTCATCAAACGCCTTTTTATTTTTATTTTTTTATTCCATAAAATGAAAAAAAAAAAAAAATAAATAAATAAAAACTTCTCATAACCAAATGACACCTTAGTTATTAAACTTATACACAACGTTCATCCCTTTTAAATGCACTCTGAGGCCATGCTCAATTGAGCACGATTCTCGAGGCCCTACTCTCCTGACCTCGGTCATTACAACTTACATGCCCTTCAGTCACTAGTTAAGAAGGTCTGATCATCAATTCATTGTATGTTGTATCTAAACTATGAGTATCTTGAAACATACATACCAAAATGCAACATCACTTCATTGTTATTACAAAGGACCAGGTAGCAACGAGAATGGTTTTCATTCACGCCAGTAACCATACACTCAATGCAGACAACTTGAAGTTTGTTGAGGTTAAGAATAACTTATTTCTAAAATTCTTCCAACCATATTTTTCTAAGATGGAGAAAGGCACAATACAATTAAAAGTTCTGGGGCCGGACTACGACTTATGTTATCACTAGAATAGTTGATACCACGTTGAAATTTACAGGTAAATGTTGTTTAGTTAAACTATTTTGGATCAAGAGTTATGATTCAAAAAGGTCAATATAACTCTACATGGCCAAATTCTAAAACAAAAATTATGCAATTCTGATTATAAAAATGTTATGATCAATCTGCAATAATTTCATTTTAAAATGAATTTTACTAGTTTAAATCGTGACCTTAAATTGTGTTTTTTTATTCAATAAGATACAAAAATAATCACGAGCTATATCTATATAATAAAATACAATATAAGTTATTTTTATTACTCAAATAATAAAAGTTATTTTTTTGTTGCTAAAGAGGATCAAAGTTTAAATCTCATTAAATTCTCCCACAGGTGCGTTCTTGTTTTGTTTTTTTTGGGATGTTTTCAAAAATATTCTTTTTGATGTTTCTATATTTTGTCCTTGTTTTTAAAATAGATCAGTAAAAACAAAAACAAAAACATTCATCAAACGCCTTTTTATTTTTATTTTATTTTTTGTCATAAAATGAAAACAAAAAAACAAAAAAAATAAAAACATATCATTACCAAATGGCACCTTAGTTATTAAACCTATACACCACGTTCATCCCTTTCAAATGCACTCTGAGGCCATGCTCAATTGAGCACGATTATCGAGGCCCTACTATCCCGACCTCGGTCGTTACAAGTAGGGGCGGAGCCAGAAATGGTTTATTTGTTGGGCACACTTAACCAGCAAAATTTAATTTTTTTTCTTCAATCAATAAAAGTATTGTCGTACATGTTTCTTTTTTTTTTTTTTATATCGTGTTGCATATTTAAAGATTCATTAAATACGAAAGGGTCAAACACCAATATACGTAGTCTATGCAAACAATACTCAATAAAAAGAGGATAATTACAACATTTTACAAAAAATGAGGCTAATTACAGCCATGTACAATGGACCCTGACAATTGATAACGTTATTAATAATGTTATCGAAAATGTCTTTCTCTATAAAAGTAATTAAGTTAATAGTAATCAATTTCGGGCTAAGTTTGCATCAATTTTAAAAAATTATTACAATTTCAAACAATTATGAATACTATAAAATTGAGAGTTATCAAAAAGAAAATAGGTTCAATCACTAGTCGCAACTTTTTAACATATTTTCACATTTTTTTGAGTAAAAAATGTGCCCGATTATTTTTTACATAAGATTTAGTTGGTTCAAACTTATTATAGTGGGTTCAATATTTTCGGTTTTTGGTCATGAGGGTGGGCCTAATTCCAACTGCCCCCTAAAAAACCATAAATATACAAAGGTAAAAATTTTAAAAAAAAATTCAGGGTGGGCATGTCCCCCCCCCCCCCCAAGTCCCTATGTCCCTCCGCCCTTGCATATAGTTTTTACTTGTGCCCACCATATAATTTTCTTACTTCAATTGTTTAGTCTTCTTTATTGTATTATGACTTTTTTCTAATGACCTTAATTTTAGTATTTATGAATTTTTGCAAATGAAAGTTCTTGCAAGTGACCTTTATTTGACTTTTATTTTTTCTACGAGAAACCGTCTCTATTTCTATTCAAGTATTGATTATAGTCTTTATTATATGTCAATCGATTTTCAATTATTTTACTTTGTTTAGCTCTTAAATTTTAGTTTATTAATTTTACTATGCTAATATCTCAGTAATAATGTTTGGAACATCATTTATTGAGTAAATTTAATTGATTGTTAGTGAATAACTGATATTTTTTAATTACAAAAAATAATAATTAGCTCCACTTTTTTACAATAGTGATAATTAGTCATTTTTTATACATATACAATATATATTATTTTTTGGCATTTTCTATGTTAAATGGACTTCATATATCAAATATGATATAATAAGTATAAATATATTATATAGTGTGATTGATTTGGAGAATAAAAATTAGAGTGTGTAATTAAAGTGCCTATTTTAAATAATATTCCTGATTCCGTCCTTGCATAGTAAAATGATTTTATAATGAGATTTATTAGAATGACGTACCGCATCATAGCTCATGCTTATGCTAAGTTATGTATTCTTGCAAAGAAAATTCAACGTAAAATAATTCGTAAACATATGTGCGTAAAATAAAAGTATTTTTTTTCCAAAGCATGGAATCAGTTTATCTCAACCAGAGAGATAGAGAGAGAGAGAGTTATCCAATTGCCTTGTGAGACTTATGTAATCTTTGATTTTTTTTCTTAATTTTTTAAGTCATAAATAATAAATTTTTATTTCTATAAAAATAATATAAAATTAATACATTGGAATTGATCTCAATTGAGGGGTGTAATTGTATTGATGGGTCTTATTCAATACGACAGTTCATCCTGATCTAATTTCTCTCGTAAAATTTTTTGCTTGTATGATTATTTACAACATTTTACATTGGTAATGGCTCAGAGTTATATCATAAAAAAATTATAATTTAACTTATAATTTTTGATGCAATATCTCTGTTGATATAGTAACATCCAAACTCATTGTTAAAGAAAGCCAAGTGACCTGCTTGAAATGAACTAAGATAAATAAAAATTAAAAACATAGTGGATCTTATTATCTACGAGTAATGTTGTTTAAATCTAATATAGAGACTTAATTCACTATAATTATTAGATAAATTGTGAACTTTAACATTAAATAGGATTGCCTTTTGACAATCACTCGCAAGTGTAATTGTCAAAAACTGTAAGATAAAAGTTCTTTTTTTCAAAAGCATGGAATCCGTTTATCTTAGCCCAGAGAGAGAGAGAGAGAGAGAGAGAGAGTTATCTAATTGTCTTGTGAGACTTATGTAATCTTTATTTGATATTTTTTTTATTAATTTTTTGTTTGGTAAGTTACTCACATTGTAGTTATAAGAACTCATTTATATATAATTAATTTTATTTTTATCAAAAATAATAAAAAATAAATATATTAAAATTGATCTCAATCTAACCAGGGGTGTTATTGAATTGTTTATGAGAGAAGTCATGAGTCTTCAATACGACGGGGACTTTGATTTTTCATATAGTTGTGGACATCATTTCTTAAGGACCTTGTCCACCGTGGACCCAACCCTTGCACATGGGCTGCAAGATTGTTCACCCTCCCCATCATATCTTTTTGTACTTCAGTATCATAGAACTACCCTCATTTGTGTGGTGCTTAATCAATCTATGATGTTTGCTTACGTTTAAAACATGACCTCACAATTTGTGGGTATTACTTAATAGAGAGCTGTACATAGACGTGGATACAGATTTTCTGCAATATAAGCTAGGTTCATTTAAATTTTTAGTGTGTAAGACACCCATTGTTGCCTATTTGGAAAGAAGAATGGATTCATTCACTTAGTCGGGAAGACGAAAATAATAGAGATACAAAGAAATATGGTCAGCTCAGAAATAAAAGCGCGCACCGGATATCTAGTACCTACTTAAAAAAGAGTATTGGATATTACATATCGAATACACTTGCTCCTGACCTGTCCTATCTTATCTTAAAAATGATATCGTCAAAAAAGCACAAAGTCAGATATATTTAACCAAAGCAAGAAATTTTTTTAGTGGCCAAAAATTTGTTTCATTGGGGACTTATAAATGTTACTTCCAATTCCAAAATAACAATCTTAGAAAAACAAGTATCCTAGGTTTTGGTACTGACTTAAACTATGATATATGAAGACTAATAAAATTACACAATCATAGAAAGTTTGTTACATTCAAATGCATTCATCTGCATGTGCAAATCTCATGTTTAAAGGAGTTATATTATACTAATATGTAGATCTAAATCTCTTGTCCGTACAACTTTGGGTATTGTGTTGTTTAACATTGTAGCAATAAAGAAAATTATCTGATTATGGGCTTGATGTGGTTACATTTTAGCTTTTATCAACACACAAAAGCAATCTAAGAGAGGACGGAGTAGTAGAGGTTTTTGATGGGCCAGGCCCAAATGACCCAGTCCATGCGTAAAACGCAAACTTAAATCAAGAGCCCAAGCTCATAGAAGACTTGGCAGGCCCAATGAGGTACAAGCCGGTCAAACCCACAAGGGAGCTACGCCACCAAGCCCATTTGGAGTGCACCTTAACTCTCTTGCCCGTTGAGGAGAGGAGAAGTCGTCAAGCCATTTAAACTACTATTAAAGTAGTCCCAGTCCGTTGTGACCGCCGGATCAGCTACTAAGTTAATACCCATAATGAGGCGACCACTATAAAATGTAAGTCCCACCAACACTTAGGGGGCAAGACACTCATTCAGGCAAATCTCTCATCTCCCTCTCTCAAAGCTTGTAACATTCTGTTCCCAACACACCGGAGTTAATAAAATATCCGGCAAACCTAGCCATTCAAAGTGGACGTAGGTCATGTTGACCGAACCACTATAAATCTTGTCTTCTCTTTCTCTAATTATTTTACTGCATTTTATACTATTTACTTGACTGTGGTGTGCAAACCAATTTGCGCATCATCAGTTTGGCGCCGTCTGTGAGAATCGACAAAATTCTCGCTTCTAAAAAATTCTCTTTGTCAAATCCATGAATCCCCCTGAAGACAATCCTTTGCTAGAAGAGGAGGTTGCTCCTCCTCCACCCGCCAATCCGGTCCCAAATGCACAGCAGATGCTGGACACCATGCAACAACTAGTAGCCCAGAACCAGCAGATTTTGCAGCTGATGCTCGGGCAACAAGGAGGAGCGTAGCCCGGACCTCAAGCCAGGGGAGCTCCACTCCCTGATCATCAAGGAGCTCCCCCACTGGGCACCCCCCACAGGGGGGCCCACCATGAGGGACCTCCTCTTCCAGCCCCAGCCCCAGCTCCTGCTCCTCATGGTGGAGACCCTCATTTCCAAGAGGATGAGGATAAAAACCAAAGCATGGAGCATGGGAGCTTTTTCCGTGGTAATTCCAGAGGACCTCCTCCTAATCAGTGGGATGAAAAAATTAAGGAGGTACAGAATTAGCTGGGTGACGTATTCAACGCCATGAAGGCACAGGACTCGAAACAGTGGACTACCTCGTAAGTCGAACCGACACACCCTTCAAACCTGACATGGCGAACTACCCACTTCCACAAAAATTCAAGATGCCATCAGTCGAAACCTTTGACGGTACGAAGGATCCACGAGACCACCTCGAAACTTTCAAGACTTTGATGCAGCTGCACAACGTCCCTGACGAAATCATGTGTAGATCATTCCCAACCACCCTGAAGGGGTCCACTCGGCAATGGTTCACCAAGATCTCCCCCTCCTCCATTGGTTCATTTGCCGAGCTGAGCAGGTCCTTCGTATCACACTTTATTGGAGGACGCCGCCACCAGAAGCCTGCCACACACTTGCTCAGCATAAAGCAGGACCGAGATGAGAGCCTGAGAAGCTACCTTACTCGTTTTAACGAGGAGGTCCTTCAAGTTAAAGAGCCCGATGAAAAGGTCAACATGACCGCCTTCCTAGAAGGCCTCCGGTCATCAAGTTTCCTCTTCTCGGTGATGAAGCGCCCACCGAAGAGCATGCCCGAGTTATTGGCGAAGGCCCAGAAATACATGAATGCTGAGAACATCACAAGGGCCAGACGAGGTGAGTCTTCCAGAGCTGGGGAGAAAAGAAAAGAAAAAGACAGGGACGACAAA
This sequence comes from Ilex aquifolium, assembly GCA_951799425.1. Taxonomy (NCBI): domain Eukaryota; kingdom Viridiplantae; phylum Streptophyta; class Magnoliopsida; order Aquifoliales; family Aquifoliaceae; genus Ilex; species Ilex aquifolium. Next base: position 4,863,672 of record OX637399.1, on the reverse strand, counting down.
AAGGAGAGTAATAACAAGCGTAGCAGAACGGAGAGGGTACCTGCCAAAGACCGGCTCGGTCCGGCTCCCCAGAGAGATCGACAAGCCTTCACTCCCCTCAATGCCTCTGTCGAGCACATCCTATTACAGATTCAGGATGACCTCGCAGTAAAATGGCCAGGGAGAATGAAGTCTCCCCAAAACCGTAGGAACCCAAACAAATACTGTCGTTTTCACCACGACCATGGCCATGATACCGACGAATGCTATGACCTCAAGAGACAGATTGAGGAGCTCATCCAACGGGGTCACCTACGCCAATATGTTGCCGGAAGAGAACGGGCGCCGGCCCCACCTCGTAATCAGGAAGACAAACAGCCCATCGGGGAAATTAACACCATCTCTGGAGGGCTTGCAGGGGGAGGAGAATCCCTCTCCGCAATGAAGGCTCATGCCAGGAAAGCTAGGCACCCTGATGAATTGCGCCCATCTAAGGCACCAAAGCATGGCAACATCGAGGTCATATCTTTCTCAGACAAGCATTTGGAGGGAGTCCAGCACCCCCATGATGACCCTCTGGTGCTCACCATGACCGTCGCCAACTTCCAAGTGCGGAGAATTCTCGTGGACAGTGGCAGCTCTGCGGATATCTTGTTCGCAAAGGCTTATGACAAGCTCAACTTGGGCAGGGAGAGACTACAGTCTATCAGGTCACCCCTCATTGGGTTCTCCGGGGAGAAGGTGTATCCCCTAGGATCCATCACTTTACTAGTCACTGCAGGTGTAGCACCCCGAAGTTCCACAATCATGATCAACTTCCTAGTGATAGATTGCCCTTCAGCGTACAACATCATTCTATGGCGACCTACTCTCAACACTCTAAGAGCAGTGCCCTCTACCTACCACCTCATTCTTCGCTTTCCAACTCCGAACGGAGTCGGAGAGGTCCGAGGAGACCAAATAGCTGCAAGAGAGTGCTACGTCTCCTCTATGAGGGCGAGGAAGCCACATGAGGCACTGCAAGTGGAGGTCCTCGACCCAAGGGATAACGCCACTATAAAAAGAGGAGAACCATTCGAGGAGCTCACCCTAGTGACCTTGGATGTAGAGTATCCAGACAGAAGAGTGTACATTGGCTCTTTCCTTCCTGGAGACTTGGTCCGCCAGCTCATAGACTTTTTGAAGCGTAACATGGACGTTTTTGCTTGGTCACATGCGGACCTGGAGGGCATCGACCCTGAGGTCGCCACCCACCGCCTTAACGTCGACCCTCACTACAAGCCTGTTCGCCAAAAACTAAGGGGTGCCTCCACTGAAAGGGCCCAAGCAATGGAAAAGGAGGTGGGAAAGTTGATAGAGAACGGAGCAATTAGAGAAGTAGCCTATCCTGAGTGGCTCTCAAATGTGGTGATGGTGACTAAAGCTAATGGGAAGTGGCGCCTCTGCGTCGACTTTACTGAGCTCAACAAGGCGTGCCCGAAGGATAGCTATCCACTACCACGAATCGACCTCCACATCGACACCACAGCAGGGCATGAATTGTTCACCTTCTTAGATGCATATTCTGGGTGTAAACAGATTAGCATGCACCCCCCCAGACCATGAGAAGACATCGTTCATCACTCAAATGGGAACCTACTGCTACAGAGTCATGTCATTTGGGTTGAAGAATGCAGGAGCAACCTATCAACGACTGGTGAACAAGATGTTCCAGTCACAGATCGGGAGAACAATGGAGGTGTATGTGGACGACATGCTGGTAAAGAGTCTCGCAGCAGCAGATCATATTGACCACCTCCAAGAAACTTTCAACGTTCTCAGGTCATACCACATGAAGTTGAATCCTGAAAAGTGCACCTTTGGCGTAGGCTCAGGAAAGTTCCTTGGCTTTATGGTCAACCAGAGAGGAATTTAGGCGAACCCCGACAAAATCAAGGAAATCTTAAATATGAAGTCGCCGTCCTCAACCAAGGAGCTCTAGTGCCTCAATGGGAGAATTGCAGCACTCAATAGGTTCGTTTCCAAATCTGCAGACAAATGTCTGCTTTTCTTCAAAATTCTCCGAAAAGCCTTCGAGTGGGGACCCGAGGCAGAGGAAACCTTCCAAAAGCTCAAAACCTACTTGGCTACACCTCCACTCCTTTCACATGCTACATCTGGTGAAACCTTATATCTATACCTTTCTGCTTCCCCTTCAGCAGTGAGTTCCGTCCTCGTCAGGAACAGTGAGGGAGTACATAAGCCGATTTATTATGTGAGCAGAGCATATCGGGGAGCGGAAATCAGATATTTAGAGCTAGAAAAATTAGCACTGGCCCTCATTTCAACAGTTAGGCGCCTGCGGCACTACTTTTAGAGTCACACTGTTGTTGTCATCACAGATCAGCCTCTAAAGAGAGTGTTGGAAAAACCAAATGTATCCGGAAGACTCCTAAAATGGACAGTGGAACTAGGCGAGTTCGATATCCAATACCAACCAAGGGCGGCTATCAAAGCACAAGCCTTGGCGGATTTTGTTGCTGAGCTTACACCCGTAGAGGAGGACAATGAGCATCCCACGCTTCAGACATCGAGCCTGGCCACCCAAAGCAAGGTGGTACCTGGCGAGGACACCTAGGCGCCCGGTCTAGGTGCCAAGACACTCCCAAGCGCCCAGACCTCCCTCCTTGGCGCCCAGAACTCCTCCCCGGGCGCCCAGGCCTCCACCTCAGGCGCCCAGGCCTCCACCTCAGGCGCCCAGGCCTCCACCCCTGGCATCCAGACACCCTCCTCAGGTGCCCAGCCATCCCTAGGCGCCCAAGTGCCCAGGCCCCTCCCGGCGCCCAGCCTGGAGCCTTGCCACCCAATCTTGGTTTCCTGACTCCCTCAGTGCTCTCTGAACTCTCATCTTCGCCGCTCTGGAAGCTTTATGTGGATGGATCATCAACCCGCGAAGGAGGTGGGGCTGGCTTAATCCTAATCAGCCCCGATGGCACTCCCATCAAGTATGCTGTGAAGCTCTACTTCATCGCCTCCAACAATGAGGCAGAATATGAGGTCCTCATCTCTGGACTAAGGTTGGCAATCGAGATGGAGGCTTAACACCTCATCACTCACAGCGACTCTCAGCTAATAGTCAACCAAGTAAAAGGCGAGTTCGAAGCAAAGGGAACCAGAATGCAGGAGTACCTCGCCATGGTGAAAGCCTTGGTCGCCAAGTTCAAAAACTTTCAAATCACCCACATCTCGAGGGAGGAGAACATGGCCGCCGATGCGCTAGCCCGGCTCGCCTCGTCCTCAGACGCCCCACCAGGACCAACATTCATGGGTCACCAGTTGGAACCAAGCAAGTTGGACATGGAGGCTACAAGTATCAATTGTGTATCTGCCGAGGCAAACTAGATGGCCCCAATAAAGACATACCTCCAGGAAGGTACGTTGCCTGATGACCCTACGGAAGCCAGGAAGCTTAGGATGAGAGCCTCCAAGTTTACTATTTTACAAGATACTCTGGACAAAAAAGGCTACTCCCTGCCGTTATTGCGTTGCCTTTCGCCTGAAGAGGCTAACTATGCCCTGCGGGAGATCCATGAAGGGATTTGTGGGAATCATTTTGGAGGGCGCTCCCTCGCCCACAAAGCGCTCAGACAAGGTTACTTCTGGACTAGTATGATGAGGGACGCCCAGGAATTTGCCAAAAAGTGCGACAAATGTCAGCGCTTCGCCACTGTGCCCAGACAACCGCCAGAAGATCTCATGGTCGTCACAAGTCTGTGGCCCTTCTCCAAATGGGGCATCGACATCCTAGGCCCCCTACCTCTCAGCAAAGGACAGTGCAAGTTCGTGGTGGTAGCGGTGGACTACTTCACTAAATGGGCGGAGGCAGAACCCTTAGCAAAAATAACAGACCTCAAGGTGAAAGATTTCATCTGGAAAAACCTGGTCTGTCGCTTTGGGATACCCCACGCCATTGTCAGCGACAACGCCAAGCAATTCGACAACAAGCTCCTGAACTCCTTCTGCTCCGACCTTCAAATAAAGCAACCTCATTCCAGCCCGGCGCACCCACAGGCAAACGAGCAGGCTGAGGTCATGGTGAGAACGATGCTACGCAACCTCAAGACAAGGCTCGAAAAGGCAAAAGGTCTTTGGGTCGACGAGCTCCCAGGTGTATTATGGGCCTATCGGACCACACCAAGAACTCCAACCGGAGAAACCCCCTTCTCTCTCGCCTTTGAAACTGAGGCAGTCATTCCTGTGGAGATCGGGGTGCATTCTCTAAGGGTTCAACACCACGACCCTGTCACCAATGAGGAAGGACTCTGCATCAACCTCGACTTGGTAGAGGAGGCAATGGAGATGGCTGTGGTCCGCAATGCGGAGTACAAGCGTCGCTTGGCAAAGTACTACAACTCGAGGGTGAAGCCTCGTTCTTTCCAACCAGGAGACTTGGTCCTTAAGAAAGTGATCCTCGCCACAAAGGATTCACGAGAAGGAAAGCTGGGACCCAACTAGGAAGGACCCTACCTCATAACAGAAATGGTGAGGCCGGGCATCTACAAAATACAGAGTTCTGAGGGAAAAGTTTTGCCACATCCATGGAATGTCGAACACTTGAAGAGATACTACTAGTGACACATTGAGAAAGCCAAAATAGAAGAGTTGGGGACTTGATTTTATTTTTTGTACTTTCTTGGGGCTATTACTCGATATTGCTTTATATAAGCAGTGAAATAAATAAAACAAAATTTTTAGATTTACTCAAAAGATCTTTGCATTTTTGTATTCAACTTCAAAAGAGCATCAGTAGCAAAAATTAACCACTTCACAAAAGTAGGGCTACAAAATGCTTTTCTAAAAAAAAAAAAAACAAAAAAAAAAAAAGTCCCTAAATCAAAAAGTCCCATAGCACTCTAACTACTCTCATGGTCATCATCCTCCTCCTCTTCATCACCACCGGCATCCTCGGAACCTCCATCACTCTCATCAGGCGCCTCAGTTGCCACGAAGCCTGAGATATCAATATCGGGGTAGGCACCAGAAATCTTTCCCCGGAGCTCCTCATAGCCATCAATGAAAGCATCGGCAATGCCATCCCTTAGGTCCGCCTCAGCCTGAGAATTTTTTTCCTGAGCAACCTTCACCTCTGCCTCTGCGGAAGCCTCTCTGAGCATGGCCCTCTCGCGGGTCTCCGCAAGCTCAGCCTCGAGCTTGGCTATCCATCCATGGGTCGTTGAAAACTCAACCTCTCTGAGCATGACCTTCTCGCGGGTCTCTGCAAGCTCAGCCTCGAGCGTGACCACCCTCCCATGGGTCGCCGAAAGCTCAGCTTCACTGAGCGTGGTCCTCTCACGGACCTCAACAAGCTCAGCCTCGAGCCTGGCCATCCTCCCATGGCTCGCCGAAAGCTCAGCCTCAAAACCGGTCGCCCTCTCATCAGAAGCCCTCCCAGCAGCTTCAAGCTCCGCGATCCTCCCCTGAGCAGCTAGAAGTTCATCTTGCACAGCTTTATGGGTGTGCTTCAGCTGGTGAAACATGAGGGTCCTTGAAAACATACACATAGATGCAGTTGAGGCCTGAGGAAAAATAAAAGGCAAAAAGATGTCGTTATGAAAGGAAGGGAGAAAAGGGAGATAATAAACCCTTACCTGAGCCCAGCTTTCCAAAAAAGAGTTGAGGATTCCATCAGTGCCCGTGGAACTAAGCTCGTTAACATCCCTGGCACACACAAACTTCACAAACCGATCTCTGATGACCCGCATGTTACCCAGCATAGAGATACCCTGGGAAGGCGCCCCAGAAGAAGTTTCCACAGGAGTGAATGAAGGGGGGCAGAAGGTGAGGCCAGCGGGGGAAACTCCGAAGTAGGAGATGCAACTGAGGGAGTAGGCACCTCTGGAGGGGCCACTGGACCAAGGGGCGCCCTAGGTACCGCTAGAGGGGTTGATAGAGGAAAGCTCCCCTCGGGCGGTACCATTGGAGAGGTTAGTTGGGAGACCTGGCTTGTCCTCGCCGTCTCAGGCTCCCTCGTCACCATGGGAGGAGGAGGACTCCTACCAGAGAGGCGAGACACAATCGCCTCCCTAACTACAGCTGTAAAGAAATAAAGTGTTACCCAGATGAAAAACATCAAGTAAGGGAGGAAGGTATAAAATAATCAACTCACCCTTCCTCTTCAAAGAGGAGCTGCCAGACTTCAGGGTAGCACTAACTCCGGACATAAGGACTCCAAAGTCTTTTTCAGGATAATCCCTCACCGCTGCAGTTTCCATTCTTGGTCATTTGGAAACACAGGAGCATCTGCAAAAGGAATGATGAGTAAAAAAAAAAAAACAAAAGAGATAAAACAAGTGTAAAGCTTACCAAGTTCTTTGGGGGTACCCTATCCCCGTGGTACCAAAGCTCTATCGGCCTCCGTAGCCCATTCTCCACTGACAAATATAAAGCGGGATTTTCAACTATGACAGTTGGACTTCAGCCCAGTGATAAGCCTGTATCTTGTGGTGAAATAATACCAACCCCAATTAGGAGCTGGAGTTTCACTCAAAGTATAAGCTCCATGAAACTCTTTCGGAGAAGCATCTTCGTGGTGCACTTTCCTCCACAACGCTAGAAAGCATAGCAAAACCCTCCAGCCGTTGGGTGATAGCCGCCCCGGGGTGAGTGAAAAATATTCAAGGATGCGACAGATAGAAGGAGACATGGGAAGCCTGAGCCCAGCCTCAAGCATCTCCTCATAAATGAAAATATCCCCAGAAGAGTCATCCGAGGCGGGCTCACCCATCTCGGCCCGACGGCATAGCACAGTCGGAGGAATATGGTAGGTGGAGACAATCCGCACAATATCATCTGAACCTAAAGTACTAGAGAGAGTATTTACCTTGGACCCATCGTCAACTATTTTGCTTTTGTACTTTTTCTTACGAAGGCCCTAAAAAGTTTGATCTTGAGTAACTACATTCTGAGGAGCATTTTCATCACCACACCGGGCCACCATGCCCCCAATGCGAACAGGCCGCTTGCCTGAGCTCCTCAAATCAACGCCCAAAGGAGCGCCCAAGGCTTGCTCGCCCAAGGCTCGTTCGCTTAATATAGCAGAACCATACTTGTTTTGCTCGCCAAAACTCCTTGAATTAGCGCCCAAAAAGGAGCCCCTCTACTCACCTAGCAAGCTGCCCTGCGCGCCTGCATCACCGTTGGCGCCCAGCCTAGGCGCCTCAACACCAATAACACCGGACCCGCCCCAGGCATGGGCGCCCAAAGCACCAGCTGACCGCCCCTCTTCCTCGCGCGCCAAAGCTAGTCGCCCAGGCTGGTCGCCCAGGTGGTCAGGACCAGCGTCTGAGCGCCCTCCGCTGCTCGCCCCACTTGCCAGCAGTGCCTAAAACTGCCTCCTCGCCCAAGACGGAGCCCAAATCTGCACGAACAGCTGCACGGACAGCACCTGCGGATTGCGATGCGCGCCCAACAGTCCCGATTTGCTCGCTCAAATTGACCAGACCAGCGCCTAGGGAGGCGCCTAGCTCAGTCCGCTCGCCCCAGCCTGCCAGAACAGCGCCTGATCCTACCTGCTCGCCCGCTTAGCTAGCTGTTCGCCTCTCCACCGCAGCCGCACGCCCAGGCAGCTCGCCCAAGCTGTCTAGCCCACTCCCTTGCATGCCTAGGTTGTCCAACTCTCTCCCTTGTTCACCTAAACTGCTCAGATCAGCCCTGCGCGCAACAGGCGCGCGCCCAATAGCGCCCAATGGCGCCTCCACTCCACCGCTAGTGCCACCTTCCCCCAAGCTCCTTCGTCGGTTAAAAATGGCTCTTCCTCCTTCCATAGCAGTGGGTACTTGCTCTCCACTCTCCTCAATCGACATAGCCTCCGAATGCTCAAACTCAAGAATGTCTCACTTTGGGTCTCCAAGAAGTTTCAAGAAAAGACACTCTCTAGAGGTTGAAGGAAATAAGTAAAAGGAGGAAGAAAGCTATTATTTATAGCCTAGGGTTTAAAAGAGAGAAGAAGAAGCCCAAATTGGAAATCAAGTGCTCCTTTCTTAAAAAAAAAAATCGGATTTAAAAAGGGCTATCTTGATAGTAACTCCAAATGGGACGTATAATATATCAAAATTGAAGCTCTCGACGAGCCGAGCAAAACTCATTCCCGTTGGCAATGAGCTTTTCAAAAAAAGGTCAAAAAAAATCTAGAAATAGGTGTTTTGGCCTCCCAAAGTTTCGAAAAAAAAAATATTTTGCTGCTCGCCCGGGACGTTGCCTCCTCGCCCAGGACGCTGCCTGCTCGCCCAAAAACCTTCTGCTTGCCCAAAACCGCACCCCGACTCTCTGCTCGAAGTTTTGACCGTAACTCTTGCTTCGTTATTCAAAATGAGGCTTATAATATATCAAATCGAAACTCTCGGCGAGCCCTACAAGACACATAGCCTTTGGCTTGGCTATGATTGATGCTGTTAGAATCCCAAAAAAGGCCTAGAAGGATACGTTTTGGCCTCCCGAAGTTTTTCCGGTTATGTCGGGCAGCTGAAAATTCAAACTCAAATTGAATGCCCTCCTTTCCAAGTTCCTTAGATGCAGGGCATTGAGGGGAAAATGATGGGCCAGGCCCAAATGACCCAGTCCATGCGTAAAGCCCAAACTTAAATCAAGAGCCCAAGCTCATAGAAGACCTGGCAGGCCCAATGAGGTCCAACCCGGTCAAACCCACAAGGGAGCTACGCCACCAAGCCCTTTGGAGTGCACCTTAACTCTCTTGCCCGTTGAGGAGAGGAGAAGTCGCCAAGCCATTTAAACTACTATTAAAGTAGTCCCAGTCCGTTGTGACCGCCGGATCAGCTACTAAGTTAATACCCATAATGAGGCGACCACTATAAAATGTAAGCCCCACCAACACTTGGGGGGCAAGACACTCATTCAGGCAAATCTCTCATCTCCCTCTCTCAAAGCTTGTAACATTATGCTCCAAACACACCGGAGTTAATAAAATACCCGGCGAACCTAGCCATTCAAAGTGGACGTAGGTCATGTTGACCGAACCACTATAAATCTTGTCTTCTCTTTCTATACTTATTTTACTGCATTTTATACTATTTACTTGACTGTGGTGTGCAAACCAATTTGCGCATCATCAGTTTTAATCGAGTCAGGCGTGTTATGATGGTATCAGTTCTTATTTGTTTTTGGTACTAGTCAGTATTAGTTTGATAAATTTAATTAAATAATGCTCACTCGCACTGATTCGGAGAGCTATTGAGACGAATCCAAGCTCATGTTCGGTCATATACAAGTTGATGGACGAGTTAAAAAATCCACTGAAACGAAAATCCAACTAATTCCAAGTAATCCGAATGTGCTATACCTCCCAGCACATGACAGTGGATTAGACCCAAAGAAAAAAAAAATGATCCGAGTGTTTCTGTTTGGAGTACGGTTCCAGGTATTGGGTCCAGTTCGGTACAATTAGAATTGAATTTCATTTCATAGAAGGCCAGCCCGGTGGACTCAACATATTGGATCGAAAAACAATGGTGCTGGTTTTCATTCGTGGGCTTGGACCCTAGATGAGACCTGTTGAGATGAAATGGGGTGGCTGATATCACGAGCTTCGCTCCTCTGCAATTGCATTGGGCCCTCAATTAGAGGCTTCCTCTGCAATAGCATTTTAGACAGTTTTAAATTGATTCTAAAATATTAAAAATCGATAATAGCAAAGTATATGCTAACCCCCTCAAGATTTTGCATTAAAGTCCACAGTTGACGGGTATGACAGTGTAACACGGAAAAGCCCATAATTAATTTTATATATCTACTAGTTATTGCTTGTACTTGAAAGCACAGAGTAATAAAAAATGGTAAATAATAAATATATTTGTATTCATATCTAAAATCAAATCACAAACATAGAGGAGAAATAAATGAATTTAAGCATCGATTGTAGTGGGGGTGAGAGGTGGTGGTGGTAGGAGACTGTGATGGTTGTGGTGGGTGGCAATGACCGTGGTGGCGGTGGTGGTGACGGCGGCGGCGACGGTGGTGGTGGCGGTGGTGGTGGGGGCGACGGCGACGACGATGGTGGTAGTAGTGGCGGCGACGGCGGTGGTGATGGTGCTGGTGGTGGCGGGGGGTGGCGATGGCGGTGGTGGCGGCGACAACGGTGGTGGTGGTGACGGCGGCGGTGGCGGGTGGCGGTGGCAGTGGTGGTGGCGGCGGTGGTGGTGGGGGTGGGGATGGTGGTAGAAGTGGTGGTGGAGCAGTTTCAAACACTATTTTATGTACTTATGAGAAATAATTTCTACAAGTACTTTTAAAAAGTCACACCAAACACACTCTTAGGGGCCTATTTTTCCTATTAAATTTAGGGTGTTAATATTAGCCATTAAATTAACTTTAAAGTAAAATTTAAAGCGATCTGAACCGCGAAAAACAAAAGTTTTTTTGTTTATCTTTTGAAATTTGAAATTGTAAACTACTTTATTATATAGATGTTTCTTGTCTTCTTCCTCTTCTTATAGCAGTATAACTAATAATTTTTTACAGGGGTATATAACTTATTTAAGAATTCATGCATAGAAAAATTAGTGAAAATTAGAAACAAGTATAATATGAGGAACTCATTTGTCCAGTGTTTTAAAAACTGATCTGATCTAATGGGTTGACCCGGTGAACCGGAGCCAAAACCGAGCAGGTTCCTCTAGTAAATTGTTTGAGCATCAAAATCAAAAGAAACTCATTGAACCGGGCGGTTCAATATCTAATCTTTCAACCCAAATGGTTTTGATCAAATCGGCCGGATTAATTAAAATGGTATAAAATGGGAGTTTTGGCCCTTTTGGGCATTTTGCCCTAAATCGTTCTTATCCTAGATCCCACTGCTTTGCCTCTTGCAACGGCAACGAGTCGCCTAGCCCTCACTCCTTTCTCTCTCCCTCTGTGCACTACTATTGGACCAAAACAGTATCTCAAAACTGTTTAAGTGTAAAAACTGAATTTTTAGTCGATTTTGAACTTAAATTAAAGTGGGACCCGTTCGATGTTTTGAATAAACTTTCGTGGGTTCGTATTCTACTCCGTGAGAAGAATAACGTAGTATATTCACTTGCTCAAATCGAGTAAGAAATGAATGAGAAAATAGGCTGCAAAGTGACCATCTTGAAATGTGAAAATAAAGGTTGTGCAATGTAAGATTTGACACAAATTCCACATTGGTTGAGGAAGAAGCTCTAGATGGGCACATATAGGCCAAATTTGCTCTATGGGATTTGGCCCCAAGGGGTACCACAATTTTATGAGCAGAGCGAGCACGTACATGCCTTCGGTTCTACCACACACGCGCCACTCGCCAGCCTCGCCACGATCCGGCCAGGCTTGGGTGTGGGTTAGACCAAGTCCTATTTTTTTGGAGAAATTTTTTTTAATTAAATGAGCATGAATTTCTTAATCCGGAATTTATTTGGATTTGAATTCGCGCTAGTTTGAATTTTTTGCTTCCCTCAAGTTCGAAATTTGAGTTGTATCTGTTCATATGATGTAACTGCTAGGTTGCATCCGTTCATATGGTGACTGTCCAGATCAATCACACCATTCTCTCTATAAATAACCCAGTCACATAATTATTTTGCATCCAATTTCATCCAATACATTCGTAGTCATTTAAGGCAGTCTCATACATCATTAAAACAGTCTGCATTTGGAGAGTATACAACACAATTTCTAGTTCGCTGGATGGGTAGATTAGAGTGCTACTTCTACTCGTGTGAAGATCATTGTATCCTGGGAGACAGACGCGTTATATTCCATAAGCAACGTGTGTGGGGGTGAAATATGTCTTAAGGATATAGTGTCAAACACTAACCTTGATCTACATAAAGTTCAATAACAGTTCATGTTCATGTTCTGCAACTGTATTAGTATTTATATTAGTTTGACAAACAGTTACGTGTAACTGTTTCTTTAAGACTATTGTAATTGTTTCGTTAATTTTTCTGTAACTGTTTCTGTATTCTGTGTAATTGTTTCGCATTTGAATGTTACTGTTTTATTATACATTATATGTTTCAAATCAGAAATTCCAATAAATGATTTTACTATATTTAAAATACCATAAAAAACAACTACTACTCAATCCAAGTGGAACTCGAAATCTCGAAGATTGGATGGACTCGTCACTCAAACCTCCACTGACGATTTTTTTCACCCCTATTCTCTGCGATTGCCATTCCCTCAAGTGAGACATAGCAGCACACAACAACAACCATCAGGTACATTTGCTATTTAGAGTAGACTTGATTGACAATTGATAATTTGATATTTATCATATTGTAATACACTAAATCCCTAATACTGCTTTAGATTTTATTCATTGATAATGCTATATTTGATTTTTTATTTTTATAAGTTGAATCTTTGATTTTTGGTACTACAGTCTTATCTTTGTTATGGACATAAAATTGTCTTGTAGTGCTACTTACGATTATGTAATTTAGATTATATAAGTTTCTATTGCAAAAATTATGCAATTAATTAAGAGCAGATTGTTTGATCAATTGAGTAGATTAGGATTTGAATGCATTGGATACATGCTTGCTGATTTTGGAGTTTTTTGTTTGTTCTAATATACATTAAGCATGTTATTTTCACAATTATTGTGCTTTTTAGCCTATTTATTGTTATTTATAAATTTTTTTAATTTTTTATTATATAACCGGTCCGACCAGTGACCTTACGACTGAACCAGTGACTCATTGATCCGGTTCCCTTCTTAGGTTGATAATCGGGCCAAAGTTTAAAACAATGCTTTTGTTAATAGATTTAGGTGCAACCTTTTTGGGTTATTAAGAACATATGTTGTGTATTTTTTTGTAAGTATGTCTAATAATCCCTTTACTTTTTTTTTTATTTCTTATTTTGACTTTCATTGGATCACACATATCACTCTTTCTCCTCCTTTAATTTATCCGTCTAACTATTTCTCTCTCATCTCTATTCTTTAATTTCTCTTTCCTCTATCTTCCATTTCACTACTTCTCTCTCTTTTCTCTTTCGTCCTTTTAATTTCTATCTCATATCTATACCTTTTATTTCTTTCTCTAACTTTAACTCTAATGTTGTTCTCCAATATATCATTTATTTAGATTCCCCTCTTTCTTCTATATTCTATATTACTCTTTATCTCTCCCCTCTCTTCCTGTATCTCTCATACCTTATTTAGATTTTTATATCTCTTTATGTTGTCTTTCTCATTCAACTATTTATCTATTCTACCACTTCTTTTTATTTTCTTTATTTTATCTATTTTTTCCACAATGTATTGTTGAGAGATTATGTCAATTGTTGTCTTCAAAAAATCATCCATAGTTGTTATAAATCTGAAGGATTCATGGTAGTGATGTTCTTTGCGTAGCTCATATTGGCAATATTTGTTGAATTCATCAATAATGACCATGTAAGCTTATTTTTCTCTCCAAATTAGGACACTCTCTCTCTTTCTCACTCTCTCTCCCCCTCTTATATATAGACATGCATAGTGTCATTGTAGGTGTGTCACAGTGACGGCTACATTGATACCGTGTATTATGAAAATTTTATCTTATTTTTTTCACTTTTTTATATTCGTTCTTCTTGTGGGATAGTCGTTTAAGTAACTGTTAACGTCTTGGATAGTAACAAGTGACATCGTTATCCCGAGGTAGTAACAATAGAGTATTTTCTCTATCCTAGGACAGTATCAAAGACATTGTCCTAGGAGTTATATATATATACTAGTTATTTTCCGTGCCTGAAGGCACAGAGTAATAAAAAAAATGTCAACATATTTGTATTCACACCCAAAATCAAATCACAAACATAGAGGAGGGATAAATAAATTTAAGCATCGATTATAGTGAGGGTGAGCGGTGGTGGGCGATAATGGTGATGGTGGGAGACGGTGATAGTTGTGGTGGGTAAGACGATGACCGTGGTGGTGGTAGCAGTCGTGGGTGGGAATGGTGGTGGTGGGTTTTGAGTGACGATGATGGTAGTGACGGTGGCGACGATAGTGGTGGTGGTGACGGCGGAGGTGGTGGTGGAGGCGGTGATAGTGGTGGGGGTGGGGGTGGCGGTGGTGGTGGTGGTGACGACAGTGGCGGTGGTGGTAATGACGGTGGTGGTGGTGGTGGTGGCGGTGACATGGCAGTGGTGGCAACGGTGGTGGTGGTGGTGGTGGCGGCGGCAACGACTGCATCGATGTTGGTGGTGGCTATGGTGGCAGTGGTGGTGGTGGCGGCGACGACGATGGTGGTGGCGACGGCGACGGCGATGGTGGCGGTGGCGGCGGCGGCAACGATGGTGGTGGCGGAGGTAATGGTGGTGGTGGTGGTAGATGTAGTAGTGGGGCAGTTTCAAATAATATTTTTTTTTAAAAAAATACTTATGAAAAATAATTTCTAAAAGTACTTTTAAAAAAGCACTTCAAACACACCCTAAGGGGTCTCTTTTTCCCATTAAATTTGGAGTGTTAATATTAACCGTCGGATTAACTTTAAAGTAAAATTTAAAGTGATCTCAACCGCGAAAAGCAAAAGTCATTTTGTTTATCTTTTGAGATTTGAATTGTAAGCTACTTTATTATTATATATATATATATATATATATATATATATATATATATATATATATATGAGTCCTAGACACATAGTATCGTAATGTGCGCTTTTTATTTTTGTAAAATTTTAAAAATCTAAAATAAAGAAAATTTGAATATATTTTACATTTCGAAATGTGAATTTTATATGGATAGTTTAATTATGAAATATCTATAATTGAGTAGATTTTATTTTATTTGAATTTTAAATTGTATATTTTATATGGTTCTTATTAAATTTTAAAAAATAATAATGTTATTTCCGTCTTTGCACACGTTATTGTCTTTAAAGTCCAAAAAAAAATTTGCGTTGACTTTTTTTCCTAAAAGTCCAAAATTGTGGACCAACTTCTAAAAAGCCCTAGAAATTGTCCGTATAGGCCTAATGTGTAAGGGGTGCAACGAAGCAAACCCATAAGGGGCTGTTTGGTAAAGTTGTATGGAGAGACTTGACAAGATGGGTTTGGGAAAAATAGTCCAAAAGATCCCCAAATCTCATGTTTAGATTGAAAGTTCAGTCCCGGATTCTCAAACCCGGTCCGTAACTGGCCCGAAGATTAAACTCATGATCATGAGTTTCGTCAAACCTAAGGGATGGGTGGGTTTGGGAAGATGGGTAAGGGGTTAAGAATGCAAAAAATAATTGTACCCCTTAACATGTGTATGAATTGGATTGCTCAAGGGTAAAATAGTTATTTACATGATAAATAGTTGTTAATAATTATGATATATCTGTGGGTCCTACATATATATGTGTTACATACCAAACATGAGTATGAACCGGATTGAATGTTGAATTCTATCTTTGTAAATAGGGGTTTGAGTTTAGAAGGGTTTGAAGAAGTCAATTCAAACCCCTCCCAAACATTCATCCAAACAAGCTCTAAGGAGGTAAAATACATCTTACCCTGTTCTTTTTGCCATTTTCATTGGGTTGAAACTTGATGGAATAAGGCTTGAGTATTAAGAATGTATTAGGATACCATGAGATTGTAGTTCAAGTTGCTATGGATGAAAAAGGGGAACTTCTTAAGTTTATCTCTATGAGCCGAGATGTGGGTACATTTTAGCTTTTATCAATACGCAAAAGCTACCTAAGGGAGGACACAGTAAAGGTTTTAATAGAGTCGGGTGTTTTTTGATTGTATCAATCCTTATTTGTGTCTACTATTAGTTAGTATTAGTTTGATTAATTTATTTGGTAATGTTCACTTATACTAATTCGGAGAGCTATTGAGACGAATCAGGGCTCATGTTAGGCACTATATTGGTTCGCGAGCGGGTTAAAAACATCAGCTGAAACGAAAATTCAACTAGTCCCAAAAAGTCGATTAGACCCAGAGAAAAAAACTAAAAAAAAAAGAGTCCCTATTGTTTCTGCTTCGATTATGGTTCCAGGTATACAATAAAGGGGTTTTTAGAAGCCGGTACACCTAATTAGAGTTATTTGGCAAAAAGTACACATTAAAAAATGTCTTGGGAAAAAGTACACTACATAGATACAAAGACCTAAATACCCCTTTATGGTCATTTAATTCAAAATCTCTTATCTTTAATGCACTTTGATTCATATATATATAAATTCAAAATTCAAACAAGTATATATATATATACACGAATTTATATATATATACGTATAAATTCGTGTATATATATATAAATACATATATATATATACTTGTTTGAATTTATATATATATTCATATATTATACATATATATATAAATTCGTATATATATATATATGAGAACTTTAATATTCTATATTTGTATATCCTCCCTTGATTCATGCGAATTTTTTTTGGAACTTTAATATTCTATATTTGTATGTCCTCCCTTGATTAATGCGAATTTTTTTTTGAAAGTGATTTTGTTTTCAAATTATATTTAATGCACCTTGATTCATGTTTTTTTTTTTTTTGGAAAGTGGTTTTATTTTCAAATTAATTTAATATCCGAAATAGTGTAATAGTGTAACAATAACAGTGTAACAATAAAAGTGTAACAATGTAACAATAACAGTGTAACAAGCTATATACACAAAATATTGTACTATTACATTTTGTTAAACATATATTTTCACATAATTTCATTCAAAACAGTCCATCTCCGTTTAGAATTTATTACCACATGCACAAAGTGTAACAATAAAAGTGTAATAGTATAACAATAACTGTTACACTGTTATTGTTACACTTTTATTGTTACACTGTTATGTTACACTATTATACTATTTCGGATATTAAATTAATTTGAAAATAAAATAACTTTCAAAAAAAAAAAAACGCATGAATAAATGTGTATTAAATATAATTTGAAAACAAAATCACTTTCCAAAAAAAATTCGCATGAATCAAGGGAGGACATACAAATATAAAATATTAAAGTTCCAAAAAAAATTCGCATGAATCAAGAGAGGATATACAAATATAGAATATTAATGTAACACCCTGAATTTTCTTTTATATATTTATAGAGATATATATATAGTAAATAATATTTGTAAAGATGTAGATATATGTAGTGACATAAGAATAAACCATATGAATAAATGCTATGGAGACAATTTGATTGGGAAGTTACGTGTCGAAGATGTTTAAACTTGGAAAGGGTGATTAGACAAGTTTCTAAAAGTTTGTAGGTCAAAATAATGATTCCATTGAATCCGGAAGGTCGAAAAACATTGGGAGTGGTAATATGGATGTATTGGAAGTTAGGAAGTGTCTCGGAGTTAAAATACACTTTAGAGAGAATTTGGGTAAAAATGGGTATTGAACACTACTTAGTGTTTTGGCCATAACTTTTTATCCTTAAGTCCAATTGATCTGAAATTTTTACAGTAGATATTAGACATCTAGGGCTACAAAAGTATGTCTAATGAAAATTTTCCAATTCGACCTCTAAATGGGTCAAAACTGCATTGGAAGTTGAAACAAAAATCTGGAAGTCAAATCGTACCGGTACGCGTACCGGTACGCTGAACTCCAGAAGCTAGATCGTACCGGTACGCGTACCGGTACGCTGGACTCCAGAAGCTCAATCGTACTGGTACGCGTACCGGTACGCCCGATAGAAACCAGCCCGATCCGACTGCGGGTCTTTCTCCATTTCTTCCACTATAAATACTTAAGGCTGACTATTTGAGCCTCATTTCACCCATCCAAACCCTAGGCACCCTTAGAGAGCAAAAGAGGGAGAGAAAAACAAAAAAATTGGGAGAGATTTACAAGATCAAAGCCCTAGTTTTCAATATTTCACTTCTCCATCCATTCCCTCTTCTATAATTTCACTTCACCCTCACTCAAACCTCTTAGAACCAAAAGAGAAAGTAGCAAGGGAGCAAGAAAAAGGGGAAAAGGGAGTCTTTAAAGCTTGGGTTGCTAGAGATACTTGGTTGAGGTAGGGGATTTCTTCCTATTCTCTTACATTGAGGCTAGGGTTAAATTATATGTATTCTTTTGGTTCAAAATCATATATACTTGCTATTATTTACTTGATTAGTGATCCTCTTGCATTTATTACCATGTTTTAAACATTGTAGTAGTTGGGTAACCATTAAAGGCCCATTTTTCATTCTCAAACCCTAGTTTTAAGAAAAATGAATCTTTCCTCTTTACATTTTCCTTGTTATCACCATCACAACCTTAGTGTTTGATATTGTATAACAAAATAATGTTTATGGTGATCTCTTGCTCTTTTTCTTCCATTTTGCTATGGTACACATTGTAAAAATTGGGGACTTGTGTAATTGTTGTTTATGAGAGATATTTGTTGGTATTTTATCTCTTAGGTGGTTGTACGATACAAACATGGATTACTATGGACCGGGGATCATGTAGTGGGTATACGTCTTTATAGGCCACGCGGGTATGAACTTTTCCTACCACATGGAGTGGGTAGACGTCTTTGTACGCCGTGTGGGTATAAAATTTTCATATCGCTAATGATCACGGTTTAGTAACGTGGGTGGTATCGGGCACACCGTGTGGGTCATCGTGCATTGTACCAAATACGATTTCTGCAAGAGTTTTGGGGTAGTATGGGATGCCACAAGAACTTGTGGAAATGGTGTATGGTGGGATGGATTATGTTTTGGGAATTGATTCTTATTGGTATCTTGTGTTCATTTATTCTTTTAATTACCGTGGTTCCTTAAACTTGAGATCTATTTAAAATGTCCTGCTTTTCCTTCAAAATGTTATATATGCTATTTGTGAAAATGAGACCAACCGTTTTATATGCTTTCCTAAACCTTGTTTGAGTTTGGGAAGATTTTGCTACAGAGCTTCGTGCTCATCCCCTACAATTAACATTTTTCAGATTATGCTATAGAGGAGGAGCTTGGCGCTGATGAGCAGGGCCTCGGGGAAGCCTCATTAGAGGGGTACCTGGATCCCGAATGGGACATTTAGAGATGCCCTTTTACTTTTGTACTAGAATAGGAACCAATATGTACAAACATTGTAAAGTCTAGTTTTCTTTTCTAATTCCGCTGCGCTACATTATTAAATTTTTGAGATGTAAATGTCATGGTTGGGCATATTCTTTTGGATAATGATGTAAATATTTTATGGATGATGAATGAAGTTTAATTTACTTATGGATGATATTAGTGCTCTCATGATGTGAATGTTTTAGAATGTAATGTCGTCCAGGGTGGTATTTGGGGCGTTACAGATTTGGTATCAGAGCCTAGGCTTTAGGTCTTACATGGGAGCTGTAGGTTATGGATCACCATTAGAGATATAGGATTAAGGTGAAGGAAATTGTGGTCTAGATTGATATAAACTTTATGCCTTTAGACTAAATTTATACTTAGGATGCCTTGTACATCAATGAAACTGAATTGTGAATTGATGTGCAGGATGGACGGGTTACGAGGATGAGGACGTGGCCGTGGCCGTGGAGGTCAAGCAAATCCACCACCACCACCACCTCCGGATGCCATGCAAGGCATTTACCAATGCTTGAGGGAGCTCACCACTTTGGTACAAAACCAAAATGGTAACAACAACCACAATGGTGGAGCTCATCCTCTCGCTCAAGTACTGGGCAACGGAGAGGAGAATAGGAGAATGGTAGTTCTCCGAGAGTTTCTGAGGCAACACCCGCCTACTTTCCAAGGGAGCTCTAACCCCTTGGATGCGGATAGATGGATCCGCCGTGTAAAGAAGATTTGTGACGGCATGGGAATTACCGAGGACTTGCGGGTGGGCTTAGCTATCTACCTGTTCGAAGGGGAGGCCGACCATTGGTGGGAATCCGTAAAGAGAAGGCGGAACACCGAGGCACTCAGTTGGGAGGAGTTCGACCAAATCTTCCAAGACAAG
Source organism: Ilex aquifolium (assembly GCA_951799425.1). Lineage (NCBI taxonomy): Eukaryota > Viridiplantae > Streptophyta > Magnoliopsida > Aquifoliales > Aquifoliaceae > Ilex > Ilex aquifolium. The sequence goes on along the minus strand of OX637399.1, from coordinate 4,843,768 downwards.
TACTTCCCCGAATCAGTCAGAGATAGAATGAAGGCCGATTTTCTTGCTCTCCGACAGAGCAGCATGACGGTGGCAGAGTACGAGAGGAGGTTTGACGAGCTATCCCGTTATGCTACGGGGTTTATCTCTACTGAGGCCGACAGGGCCAAGCGATTTGAGCAGGGCTTGAGGCCGACTATCAGGGAGAAGTTGGTGGCTCTCAAGATCCGGGAGTATGGGGATCTGGTTGATAGAGCCGCACTTGTGGAGAGAGACATGGAGGATACTCAGCGGCGACAGAGCCTTATGAGGGGAGGTCCGATCAGGACGGGTGCTAGCGGCAGTGGAACACAGAGGCCGACACCATATCGTCGCCCAGACCAGGCAGGGGGACATAGACCGCCAGTAGCTCGAGGAGCAGGAGGTGTACCGGGGAGGACAGCCACAGACTCCCGTCACTGCTTTGCATGTGGAGAGGTTGGGCACTACAAAAATCAATGCCCATCGTTTCCACCACGGACCAATCAAGCGACAGGACAAGGGCAGGCCACCCAGCCCCCACTACCGAGACAACCTCCACAGAGACCACAGCAGCAGAGACCCATAGGAGCTTTAGCCCCAGGCGGCGCCACTCAGGGGAGAGTATTTGCCTTGACCCAAGCGGAGGAAGATGCCTCCAATGCCGTTGTGGAAGGTATCGTTCTTCTTTACAATTCTTGGGCCCGAATCTTATTCGATCCCGGTGCTACTCATTCTTTTATACGTACTGCATATGCTATGAATTTGGGATTGAGTTTCGAGAAGCTAGAACATGCATTGAATGTTGACTTACCTACGCGAGAACGATTGGATACAACTAGGGTATGTAGAGAATGTGTGCTTCGCATTGGGAAGCAAGAGTTGATTGTGGATTTGGTTGTGTTAGACATGAAGGGGTATGACGTTATATTTAGGATGAATTTGTTGTCCGCTTTCCGTGCGGTGATGGATTGTTTTCGCAAGCGGATCTCATTCCAATTACCGGGAGGGGTAGTCTTTACTTTCATGAATGATCGTAATTCTTCCCATCCATTTCCTACTACGGGTAGTAAATTCTTGAAAGCAAAGGCGGGAAGCCAGTTGAGTTTCTTAGCCAGCTTAATGGGAGATGATCGGGATAAATCCCATGCGGACGTAGTGTTGATAGTATCGGATTTTCCGGATGTCTTCCCTGACGAATTACCTGGGTTACCTCCACAAAGGGAGATTGAGTTCAAGATTGATCTCTATCCAGGAACTGAACCCATATCCATTGCCCCTTATAGAATGGCACATTTGGAGTTGAAGGAGCTAAGGAAGCAATTGGATCATTTGTTGGCGATTGGGTTTATCCGTCTCAGCACTTCACCCTGGGGAGCCCCAGTCCTCTTTGTGAAGAAAACGGATGAGACTCTACGGTTGTGCACGGATTATCGGAGGTTGAATAGGATTACCGTGAAGAATAAGTACCCGTTGCCGAGAATTGATGACTTATTTGATCAGTTGAGGGGTTCGAAGTATTACTCCAAGATTGATCTTCGCACGGGGTATCATCAGCTGCGGATTAAGGAGGAGGATATTCCTAAGACTGCTTTTCGTACCCGGTATGGTCATTTCGAGTATACGGTGATGCCATTCGGATTGACTAATGCCCCGCAACCTTCATGGATTTGATGCATAGAGTCTTTCAGCCTTACCTCGATCAATTTGTCATTGTGTTTATTGATGACATATTGATTTACTCACAGACTCAGGAGGAACATGCTCGTCATCTCTCTATTGTGCTACAAACATTGAGAGAACATAAGCTATATGCGAAGATGAGCAAGTGTGAGTTTTGGATGAAGGAAGTGAAGTTCCTTGGCCATGTTGTGTCCGAGAAAGGAGTAGCCGTTGATCCCGCAAAGTTTGAGGCTGTGATGAAATGGGAACCACCGAAGAATGTGACCGAGATACGTAGCTTCTTGGGTTTAGCAGGTTACTATCGGAGGTTCATAGAAGGGTTCTCAAAGCTTGCGATGCCGATGACTCGCCTTACAAAGAAGGGAGAAAAATTTGTGTGGACTCAAGCGTGTGAGCTAGCCTTTCGCACCTTGAAGGAGAAGTTGACGACGGCTCCTGTCCTCATTATTCCGAGCAGTGGGGAGGGATATAATGTGTACACGGATGCTTCGCTACGAGGCTTGGGATGCGTTTTAATGCAAGGAGGGAAGGTAGTAGCTTATGGCTCGAGGCAACTCAAGGTGCATGAGCAGAATTATCCCACCCACGACTTAGAGCTTGTCGCGGTGGTCTTTGCTCTTAAGTTGTGGAGGTGTTATTTGTACGGGGAAAAATTTCAAGTGTTCTCTGATCATAAGAGCCTCAAGTATATCTTCACGCAGAAGGATTTGAATCTCCGCCAAAGAAGGTGGATTGAGTACCTAGAAGACTACAATTTCACACTCAACTACCATCCGGGGAAGGCGAATGTAGTTACCGACGCACTTAGCAGGAAGTCTTGGGGTGAACTCAACGTTTCCATAGGTGAATGGAAGTTGAAAGATGCCCTTGGAGATTTTGATCTATGGGTTGGAGAAGATGGATCCCGACCATGTTTGTTCAACCTTGTGGCTCAACCTACTCTCCAACGTAGGGTTGTGGAATTGCAAGGCTTGGATTCGGAATTAACGTCGATGCGAGCTAAATTGGAGAATGGAGAAACTATGGAGGGTTGGTCTTTGAGAAATGGAGAATTGAGATATGGGGAGAAGCTATGCGTTCCCGACGATTCGTCTCTAAAAGAAGAGATACTTGGAGAGTGTCATCGCTCTAAGTTTGCTATCCACCCCGGTAGCACAAAAATGTATAGGGACATGAAGCGCCAATATTGGTGGAAGGGAATGAAGAAGGATGTGGCAAGGTTCATAGCACGATGTGCGGTATGCCAGCAGGTGAAGATTGAACATCAAAAGCCAGGAGGATTACTACAGTCTTTGCCTATCCCAGAGTGGAAGTGGGATCACATCACCATGGACTTCGTATCTGGCTTTCCACGGACTTCACGAGGGCATAATGCCGTATGGGTCATTGTTGATAGACTCACCAAGTCCGCTCACTTCTTGAGTATGAAGACCACTGACACGTTAGAGACCCTGAGCAAGCTCTATATTCGCGAGATAGTGAGGTTGCATGGAGTTCCGCTATCCATTGTGTCGGATCGTGATTCTCGTTTCGTAGCGCAATTTTGGCAAAGTCTTCAAAGAGCTATGGGGACAGAGTTGCACTTCAGCACCGCCTTTCATCCCCAAAAGGATGGCCAATCCGAAAGGGTGAACCAGATTCTAGAAGACATGTTGCGTGCTTGTGTGTTGGATTTCAAGGGAGGTTGGAGCGACCATTTGCCGTTGGTGGAATTTGCATACAACAACAGCTATCAAGCAAGCATCGGAATGGCGCCTTATGAAGCATTGTATGGAAGACCGTGTAGATCTCTTACTTGTTGGTTGGAAGCCGGAGAAAGTAGCTTGTTCGGGCCGGACATTGTTCGAGAGACTACGGAGAAGATCCAACTAATCCGAGAGAGGCTACGGATGGCGCAAAGTAGACAGAAGAGCTATGCGGACCACCGACGAAGACCCTTAGAATTTAAGGTGGGAGACTATGTACTTCTCAAAGTGTCACCCAAGAAGGGCGTGTTTCGATTCGGCAAGGAAGGGAAGTTAGCGCCAAGATATACCGGACCATTTGAAGTGATCAAGGTTGTGGGCAAAACGGCGTATCAGTTGCGGTTACTAGCTCAGTTGTCTGGGGTACATGACGTGTTCCACGTGTCGATGTTGAGGAAGTGTCAATCGGATGCAACTCCAGTCGTGGATTTGGAGGATATTGAAATTCAGGATGGAGCAACATATGAAGAACAACCGGTGGAGATTCTTGATGCCAAGGAAAAGGTGCTCCGCAACAAAGTCATCCGACTAGTGAAGGTTTTGTGGCAACACCATGGAGTGGAAGAAGCTACTTGGGAACCGGAGCAAGAAATGCGGGAGAAGTATCCACGTTTATTCGCTACTTGAGGTAACTTTCGAGGACGAAACTTTCTTTAAGGGGGGTGGATTGTAACATCCCGAATTTTCTTTTATATATTTATAGAGATATATATATAGTAAATAATATTTGTAAAGATGTAGATATATGTAGTGACATAAGAATAAACCATATGAATAAATGCTATGGAGACAATTTGATTGGGAAGTTACGTGTCGAAGATGTTTAAACTTGGAAAGGGTGATTAGACAAGTTTCTAAAAGTTTGTAGGTCAAAATAATGATTTCATTGAATCCGGAAGGTCGAAAAACATTGGGAGTGGTAATATGGATGTATTGGAAGTTAGGAAGTGTCTCGGAGTTAAAATACATTTTAGAGAGAATTTGGCTAAAAATGGGTATTGAACACTACTTAGTGTTTTGGCCATAACTTTTTATCCTTAAGTCCAATTGATCTGAAATTTTTACAGTAGATATTAGACATCTAGGGCTACAAAAGTATGTCTCATGAAAATTTTCCAATTCGACCTCTAAATGGGTCAAAACTGCATTGGAAGTTGAAACAAAAATCTGGAAGTCAAATCGTACCGGTACGCGTACCGGTACGCTGAACTCCAGAAACTAGATCGTACCGGTACGCGTACCGGTACGCTGGACTCCAGAAGCTCAATCGTACTGGTACGCGTACCGGTACGCCCGATAGAAACCAGCCCGATCCGACTGCGGGTCTTTCTCAATTTCTTCCACTATAAATACTTAAGGCCGACTATTTGAGCCTCATTTCACCCATCCAAACCCTAGGCACCCTTAGAGAGCAAAAGAGGGAGAGAAAAACACAAAAATTGGGAGAGATTTACAAGATCAAAGCCCTAGTTTTCAAGATTTCACTTCTCCATCCATTCCCTCTTCTATAATTTCACTTCACCCTCACTCAAACCTCTTAGAACCAAAAGAGAAAGTAGCAAGGGAGCAAGAAAAAGGGGAAAAGGGAGTCTTTAAAGCTTGGGTTGCTAGAGATACTTGGTTGAGGTAGGGGATTTCTTCCTATTCTCTTACATTGAGGCTAGGGTTAAATTATATGTATTCTTTTGGTTCAAAATCATATATACTTGCTATTATTTACTTGATTAGTGATCCTCTTGCATTTATTACCATGTTTTAAACATTGTAGTAGTTGGGTAACCATTAAAGGCCCCTTTTTCATTCTCAAACCCTAGTTTTAAGAAAAATGAATCTTTCCTCTTTACATTTTCCTTGTTATCACCATCACAACCTTAGTGTTTGATATTGTATAACAAAATAATGTTTATGGTGATCTCTTGCTCTTTTTCTTCCATTTTGCTATGGTACACATTGTAAAAATTGGGGACTTGTGTAATTGTTGTTTATGAGAGATATTTGTTGGTATTTTATCTCTTGGGTGGTTGTACGATACAAACATGGATTACTATGGACCGGGGATCATGTAGTGGGTATACGTCTTTATAGGCCACGCGGGTATGAACTTTTCCTACCACATGGAGTGGGTAGACGTCTTTGTACGCCGTGTGGGTATAAAATTTTCATATCGCTAATGATCACGGTTTAGTAACGTGGGTGGTATCGGGCACACCGTGTGGGTCATCGTGCATTGTACCAAATACGATTTCTGCAAGAGTTTTGGGGTAGTATGGGATGCCACAAGAACTTGTGGAAATGGTGTATGGTGGGATGGATTATGTTTTGGGAATTGATTCTTATTGGTATCTTGTGTTCATTTATTCTTTTAATTACCGTGGTTCCTTAAACTTGAGATCTATTTAAAATGTCCTGCTTTTCCTTCAAAATGTTATATATGCTATTTGTGAAAATGAGACCAACCGTTTTATATGCTTTCCTAAACCTTGTTTGAGTTTGGGAAGATTTTGCTACAGAGCTTCGTGCTCATCCCCTACAATTAACATTTTTCAGATTATGCTATAGAGGAGGAGCTTGGCGCTGATGAGCAGGGCCTCGGGGAAGCCTTATTAGAGGGGGTACCTGGATCCCGAATGAGACATTTAGAGATGCCCTTTTACTTTTGTACTAGACTAGGAACCAATATGTACAAACATTGTAAAGTCTAGTTTTTTTTTGTAATTCCGCTGCGCTACATTATTAAATTTTTGAGATGTAAATGCCATGGTTGGGCATATTCTTTTGGATAATGATGTAAATATTTTATGGATGATGAATGAAGTTTAATTTACTTATGGATGATATTAGTGCTCTCATGATGTGAATGTTTTAGAATGTAATGCCGTCCAGGGTGGTATTTGGGGCGTTACAATTAAAGTTCTCATATATATATATATATGTGTGTGTGTGTGTGTATATATATATATATATATATATGAATTTTTATATATATATACACGAATTTATATATATATATACAAACAAGAATTTATATATATATATATAAATTATATACGTATATATATGTGTGTATATATATATAAAAATTCGTGTATATATATATATGTGTGTGTGTGTGTGTGTGTGTGTGTGTGTGTATACTTGTTTGAATTTGTATATATATTTAAACAAGTATATACACGAATTTAATGCACCACTTTCCCATAAAATTAGGAGATGTTTAATGCACCACTTTCCAAAGGAAATACACATGGATCAATGGAGGACAAAAATGTCACAAAAAAATCAATAAAATTCAAATAATGTACTTAGATACAAATAAGTATCAAAATTAAAGACTTAATTACCCAATATTTTTTTCTGTGTACTTTTTTACAATTAAGTCTAATTTGGTATACCCCCTTCCAATTTCCCCTACAATAAAAGTTGAATTTCATTTCATCGATGGGCCAGCCCGGTGGACCCAACATATTGGATCGAAAAGCATGGTGACTGGCATTCGTTCGTGGGCTTGGACTCTAGATGAGACCTGTTGAGATGAGTTGGGCTGGCAGATATCATGAGCCTTCACACCTATGCCATAGCATTGGGTCCTCAATGTACTTTTAAAATGTCTAACCAGGTATTTTTTTAAGTTTTTAAATCCAAGCAATGTACTTTTAAAATGTTAAAGACATGTCAGATAATTTTTTTTTGTCTTCCAAGAGCATCTCTAATCTTTACTTTTTTAAAAAAAAATTGAAATTAAAATTTAGGTAAAAAAACCCAAAACTTCTCCAATCCTATTATCAAATTTTAAACATATTATACAATAAAACTTTGGTTTGTGTTTTTGGGCATAATATGATCTTTTTTTTTTTGAAAAGGGGTATAATATGATCTAACCAGGCTTGTGTTTGTGTTTTTGGGTATAATATGATGGTTATTTGATATTATTTTGGTGTTGTGTTTGTGTCTTTTGGGTATAATATGTTTATTTTGATAATTGTGAAGAAATTAAAATTGGGTATAATATTATTGGAATCGGGAAAAAAAAAATTAAGGAAACCATTTATTTTTGGTTTACTGTTTTTATTATTTTTTTGAGTTACTGTCCAAAGAGGTTTCACTATTTTTTGTTCTGTATAACTGTTTTTGAAATTATATAACTAAATAAGTTTTGAGACAACAAAAATATCAAAACACACTTTTTTAAAATACTTTTCCAAAAATTATTTTCGAATACTTTTTTTTAGATGGTATCCAAACACGTCAAATTTGAGTAAAGGTTAGAGTTGTTTTAATCCAATCTTACTGATGTTTGTAAATGTATTTTACCTTCTTGTGGTTTGATTTAGTTGTATTGTGACTCAAAAATAAACAATTAACACAAATGGATTAAAGTCAACAGCTAAAAGGTTGGGTAACAAGAATATATTTTATAATACTTTTTTTTTATTTTTTTATTTTAGAAGAACAATTTTATTAAAAAAATGCCAATTAAAAGTGTAAACGGTATAAACAAGAGGAGCAATGCTACATGAACTTAAAAAATAGACTTAAAAACTAGACTTGATGGTTGTAATTATCAAGTCTAGTTTTTAAGTCTATTTTTTAAGTCCATCTAGCATTACTCAAACAAAGAGACATACAAATGAGAAGATATCTGGTGCTCACCAAACACCACATGGTAATGCAATGTAGTATAACATAAATATTGTGCATTCCCAATTAATTTTTGTCACTTGTGAAGTTGTCAAAAAAAATTTTATTTTTTTTTTGTTGAAAAAACCAACTTGTGTATCCAAAACACAAGCATTGTGGCAATTTTTTTTATTGGGTGTTGGTACTACATGGCAGTTCCACCTAGGGGTATCAATTCGTGTTGTGTTGTGTTGTGTGGCCCGTGTGTCGGTATTTTTTATTTCGTGTTATTGTTATTAGTGTCGTATTCGTGTCAAAATCCATGAAAAAATAATAATTTATGGTGCTCTAAGTGTCAAACATTAATCTAGATCATTTATTCTGCGTATTTATTAAGCGTGTCAATTTTAGAATCGTGTCGGGTTCCATTCATGTTGACGGGTTAGAGTTATGACATGGCAGTGTTAAGGATCAAAGGATATGATATGGTAAATAAAATTTGATTAATTGTAGTTTTCACGGAAAGTATGAATAATTGCAATTTACATATGATTGGGAAATATTTCTTCTTCTTATAATTGGTGTGTTTTGCACACGATCACTTCATATGTACAATTGTAAAAGAGTGAGATAAGAAAAGTTAAGAAGAGATATATCGTGGAGAGTTATTATTAATTAAAAGCAATATTATAAGTGAGCTTTTGACCCATCCCGAGTATTTTTGAAAAAAAATTCCCAACTAAGAGTTGGTTTCAAAATAATTCCCAAACCCACGTACTTTTTAAAAACGTCAAACGGACTGACGTTTTTAGCTTAAAGACGTCAAATGGACTGACGCCTTTAAACTAAAAACGTCAGTCCGTTTGACGTTTTTAACCCAAATTCTGTGGCCCACTTTTTGTTAAAAACGTCAAACCGATTGACGTTTTTAACTTCAATACCCCCACTCCCTCTTCTTTCCTCTCCTCCTCCCTTATTTCCCCCAAATTATCGGTGTGCCCTAACTTCGTTTAGCGACCCAGCAGCGACCACCACCACCGACAACGCCACCACCCATAACCTCCTTCAGGTGCACCTCCAGCGACCACCACCACCGAAAGAAGGGGAACAACCCCTTGACACCTCCTTCAGGCGAACCACCGAGCGACCACCAGCGACCAACGAGAACCCCAGAGACCACCACCACCCAGCTCTGAGCACCCCAAGCCTCATCTAATCGCCACCTAAACCCATCTACACCTCAGTCAGGCAAACCACCAGCGACCCAACGACCACCACCGCTCCACCACTGCTGCTTCTCTTCCATCTTTGACAGTAGGTAAGTGTCCTCCCTTACCATTATATTTGCTGTAATTTGTTGTTATTATCTGTTAATCAATGCCCAAATCAGTTAAATTGATTTGTTGCAAATTTTTGGGTTGCAAATAAACAATTTTTGGGTTTCTCTAATTTTCTCTGTTGTTTATGGGTTAATTTGAACTCTTCGTTTTGAAAATTTTGTTCTTTTTTTGAACTTTATTTGCTTGACAATGCTTGTATGTTTGCTGTTTTGGTGCAAAGTTTGGGCATATGATGTCTTACACTTGATCTCTGAACTTCAGGTAAGTTCTTTGTTGACAAGTTTACACTGCTGATGCCTATTGCTTTGCACCGTCCCTTTTTGGTAAATTGGGTTTCTTGTTTAGTGATCCAAATATCATATATCATACCTGTTATTTGCTATCAATTATTATCTTTTAGTTAAGCCAACAATTTTATTTTAGGAATTAAAAGGGGCGACAAGATGTGTGTGTGTGTTGGGGGAGGGAGGGGTGCAACATTTGTGAACACAAGGTGTTCGATGTTTGACTCCAATGAAATTTGGCTTTGTTGTGTTTACTTCAGAGATCGACTTCTTACTGTGAATTGATTTCTTTCACACTATGAAATGCATTAAAGTCTGATCAAGAAGCCTCAATGGCATAAGATTGTCTGTGCAGTCAGAAGAGCAAGAAGCCTCAATGGCATAAGATGGTTTAGAAAGTCTTGGTAGTCTGGTTCTTCTTCAAAATGGGTTTAGAATGATTGATGAAGAAAAGGTTTTGAACCATCAGATTTAAGTGTAAGACACTTAAATCTGATGGTTCAAAACCTTTTCTTCATCAATCATTCTAAACCCATTTTGAAGAAGAACCAGACTACCAAGACTTTCTAAACCATCTTATGCCATTGAGGCTTCTTGCTCTTCTGACTGCACAGACAATCTTATGCCATTGAGGCTTCTTGATCAGACTTTAATGCATTTCATAGTGTGAAAGAAATCAATTCACAGTAAGAAGTCGATCTCTGAAGTAAACACAACAAAGCCAAATTTCATTGGAGTCAAACATCGAACACCTTGTGTTCACAAATGTTGCACCCCTCCCTCCCCCAACACACACACACATCTTGTCGCCCCTTTTAATTCCTAAAATAAAATTGTTGGCTTAACTAAAAGATAATAATTGATAGCAAATAACAGGTATGATATATGATATTTGGATCACTAAACAAGAAACCCAATTTACCAAAAAGGGACGGTGCAAAGCAATAGGCATCAGCAGTGTAAACTTGTCAACAAAGAACTTACCTGAAGTTCAGAGATCAAGTGTAAGACATCATATGCCCAAACTTTGCACCAAAACAGCAAACATACAAGCATTGTCAAGCAAATAAAGTTCAAAAAAAGAACAAAATTTTCAAAACGAAGAGTTCAAATTAACCCATAAACAACAGAGAAAATTAGAGAAACCCAAAAATTGTTTATTTGCAACCCAAAAATTTGCAACAAATCAATTTAACTGATTTGGGCATTGATTAACAGATAATAACAACAAATTACAGCAAATATAATGGTAAGGGAGGACACTTACCTACTGTCAAAGATGGAAGAGAAGCAGCAGTGGTGGAGCGGTGGTGGTCGTTGGGTCGCTGGTGGTTTGCCTGACTGAGGTGTAGATGGGTTTAGGTGGCGATTAGATGAGGCTTGGGGTGCTCAGAGCTGGGTGGTGGTGGTCTCTGGGGTTCTCGTTGGTCGCTGGTGGTCGCTCGGTGGTTCGCCTGAAGGAGGTGTCAAGGGGTTGTTCCCCTTCTTTCGGTGGTGGTGGTCGCTGGAGGTGCACCTGAAGGAGGTTATGGGTGGTGGCGTTGTCGGTGGTGGTGGTCGCTGCTGGGTCGCTAAACGAAGTTAGGGCACACCGATAATTTGGGGGAAATAAGGGAGGAGGAGAGGAAAGAAGAGGGAGTGGGGGTATTGAAGTTAAAAACGTCAATCGGTTTGACGTTTTTAACAAAAAGTGGGCCACAGAATTTGGGTTAAAAACGTCAAACGGACTGACGTTTTTAGTTTAAAGGCGTCAGTCCATTTGACGTCTTTAAGCTAAAAACGTCAGTCCGTTTGACGTTTTTAAAAAGTACGTGGGTTTGGGAATTATTTTGAAACCAACTCTTAGTTGGGAATTTTTTTTCAAAAATACTCGGGATAGGTCAAAAGCTCTATTATAAGTTGTATATGTTGAATTCCTCCCTCTACCTTTATAATTATAATAGATCCAACAATCACCCAAAAAAATAGTTGTTAAATGTAGTTGATTGGCCCATCCTGACCCAACTTCTCTCGTAGAATACTACATTAAATTTAGTTGATTTGTCCATCCCGACCTAACTTCTCTCGTAGAATACTATACCAACATTTAACCAATTGCAAACAATTTTATCCAATTGCATAGTAACATGTGCAGAGCTACACATAGGCGAGGGTGGGCATGGGCCCACCCTTTATTTTTTAAAAAAATATTATATATATATATATATATATATATATATTCTAAAAATCATGCATACAGTCGGGGGTGGAGCCAGAAATCTATTCTTGGGTGGGCACACTTAACCAGCAAAATTTAATTATTTTCTCCAATCAATAAAAGTATTGTCGTACATGTTTTTTTTTTACATCGTGTTACATATTTAAAAATTCATTAAATACAAAAGAGTCAAACACCAATATACATAGTCTATGCAAACAATATTCAATAAAAAGAGGGTAATTACAACATTTTACAAAAAATGAGGCTAATTATAGTCATGTACAATGGACCCTGACAACTGATAACGTTATTAATAATTAAGTTATTGAAAATGTCTTTCTCTATATAAGTAATTAAGTTAATAGTAATCAATTTTGGGCTAAGTTTGCATCAATTTTAAAAAATTATAGCAATTTCAAACAATTATGAATAATATAAGATTGAGAGTTATCAAAAAAAAAAAGGCTCAATCATTAGTCGCAACTTTTTAACATATTTTTACATTTCTTTGAGGGAAAAATTGTGCCCGATTATTGGTTTTTGGTCGTGAGGGTGGGCCTAATTCCAACTATCCAATAAAAAAAATCATAAATATACAAAGGTAAAAATTTTAATTTTTTTTCAGGGTGGGCAAGTGCCCCCCTTGTCCCTATGTCCCTCTGCCCTTGGTTACATGCCCTTCAGTCACCAGCTAAATTATGCAATTCTAATCCTAAAAAGGTTATGATCAATCTGTAATAATTTCATTTTAAAATCAATTTTACTAGTCTAAATTGTGACCTTAAATAGTGTTTTTTTATTCAATAAGATACAAAAATAAATCACGAACTATATCTATATAATAAAATATAATATAAGTTATTTTTATTACTCAAATAATAAAAGTTATTTGTTGCTAAAGAGGATCAAAGTTGAGATCTCATTAAATTCCCCCACAGGTGCGTGCTAGTTTTGTTTTTTAGATGTTTTCAAAAACATTATTTTTTATGTTTCTATATTTTGTCCTTATTTTTAGAACAGAACAGTAAAAAAAAACAAAAAAATTCATCAAACGACTTTTTATTTTTTTTTGCCATAAAAAAAATAAAACAAAAAAGTAAAAAAATAAAAACTTTTCATAACCAAATGACACCTTAGTTATTAAACCTAAACACCACGTTCATCCCTTTCAAATGCACTCTGAGGCCATGCTCAATTGAGCACGATTCTCGAGTCCCTACTCTCTCGACCTCTATCGTTACAACTTACATGCCCTTCAGTCACCAGCTAAAAAGGTCCCATCATCAAGTTATTGCATGTCCTTGTTTGATGTTTCTATATTTTGTCCTTGTTTTTAAAATGGAATAGTAAAAAAAAACAAAAAAATTCATCAAACGCCTTTTTATTTATTTTTTTGCCATAAAAAAAATAAAAACTTCTCATAACCAAATGACACCTTAGTTATTAAACCTAAACACCACGTTCATCCCTTTCAAATGAACTCTGAGGCCATGCTCAATTGAGCACGATTCTCGAGTCCCTACTCTCCCGACCTCAATCGTTCCAACTTACATGCCCTTTAGTCACCAGCTAAGAAGGTCTCATCATCAAATTATTGCATGTTGTATCTAAACTATGAGTATCTTGAAAGATACATACCAAAATACAACAACACTTCATTATTATTACAAATGACCAGGTAGCAACGGGAATGATTTTCATTCACACCAATAACCACACACTCAATGCAGACAACTTGAAGGTTGTTGGAGTTAAGAATAACTCATTTCTAAAGTTCTTCCAGCCATATTTTTACTAAGATGGAGAAAGGCACAATATAATTAAAAGTTTTGGGGCCGGACTGTGACTTATGTTATCACTAGAATAGTTGATATCGTGTTGAAATTTACAAGTAAATGTTGTTTAGTTAAACTATTTTGGATCAAGAGTTATGATTCAAAATGGTCAGTATAACTCTAATGGCCAGATTCTGAAACAAAAATTATGCAATTCTGATCCTAAAAAAGTTATGATCAATTAATTTCATTTTAAAATGAATTTTACTACTTTAAATCGTGACCTTAAATTGTGTTTTTTTATTCAATAAGATACAAAAATAATCACGAACTATATCTATATAACAAAATACAATAGAAGTTATTTTTATTACTCAAATAATAAAAGTTATTTTTTTTGTTGCTAAAGAGGATCAAAGTTGAGATCTCATTAAATTCACCCACAGGTACGTGCTTGTTTTGTTTTTTTTGAATGTTTTCAAAAACATTCTTTTTGATGTTTCTATATTTTGTCCTTATTTTTAAAATCGAGGAGTAAAAAAAAAACAAAAACATTCATCAAATGCCTTTTAATTTTAATTTTTATTTTCCATAAAATGAAAAAAAAAAATAACTTCTCATAACCAAATGGCACATTAGTTATTAAACCTATACACCACGTTCATCCCTTTCAAATGCACTCTGAGGCCCATGCTCAATTGAGCATGATTCTCGAGGCCCTACTTTCCCGACCTCGGTCGTTATAACTTACATGCTCCTCAGTCACCAGCTAAGAAGGTCCCATCATCAAGTTATTGCATGTTCTATCTAAACTATGTGGATCTTGAAAGATACAAACCAAAATGCAACAACACTTCATTATTATTACAAAGGACCAGGTAGCAACGGGAACAATTTTCATTCACACCAGTAACCACACACTCAATGCAGACAACTTGAAGGTTGTTGGAGTTAAGAATAACTCATTTCTAAAGTTATTCCATCCATTATTGATGATGCAAAAATTGGTTTGCACACCACAGTCAAGTAAATAGTATAAAATGCAGTAAAATAAGTAGAGAAAGAGAAGACAAGGTTTATAGTGGTTCGGTCAACATGACCTACGTCCACTTTCAATGGCTAAGTTCGCCGGTATTTTATTAACTCCGGTGTGTTGGGAGAGTAGAGAATTACAAGAGGGAAGAAAGATGAGCTTGATCTTTTTGAGATGCCCCCCAAGTGATGGGGAAGCTTACAATTTATAGTCGTTTGTGTAGTAATTGAATGGATAGTTTGACGGTCATAACGGATTGTAGCAACTTAATAGCTTTAAACAGCTTGGCGACCCCTTCTCTCCTTGGCGACCTCTCATCTCCTCAACCCGCAGGGGAGTGCTCTCCAAAGGTATTGGCCAAATGATGAGGGAATGTTGACTTTCTCTAAGCGGCCCGGATGCTCCCTTAGTGGTGTAGCTCCCTAATGAGCTTAACCGGTCTGGACCACTTTGGGCCTGCTTGGTCTCTTGGAGCTTGGGCTCTTAAATAGTGTTGGGTTTTTCACCCGAATTGGATTATTTGGGTCTGGCCCATCATTTGCCCCCTAATGCCCCTGTGTCCAAAGAAACTTGGAAAAGAGGGCATTAGTTTACATCTTGAGTTTTAGGTGGTGGAGACTTCATTTGCTAGATGATTCTTCCCTTGCACAATGCATTTTTGTTTTTGGGCAGTTTTGGCAAGGTCTCCAACCCAAGTGGGCGTGCAGGAAATGCGGAGTAGCCCCTTGGGCATGCAGCAGAGGCGGAGCAGCCCGTGGGCGTGCAGCAGAGGCGGAGCAGCCCCGTGGGCGTGCAGCAGAGGCGGAGCAGCCCCGTGGGCGTGCAGCAGAGGCGGAGCAGCCCCTTGGGCAAGCAGCCGAGGCGGAGCAGCCCCTTGGGCGTGCAGCCGAGGCGGAGCAGCCCCTTGAGTGTGCAACAGAGGCGGAGCTAATTTGGGCGAGCAAGCGCTGAGAGGCGCGGTCTTGGGCGCCAACCTGGGCGTGCAGCTTGCCAAGGCGCTGAGGGTGCTGATCTGGGGCGAGCAGCATTGTTTTGGGCGAGCAGATTTTTTTTTTTTTTTTCAAAAAAACTTCGGGAGGCCAAAACAGCTGTTTCTGAGCCTTTTTTGGACTTGTTACAGCATCAATCACTGCCATAGGCAGTGTGTTTTGTAGGCCTCGCCGAGAGCTTCGATTTGATATATTATAAGCCCCATTTGGAGTTATGGAGCAAAAATTACGGTCAAAATATCGAGCAGGCAGCTGGCGCGCGGTTTTGGGCGAGCAGCAGCTTCTGGGCGAGCTGGGGCTTCCTTGGGCGTCTTGGGAGAGCCTGGGCTGCATTGGGCGAGCCTGGGGCTGCCTTGGGCGAGCCTGGAGCCGCCTTGGGCGAGCCTGGTTCTGGAGTCAAAAGGCAGAGAACGCCGAACACTTTTGGTGGTGATGATCCGACTCCTCCAAGTGAATTTTTTGAAACTCCTTTTGATTGGCAATTTCCTCCCTTTCAGTAGGCTCCTCTCGCCTGTGAGACTCCATTAGCTATATAAACTCTTTCTTTCACTCCCTTTCTTGGATTCTTGAAGGGCACTAGATAGTGGAGGTGACTTGGGCGTGCACTTTGCTTATGGTGGGGGTGATTTGGGCGAGCTGCCCTTGTGCACAAAAGGGCGAGCAGACCTGGGCGCCCAACCGTCTTCGTTTAGCGAGCAAGCTTGGTTGCTATCCAGTGTTGCGGGGGCGCCATTTGAGAGGCGAGCAAACCCAGCGGCTGGCGAGGCTGTCCAGGCTGGGGTTGGGCGAGCAGCCCATGTGGCCAGGCGAGCGGTTCAGACTGCTGACTTGGTGCGAAATGCTGAGAAGATTTGGCACGGAGTGGCTACTGTGCTCATAGATCTGGGCGAGGAGGCGGCTTTTGACACCATTGTTGGGCGAGCAGTGCAGACCGCTGACTTGGCTTTGCGTGCCTATGCTGGGCACCACTAGAGAGGCGCCTATGGTGCTAGGCGCCCGGATCTAATGTAGTCCCGCGAGTTGTGGACGACCTGAGTTTCAAAAGTGTGCCTAGAGATGGCAAAAACAATGTTATTCTAATATTAAAATATCTAACATGTTTACCTGGAGAGAGAGGCAGACTGCCTGCGTGAGAGCAAAGACAAAGTTAGTCCAAGCTTTTTTGGCGACCCGCGAGGGAGCCGTTAAGCTGTAGATAGACTGTCTGCTTGAGAGCAGAGCAGAGATAGATTAAGATTTTTTGGCGACCCGTGAGAGAGCTGCTAAGTTGGAGATAGGCTGTCTGCTTAAGAGCAGAGACTAAGCTTTTGGCGTCCCGCGAGAGAGCCTGCTCAGCTGGAGATAGACTGCCTGTTTGAGAACAGTGCAGAGATAGGCTAAGCTTTTTTGGCGACCCGTGAGAGAGCCGCTAAGTTGGAGATAGGTTGCCTGTGTTGAGAACAGTGCAGAAGCCAAGCTTTTTTTGGCAACCCGCGAGAGAGCTGCTAAGCTAGAGTTAGGCTGCCTGTTTGAGAACAGTGCAGAGGCCAAGCTTTTTGGCGACCCGCGAGAGAGCCGCTAAGCTGGAGATAGGCTGCCTGTTTGAGAACAGTGCAGAGGCAGGTCAATCTTTTGGCAATCGGCGAGATGATTCACCTCTCCTAGACCTGTTAATTTCTTCAGCATTCATATATTTTTGAGCTTTTGCCAATAGTTCTGACATGCTCTTTGGTGGTCGCTTCATTACTGAAAAGAGAAAGCTTGATGGCCGGAGGCCTCCCAGGAAGGCGGTCATGCTGACTTTTTCATCGGGCTCCTCGACCTTAAGGACCTCCTCGTTAAAACGAGTGAGGTAACTCCTTAAGCTCTCATCTCGGTCTTGTTTTATGCTGAACAGGTGGGTGGCAGGCTTCTGGTGGCGGCGTCCTCCAATAAAGTGTGATACGAAGGACCTGCTCAGCTCAATAAATGAGTCAATGGAGACTGGGGAGAGCTTGGAGAACCATTGTCGAGCAGATCCCTTCAAGGTGGTTGGGAACGCTCGACACATGATTTCGTCGGGGACGTTTTGCAGTTGCATCAAGGTCTTAAAAGTTTCGAGGTGGTCCAGTGGATCCTTCGTACCATCAAAGGTCTCGACGGATGGCATCTTGAATTTCTGAGGAAGTGGGTAATTCGCCACGTCAGGTTTGAAAGGTGTGTCAGTTCGACTTACGAGGTAGTCCACTGTCTCGGATCCTCGTGCATTCATGGCGTTAATGACGTCACCCAATTGATTTTGCACCTCCTTAATTTTTTCGTCCTAGTGATTGGGAGGAGGTTCTCTAGAATTGTCGCGAAAATGGCTCTCATGCCCTATGCTTTGGTTTTCACCCTCCTCCTCTTGGAAGTGAGGGTCTCCACCATGGGGAACAGGAGCTGGATGAGGTGGAGATCCCTCTTGGAGGGCCCCCCTGTGTGGGGCGCCCAAGGGAGCTCCTAGAGGTGGGGCGCCTAGATGGGGAGCACCTAGGTAGGGAGCTCCCTGATGCCCAGGGCATGGAACTCCTCGGACTTGAGGTCCAGGCTGCGCTCCTCCTTGTTGCCCGAGCATCAATTACAGAATCTGCTGGTTCTGGGCTACAAGTTGCTGCATTGTGTCCAGCATTTGCTGTGCATTAGGGATGTGATTGGTAGGTGGAGGAACAACCTCTTCCTCTCGTGCTGGATTGTCTTCAGGGGGATTCATGGATTTGACAGAGAAGATTTTTTAGAAGTGAGAATTTTGTCCTTCCCACAGACGGCGCCAAATTGATGATGCAAAAATTGGTTTGCACACCACAGTCAAGTAAATAGTATAAAATGCAGTCAAATAAGTAGAGAAAGAGAAGACTAGGTTTATAGTGGTTCGGTCAACATGACCTACGTCCACTTTCAATGGCTAAGTTCGCCGGTATTTTATTAACTCCGGTGTGTTGGGAGAGTAGAGAATTATAAGAGGGAAGAGAGATGAGCTTGATCTTTTTGAGATGCCCCCCAAGTGATGGGGAAGCTTACAATTTATAGTCGTCTGTGTAGTAATTGAATGGGTAGTTTGACGGTCATAACGGATTGTAGCAACTTAATAGCTTTAAACAGCTTGGCGACCTCTCCTCTCCTTGGCAACTTCTCCTCTCCTCAACCGGCAGGGGAGTGCTCTCCAAAGGTTTTGGTCAAATGATGAGGGAATGTTGACTTTCTCTAAGCGGCCCGGATGCTCCCTTAGTGGTGTAGCTCCCTAATGAGCTTAACCGGTTTGGACCACTTTGGGCCTGCTTGGTCTCCTGGAGCTTGGGCTCTTAAATAGTTTTGGGCTTTTCACCCGAATTGGATTATTTGGGCCTGTCCCATCAATATTTTTACTAAGATGGAGAAAGGCACAATATAATTAAAAGTTTTGGGGCTGGATTGTGACTTATGTTATCACTGGAATAGTTTATACCGTGCTGAAATTTACAAGAAAATGTTGTTTAGTTAAACTATTTTGGATCAAGAGTTATGATTCAAAACGGCCAGTATAACTCTAATGTCCAGATTCTGAAATAAAAATTATGCAATTTTGATCCTAAAAAGGTTATGATCAATTTGTAATAATTTTATTTTAAAATGAATTTTACTAGTTTAAATCGTGACCTTAAATTGTGTTTTTTTATTCAATAAGATACAAAAATAATCACGAACTATATCTATATAATAAAATACAATATAAGTTATTTTTATTACTCAAATAATAAAAAATATTTTTTTTTTGCTAAAGAGGATCAAAGTTGAGATCTCATTAAATTCACCCACAGGTGCGTGCTTGTTTTGTTTTTTGGATGTTTTCAAAAACATTCTTTTTGATGTTTCTATATTTTGTCTTTATTTTTAAAATGGAGCAGTAAAAAAAAACAAAAACATTCATCAAACGCCTTTTTATTTTTTTATTCCATAAATAAAAACAAAAACAAAAACAAAATAAAAATAAATAAAAACTTCTCATAACCAAATGTCACATTAGTAATTAAACCTATATACCACGTTCATCCCTTTCAAATGCACTCTGAGGCCATGCTCAATTGAGCACTATTCTCGAGGCCCTACTCTCCCGACCTCGGTCATTACAACTTACATGCCCTTCAGTCACCAGCTAAGAAGGTTTCATCATCAATTCATTGCATGTTGTATCTAAACTATGGGTATCTTGAAAGATACAAACCAAAATGCAACAACACTTCATTATTATTACAAAGGACCAGGTAGCAACGAGAATGGTTTTCATTCACACCAATAACCATACACTCAATGCAGACAACTTGAAGTTTGTTGGGGTTAAGAATAACTCATTTCTAAAGTTCTTCCAGCCATATTTTTCTAAGATGGCGAAAGACACAATACAATTAAAAGTTCTGAGGCCGGACTATGACTTATGTTATCATTGGAATAGTTGATACTGTGTTGAAATTTACAGGTAAATGTTGTTTAGTTAAACTATTTTGGATCAAGAGTTATGATTCAAAAAATGTCAGTATAACTCTACATAGCCCGATTCTGAAACAAAAGTTAATGCAATTATGATCCTAAAAAGGTTATGATCAATGTGTAATAATTTCATTTTAAAATGAATTTTACTAGTTTAAATCGTGACCTTAAATTGTGTTTTTTTATTCAATAAGATACAAAAATAATCACGAGCTATATCTATATAATAAAATACAATATAAGTTATTTTTATTACTCAAATAATAAAAGTTAAATTTTTGTTGCTAAAGAGGATCAAAGTTCAGATCTCATTAAATTCCCTCACAGGTGCGTGCTTGTTTTGTTTTTTTAGATGTTTTCAAAAACATTCTTTTTGATGTTTCTATAGTTTGTCCTTGTTTTTAAAATGGAGCAGTAAAAAAAAAACAAAAACATTCATCAAACGCCTTTTTATTTTTATTTTTATTTTTTGCCATAAAATGTAAACAAAAAAAATAAAAAAATAAAAACTTATCATTACCAAATGGCACCTTAGTTATTAAACCTAAACACCACGTTCAATCCTTTCAAATGCACTCTTAGGCCATGCTCAATTGAGCACGATTCTCGAGGCCCTACTATCCCGATCTCGGTCGTTACAAGTAGGGACAGAACCAGAAATGTTTTCTTAGTTGGGCACACTTAACCAGCAAAATTTAATTTTTTTTCTTCAATCAATAAAAATATTGTCGTACATGTTTCTATTTTTTTTTTTAACATCGTGTTGCATATTTAAAGATTCATTAAATACAAAAGGGTCAAACACCAATATACGTAGTCTATGCAAACAATACTCAATAAAAAGAGGGTAATTACAACATTTTACAAAAAATGAGGCTAATTATAGCCATGTACAATGGACCCTGACAACTGATAACGTTATTAATATTTTATCGAAAATGTCTTTCTCTATAAGTAATTAAGTTAATAGTAATCAATTTCGGGCTAAGTTTGCATCAATTTTAAAAAATTATTGCAATTTCAAACAATTATGAAAAATATAAAATTGTGAGTTATCAAAAAAAAAAAAAATAGGATCAATCACTAGTTGCAACTTTTTAACATATTTTCACATTTCTTTGAGTAAAAAATGTGCCCGATTATTTTTTTACATAAGATTTAGTTGGTACAAACTTATTATAAATATACAAACGTAAAAATTTTAATTTTTTTTCAGGGTGGGCATGTGCCCCCCCTAGTCCCTATGTCCCTCCGCCCTTGCATATAGTTTTTACTTGTGCCCACCATATAATTTTCTTACTTCAATTATTTAGTCTTCTTTATTGTATTATGACTTTTTTCAAATGACCTTAATTTTATTATTTATAAATTTTTGCAAGTGAAAGTTCTTGTAAGTGACCTTCATTTGACTTTTATTTTTTCTACAAAAAATCATCTCTATTTCTATTCTAGTATTGATTATAGTCTTTATTATGTGACAATCGATTTTCAATTTTTTTTACTTTTTTTAGTTCTTAAATTTTAGTTTATTAGTTTTACTATGCTAATATCTCAGTGATAATGTTTGAAACATCATTTATTGAATAAATTTAATTGATTGTTAGTGAATAACTGATATTTTTAATTACAAAAATAATAATTAGCTCCACTTTTTTACAAAAGTGATAATTAATCATTTTTTATACATATACAATATATATATTCTCTTTTTGGCATTTTCTACGTTAAATGGACTTCATGTATTAAATATGACATAATAAAAACAAATATATTATATAGTGTGATTGATTAGGAGAAAAAAAATTAGAATGTGTAATTAAAGTGTCTATTCTTAATAAAATTCCTAACTCCGCCCCTGCATAATAAAGTGATCTTATAATGAGATTTATTAGAATCACCGCATCATAACTCATGCTTATGCTAAGTTACCAATTCCTAGGAAGAAAATTCAACGTAAATTAATTCATAAAAGCTCTTCTTTTATATTGAAAAAAAACATTCAAACTCACGACGTTACCTAAAAACAATAGAAGCCGTTTAAGTCATAATGTCACCAAAGTGGCATTGTTAAGTTAGATTTATGTAATCTTTGATTTTTTTTTTCTCAAGGGATCTGGGTGTAATTTTCTCTTAAATTTAATATAGAGACTTAATTCACTACAATTATCAGATAAATTGTAAACTTTAACATTAAATAGGATTACCTTTTTATCCCAAAACTATAATAAATTAAAGTGTACGGAGTTAGGTTTCAAATTAAATACAACTACCATTTTTCTATATTTTTTTTTTGGAAAAGTCTTTTTCTATTACCTACCTTACTACATGTGCATTAACTACTGAATGCTACCTACGTCATTGAGCCCGTGCCACTTGAAAGTAAATTAATATTAATTGAGGTTGGTCGCTTGAACTGTTACTCACATTGTAGTTATAAGAACTCATTTATATATAATTAATTTTATTTTTATAAAAAATAATAAAAAATAAATATATTAAAATTGATCTTAATCTAACCAGGGGTGTTATTGAATTATTTATGAGAGAAGTCATGAGTCTTCAATACGACGGGGACTTTGATTTTGAATGTAGTTGTGGACATCATTTCTTAAGGACCTTATCCACCGTGGACCCAACCCTGATAATGTCAATTAACATGGTGTTATTTCACTTAAAAAAAAAACATATTGCGGAATTGTAAGTTTTTTTATAATAAAAAAAAATATGTATCTGTTGGGAATCATATACATATTGCGGAACGTACGATCAAAGACATACCTTATTCGCTTTAATTCAAAAAATCGTTTGAGGATGTTCCACGTATTTTAAAATCCGACAATCAATGTCTTTTCTTTAATTGGTCGGCCAGTATGGTGTTGTTACATAAGACGAATCAACACCAAATTTTCCACATCACAAAAGCTTTCAAATGTTATGTAGGGAGAGAGAAGACAATAGGAGAGTTTTAACGTTAGATTGATTATTAGTGGTGTCTCATATATTGAATTGTCTTGGGTTTATATAGGCATCCAATGGGTGTCATTAAGAGACACATCCCATAGGAACATGTCTTTTAATATTTAACAGACATGTATTTTGGGTGATAAAAAATACCTCCAAAAAACATGCCATTTTGAACATTCTTTAATTTGAGTTCCGTACTCTGCTCCTTAATGTAGGCAGTTGTGGACATTTCTTTTGTGGACTTTTGTGTACCTTCAATCAATTTGTAGACCTCCACGTGGTTTGTGGCTAAGGCTTAAACACTATATATACCCCCCTTAGTCCCTCGGGTTTCCTCATCTTTCAATCGAAGTTTGTTGGGTTTTTTTCCGATTAAGGTGATCTAGTTTTATGTTATTGTCTCTTGTTGATGTCAGTTTTAAGCTCGTGTTGAGTGACTCTGGGTTGAAGGTTTATCATGTTGGTTATTGATGCAGTTTTTGTATAATGTTTGACCATACACTAGGTGCAATTTGTGTATACACACTCACACACAAATATATATATATAATTAAAAAGAAAAAGGGTTCGAGCATGCTCACGTTTTTTGAGATTATGGTATTAGTTTATGTTCTTAATTATCAATAGGGGCTTTCTGAGAATATTCTCTTAACCTATGTAAAAAAATTTCTTGCGCTGGCTAGTAATTTCTAAAAATCTCTAGATGGATTTGCATTTATGTTTGTTATGCTTTCGTGTTATCCTAGTAGTATGAATGATTAATTCCAATAAAAAATATTACCTTACTATTTGTTTACACTGACCTTGTATGAGTTGGCCAATATCAGAATGTGGATTTTTTGGTGATCAGTACTAATGAGCGCAATGATTTACATCACCTTTAAATTAATTGTACAGGTGAGAGAAGAAAATGTCGATCCCATCGAACTCACCATGGAGAGGATGTGCAGCAAACTTCCCTCAACCTGTCAGTGAAGAAAGTGAGCGTGATGCTCAATATTTGGTAGAACATGTTTACTATTTTAATTGTTATATTGAAAACGCCCCTCTGCCTGACATCGTGTACCGAAGCAGCAGTGAAGAAAGTGACATCCTCCGCCATGTCTTTCGCTGGGATCTTACCCCCTATCAGGAGGTTTTTCAGAATGGTTTCCATGCAAGGCGTCAAGAAGGCACTTCAGACGAAATCTACTTCAATTTGGATCACTATGTCCATCAAGGCGGTAGGCCTCTTGATTCCAGACGGACCACCACCCATGTCTTCGTTAGCACCACTCTTAACAGCGGTTGGCATCCTAGCCTCGACCGTGGGACTAGGATGGAAGTATATCGATACGAGATATATGCTCCCGGTGGCATTTGGGTTGCTGAGACTCTTGGTGATCGTTACCAGTACCGTTCCCAAGATGAGGTTTGCTTTGTTGCTGGCATTGCCCCACAATACATTCGGTCTGCCCAATGCTTTAGGCTTATTGCTAATGAGAGATTACCCGTTACCCTACACATCAGAACTTCAATATTTCTTCGTATCCATTTTCATTAACTACTACTTTTTTGTTTTTTTAGATAAGTTGTGTATATGAACAATGCTATATTAGTGAGATAATAGATTTATATATTGCAAAGTGAAAATTGAGGGCTTACGTGACAATAGTAGTGCGCTGCATGCAGGTTTACAAGTATGGTGAGAGTAGATAACAACATAACACTAAATGGGAACTACAATCCACATTCGCATCCATCAAGGTTGCTCAACATTCGGAGGCCAATATTTGATTACAGGGATGCAGATCGTAGGAGGGTGCCTATAAACATTAGAATTTATGGACTTCAAGCTGTCTCCGAGCGAGAGAAACGACAAGTGTCCACTAACTCTGACGACCCCATGGATTGGTATGCTGGCAATGTGGCTAACTATGAGAGCTACATAGATGCTGCATTTCGTTCGTCCAAAAATAATGAAGCCTATCTATTCTTTAAGAATGAGTATGTGCTACTGAACTATGCTCCAGGCACGACAAACGACAAGGTGGTGAATGGACCACTTCTTATTTGTGATGGGTATCCATCCCTCACGGGCACTGCCTTTGCAGAACATGGAATAGACTGTGCTTTTGCGTCTCATCGTGGGGATGAAGCATTCATCTTCTCTGGGAATCTCTGTGCACAGATTAACTATGCACCAGGCACAAAAAATGACAAGATAATCAAAGGCCCGATGGCCATCACTGCAATGTTTCCTTTCTTCAAAGGAACGGTGTTCGAAAGTGGAGTAGACGCTGCATTTGAGGCAACAACAGAATATGAAGCTTACCTCTTCAAAGACAACCAGTATGCTCTTATAAACTACGATTCTAATTCTCACCTCATCGCCATCCGTCCCATCAATCAAGGCTTTGCTAGTTTGAAAGACACCATCTTTGAAAGTGGAATCGATGCAGCGTTTGCTTCGCACAGGACTAATGAGGCATACCTATTCAAAGGAGATTCCTACGGACTTATCAACTTTGCTCCCGGCACCACAAATGACTACATCATTGGTGGCGTGAAGAATATCCTTCCCAATTGGCCCTCTTTACGTAGCATCTTGCCTTGCAAAAATGGTGGTCTTGACGTTCATAATCACACTCAACCTAATGCTGACCGTGACCACGATGAACTTTAAAAATCCGTGTTATGTGCCAAAGTGTGGATGGCATTCTTGGAATAAGAGTATAGCTCATGTTGGCTGTTTCTAGTTTATCTTTAGTTGAAATAATTAAGGATGTATGTAGTGGGGATTGGGGTCATCTTATCTTCTCCTTCTTCAACTACCTTATAAATAAAACTCATTTTAAGTCAAGTCGTATTGTGTTATGACTATATTGATTTTTACTTATCTCTAGTACAATCAAATATGATTTGTCATACTCAATTGTTATATGATTTGATAGTAATCAGCATGTTTAGTAATTATAAAAGATACTGTCACTTATTGGAGCTCATCATTTTACACAAGTGACCATTTTTTGGACCATTTAAGGCTATCGACTTTCCCAACCCCATCAAAGTGGATTAGACCCGCAGAAAAAGGTCTGAATGTTTCTACTTGTACTATAGTTTTCGGGTGCAAAACTATTCTTCGGCTCATTTCACAGATGGTCCAGCCCTGTTGGCCTAACATATAGTTCTTTTTGGGTAAATAGCCCGATATAATGCTTGGGGAAGCGCTACAACCGGTAATTAGGCCTTTCAATTGTGTGAGGTGAGTCGGGTGGATGTTATGTCTTAACGGATTCTTGTCAAAAAATATTATACCCATACCCGATTCTTACTAATTCAAGTCCAATGAAATAGTGCCACGTTGAGTTTGTGTCATGTATAATCGGTATATAAACTAGTCGTGTATTTTTTTGATTGGCTTGAGTCATACTCGATATTTTTATTAATCGTGTCATGTTGTGTCAGCTCCACTTGTTTACAAAATGGGTAACTTAAGAAAGAGTCAAATCCTCTGAAATCGTGTCATGTTCATGTCATATTAACGGAACGTGTCATACTTTGATACCCCTACTGCTAATCAACTAATCATTCAAGGGTGTAGCTTGCAAGAGTGTTTGGAAAGTTGAATATGTCCTTAAACTGTCTTTTCCCTTCTATTACCAGCTTCACTCCTCTGAAAATAACATTGCGCCTCCAAACAGGCATGTAAATTAGTTGTGACACTTAAAATTAATCCCAAATCGCTACAAATGTGAGGTGCCCCATGCCTTTTAATGTTGCAGGTTACAGGTGTCAGACTCTATACATCGTATTACCATTTAGAAGAGTACTGTGTTTTTAATAAACAGTCGCTACCTCTTGGTATGTTCCGCTGTCCTAATCCAAAAATATGAGAGCACCCCTTCTCCCGTAGTTACGAGGTCATTTTGCCGAGTTCCTTCAACATGGTTTTCTCAAGCGCCCTAGAATACTCTATTTGTTCACCTGTGTCAGTTTGGGGTATGGTCAGTACATCGGGGAGGATCGCCCTCCCAATTCGAAGATTTTTCTTGGAAGTTTCAACCTTGTTGACTATGACAACAGTCGCAACTATAAACAGACTTGCGACTATGGCAGGGCGGTATGCTTTGCTCTCTCGCGACCCTTACTCTAATCAAAAGACTAAAGGCCGCTATTGAAGATTCTATTTCGTCAAACTACAACGAGAGTTTTGTCTTTTGAAGCACCAGTCCCGTAGGGCGATCGATTGAGTTGTACCGTGACTCGAAAACATGCAAATAATGCAAATGGATTAAAGTGAACAGCTAAGGAGCTCCAGTTCCTGAGTATGTGTTCGATGGGTGTATGTGTTTGAGCATTTGTGTATATGTTTTCATCTGTGTGTGTTCATGTGAGTGTGTGTATATATGAAGAATTTTTTTTCTCTCATCTTCTGTGTGCATCTGTGTGTGTGTATGTGTCCATCAGTGTGTGTGCATATATATATTTGTTGTATGTGTGTGTGTGTGAATTATGAATTATGAATTGTGATTTATCAATTATGAAGTATGAATTGGGATTTGGGAATTATGAAGTGCAATTTATGAATTATCTATTGGGGTATTTTGTCAAGCAAAAAGATGTTAGTTGTGATTGTCCAGTTGTCGAAGCATGATCACAACATAGAAATGTCTTAGTAGATATTCACACAGTCACATAAATCTTCTTTTTGTTTGTGGTGCTAAACAAACTTATTTGTTTCATCTTCAACAGAGAAAGATTGAGGATGAAGTAGGAAAATCCTTTCATTGCAGCAAGTTTTATGTTAGACATCGTGGTTTTATCTTCTATTGCATCAACAGATGGCAACACTTCCACTAGCCTTTCTAATGGGAACCCACTGCATAAGTTGCTGGGCAATTGAGCCATCTAAGTTGGTTGCTGCCACTCATTGTTAAATATGGGAACAGAACGACACAAAGCTTAAGTAGAACAAATGTTGGAATAAAAATGATATGGGGTGAAGTTATGAAAAATGCCACGAACTTAAGGTGTCAACTTTTTTATGCCAGAAATTAAAAATAGTTACCAAATATGTGTTATGTTTTAGTTTTGAGAGATTCTAAAACAAAAACTGCAACCGAACACATTTCTATGTTAACTTTTTCGCAAACAAAAAAAAAAAAAATCATTTTTTTTATAACATAAAAATAAAAACGTTATCAAATGCAACTTAAGTCTGTAAGTACATCGTTACAAATATTAATGTTGCTGTTAATTTACAAAGCCAAATAATAATTTTATTTTTTTGAATCAAAGTTCCTGAATCTTGATTAATGTTAATGTTTTTGAAGCAGTTGAAGCATCACCAGCATCCTATATGAAAATGACTAAAAAAATTGCTAATGATCCCACATGAGAACATTGTGAAAAAGAAGAAGGATCAAGATTGAAATTGAAATGCATTCATTATGCAAATGTCTATTGGGGAGGCATTTTAAGAATGAAAAATCATTTGGCAGGTACTTGTAAAGATGAAGTGTCATGTAAGCATTGCCTAGAGGAAGTCACTGAATTTTGTAAGAAATTATTGGATGATAGAGCTTCTAGCAAAGATGTTAATCTTGTGGATGCAAAAAACATCAAAAGTTGTAGTGGGGATAGTACTAGTGATAAAATACAACTAGCCACCATTACTTTGAATACCATGTTGAAGAAAAAGGTTAGAAAAGATGTATGCTTGGATATTTGTAGATATTTTTATGCTAATGCCCTTCTTTTTAATTTGGTGAACGATCCATATTTCATAAGAATATTAGAATATGTTGCTTCATTTGGAAAAGGATTGAAACCTCCATCGTATCATGAGGTGAGATGTTTTTTTTTGAAAAAAATAGATAAATTTGATTAATGGTGGGTTAATAGAAAATTATAAAGCCGAGTGGAGTAAGATGGGTTGTACTCTTATGTTTGATGGATGAAATGATGGGAAACATCACTTTATCACTAATTTTTTTGTGAATAGTCCTAGAGGAAATGTGTTTCTTAAAAGTATTGATACTTTAGACTTTTGTAAGAATGTAGATAACCTTTTTGAGCTTTTAGACTCAATGGTAAAAGAGATTGGTGAGGACAATGAAGGTTAGGAATTAATTGCCTATTAATCTAAATATTGAAGCATTTGGTCTTTTTTTGTGTTATACATTGCCTTCAGACACGAGCATTTGCTTGAGATTTTTTGGTTTGTTCCTTAGTACCTTAAGAGACAATTGCTAGTATTTATATATTTGTCTTGTCTCCTAACTCTTCTTAGAACAGTTTAACTAATAGAGCAATGTTATTGGAACATAATTTACTGACCTAATTCACTATGACCTTTAGATTGACTGTAGGGCTCATCAAACATTGGAATTTGGTGTTGATCCAATGACTCATATGAAACCACATCATTATGTCAATAAATTATGTCAAATTTTTAGGTCCAAATAGCATTATTCTAACTAATAATATTTAGGACTAATAACATTTTTAGTTCATAAAGTATGTATTATTGATACCATGAGTTTGCAGTTCAAGTTGTTATGGATGAAATGAGAAACTCCTTTTGAGTTTAACTCTATCACGTGTATTTTTCACAAACTATCTTCATTCTAAATATCACGAGTTTAACACTCAGAATCAAGGACGGAGCCAGGATTTTTGTTTATCCCGGGCTAAGCTAAGCATTCATTTCACCTAACATATTCCTAGGCCTCACACATTTTATTATTAAATCATATTTGCAGTTATCAAGAAGATTACAAAACCAAAGTCTAGTAGCACCATTAAACAGGACAAATACTCACTTGTAAAGGCAAAAGTTCTTTCAAGAAGTCATCAGATTGCAACTACAAACTTGCTCCTTTCTTCCGATATGCTAGCTCTCTCTGAATCGCAAGCTCCACTGGCATAATATTCACCCTCCTCCCTTCAGTCATTCTCTTTCAGTTAAATTCCCTGCAAACTTAAATAATGCACAACACCTCCATCAGTCAAACGAATTCGAACTAGTCTTGTTACACCAACAATGCACAAATGACAAAACTCCTGCTTTTTCTGGAATAGAACATGAGAAATTCAACTTTTTCTTAACAAAATAGGAAAAACTGCTCAAAGCAGGATGAATTTTTTAAAAAATCATATCCGCATTTCAAACAATATTTGAGAAAAAACTATTCAGATGTCACTAACATAGGAACTCAGCAAGAAATATATCTATACAAATTCAGTGCTGCATCATGCTTAGAAGGTCTTCCTTGACTCTTGAACAGTTTATTTTGATTTACACGAGACAGGTAAATTCGTCTCTTCCCCATTTGAGGCTTTATATTCTCACCCTTTAGCAAATAAAATAGTGGACTCTGAAAGTGCTCCAACTCACAAAAAAATAAATAAAGATTCTGGTTGCTGAGGTTGATGGCTGCACTAAGGATTAATACGTGGTGACTACCTACACAAGCAATGATCCAAGAGTAATAAAATTTGAGGAAAAAATTTAGTAAATCAGTGACCAATCTGTTTGTTGAAAATCATTACACATTATATAAGAATGAAAAGAGCAGCCTATGCAGAGTACACCATTCGATAATTTCCAATCAAGTTGGAATAACAGATTAATTTGTAGAGAACCGTTATGCTCAAGAAAAGAGGCAACTACTGCCTTTTGTGCATTTACACTCATTTATGTACACATACTAGTATTGGTGAATTTGAATTGCAGAATCTAAAAATTGACTCCCAATAAAACATGAAACGCGACTAGGCATATTTGGATTGCTATGACAAACGATGTCTCTGAAGTAATACAAACTGCAATGAAATCATGTTTCAGTACGATTTTAATACGTAGAAGGCAATGAACACCTTAAAATGCTTGATAAAAAATGTGTAACTTCTCCAGACTTGCTATGAATCAACTGTCCCCGCATTAGCGAAATGATAATCGATTCACATAACAAAGAGAGAATAGAACAGGGGAAGGTGTTAGATTCATAGCAATTGCATTTCCAATTTCATGGTACTAGCGGATAACAGTAGCAATAAAAATGTTCATTGACCAAAAGAGGAAACAGAAAGAAATTAGTCATTAGAAACAGAAAACAAACAAATCCATCAGAACAAGCACAACCCATCTTCTTTAATTCTACACCCATACTCAAAGGCGCTATAAAAAAAGATGGATCTAGACGTTTTCAATAAATAAAACGCTTGAAATGTCCGGCGAGAGGGGAAGGGAGAGGGAATCCCGATGATTCTGAATAGAAAAAGGAAAGAGTGGTGTACAAAAAAACAGTACCTCAGAAGCTTCTTGAGTCCTTCAATGGCATCGTCGCATGAATATTTTGCCATATGATCTTCTCTCTGCCTTACACATCACACAAAGCATTGCCGTCCAAGGTAGAGTTATACATATGAGATATATAATATTGCATATATGTTTAGATATATAATATTGCATATAACCCAAATTGAGCAGTAACAAAGTGTAGTTTCCTGATCCTCATAGCTGTGGCCTGTGTGATATATCTGTAGAGACTAGAGTCTAGAGAGAGAGATTTGATGGAAGGATTAGACCAAGAGCAGGAGCCGCTGTGTGTTGCGCCGTTGCTTGTCCGGAGATTTGGGGAAGGGACTCGCCGCTCGCGTGAGAGAGAAGCTTTGCAGGTTTGTAGGAAGGGATTCGACTGATTTTGGGCAAGTTTTGCAGGTGGGCTGGGTTGGGTTAGTTGGGTTGGATGGGATTTTTTTTTGGAGTGGGGGTGGGCTGGTACTTAGTAGTAATTTTTTTTTTTTTTTCACTCTGGGCTTCAGCCCACCTTAGCCCACTAGTAAATCCGTCCTTGCTCAGAATTGTGATGTTTTTTGGACACGTTTGTCAGATTATTTGAGCCAGGGTTTGCTGTTAATAGTATAGGCTCATTTGTTATAACTAGTGCCATTAATTTAAAATGTGACAGATGGTATCGTTCATCTGTCACATTTGAAACTGACAATAGCATTTGAAGTTTCTTCAACAAACGTTTGCATCCATCCAAGTTCTGGTGATT
The DNA here is from genome assembly GCA_951799425.1 of Ilex aquifolium. Lineage (NCBI taxonomy): Eukaryota > Viridiplantae > Streptophyta > Magnoliopsida > Aquifoliales > Aquifoliaceae > Ilex > Ilex aquifolium. The sequence continues at coordinate 4,811,636 of OX637399.1, read as the reverse complement.
GACCTAGTCAACAATTTTTACGAAATTGTTCAAAGTAATTGTTGGTTTTTCTCATATGAAATGGCGAACGCGAAAACCCACATCACAAGTCATTGCTTTAATGCACTATGATGGTCCAAGCAAAGCAATTAATCTTAAGAGAATCAAGAATTACCAAATAAGTTAGTCGAGAGATTAATCTTGATCACATGAGTTTGCAAGAAAAAAAAAGAAGGTAATAATGGCATTACCGCGAAACATACAAATGTAAAACCTAGAGATCTTTTGTAATGGTGGAAAAGACCTCCTTATTAGCAGCAGCTACTTCAAACACTCGGTTGAAAACTACTCTTACAGCTCAAAAACCAAATTGTGATTCGGAAACATTTTCAGGATCATAGGTTCACCGAGACTGACTTAATCATTTACGGCAAACTTGAGCTGGTCTTGCACTTCTCTCACCAGCTTCCCTCCTTGCTGCAACAGCGTTGCTCCTCTGACAGCTTTTTGGGTAATGGTCTCGAACTCAAAATTTGAATCATGACCTTTGAAAAGCTTCAAGAGATACGCGGAATCAGATATCTCAAGACCAACCTCAAACGTTGGCTCCATTCTTGTCAGTTGGCTCAGGCGATTGTGAAGAATAGGCTGCAGACGTGCCCGCAAGTCTTGGAGAAGTTCACTTGTTGTGGGACGATCAAACAATCTGCGTCCCCAAGCAATGACCAAGTCCATAAAATCCTGATCTCTTGCACTGTTGGAATTCTCTTGAACTGTATCTGCACACAGAGCTAGGAGAGATGAACAAGTGTAAATAAAACCAGAGAGGCACCAAGTATTTATTTCTGAGAAAAGCAACCTTAAAATCGAGCATTAGCAAATATAAAAGGCCTAACAAAGCCTTTTGTTAAGCCTTTTAATTAAGGACTACAGTACTATACTTGTTTTGGAAAACAACTGACATAGGCTTATAGCTTCTCTGCGAGCAAAGCAGTGATAGCGAATTATGAAAGATAGCAATGTGCTTTTGAGCGTAATATTCCAACTCTTACCCACTGTCAATGGTGTTGTTGCTACTCCACTGGCCGATAAATCCAGCTTGTTGGGAAGAGGAAGATTCTTCATTACCACGTGATTGGAGCAAGTGGATGTCACGGAACTTTGAGAGGAAAGAGCAGATGATGGAGAATCAGTGGAATGCAAGGCTTGGGAATTGATCCGGCCAGCTGGTTTAGATGGGGGCGATGGGGTAAAAAAACCGACAGTTGCTTTCTGCTTTTTGTGGTTGTGTTCATCACCATTGTCCAACGAAGGTGAAGATTTGTCAGAAAAAGGATTGTAGAAAGAATAGTTGTGAGCTTCTTCACCATTGTTGGAGATGGAGTCAGGAGATCTATTCCTCTTCTTGTCAGGTAAATGAGAGTTTTCCATGACAACTGGGTAAATCAAGCACCTTGGTATGGTATATAGTGTATGTATACTTTCCCCTCTACCGAGACGAGCATGTCGTAGGTCAGCTTTATAGTTAAGAGCAATGCTATTGACCCTTATTTTAGTGATATAATTTATTGATCTAATTCAATATAATATTTGAATTGACAATAGAATAGACACTATCAAATATTGAAACTTGATGTTGATTTAATAGTTTCACTGAAATCATATCATTACATCAGTAAATTATGTCAAATTTTTAGATCCAAATAGTATTACTCTGCTAATGAATCCTTCCGACCACACTAGCTAGGAAGTCTTTAACATAAAGAGTAATGCTGTTTGGACCTAAGAATCAAACCTTATTTGTTTACCTTATTCATTATGACCTTTACATTGATTGTGAGTCCTATCAAATATTATAACTTGTTTTTTATTCAATGATTTCAATAAAATTATATCATTATGTCAATAAATTAGATCAAATTTTTAAGTTCGAATAACATTATTCATAAATAAATATATATTTTGGTTAGGTACACCAAACACCTTTGAGATACACGAAATTACTTTTTGCAATCCACCTTCACGACTCTTAACAATGTGTATGGAAAATACAAGAGGTTAGGTAACATGTTTATTTTACCATGCATGCATGCGTCATTGAATTTGTCAAACACTTTCATAATCTTACCAATGTGAAAGCTGACTTTATTTATTTTACCATGCATGCATCACTTTCATGGGTGTAACTGTTTATAATTAGCAAAGTGCTTTGACTATAGGAGAGAGACTTTTCATCAATTTGTAATGCCATATAATCCAAATAAATTTCACAAAATTATAATCTAAATGCATATCATTTTTTGGATGAATGGATTTTATCAACTTTTTTAATAGGACCCACTCATCCAACGTTCATCCAAAGAATGATATGCATTTGAGTTATAATTTTTGAGTCTCATTTGAATCGTATAACATTTTTCTTTCATAAAATCCAAGAATTATAATATTCAAGTCTATATGAACTCCAAGCAACTTGGTCATTATTTAATGAATGATGACTTTTGAGTGTCGTTGCCTCATAATACATATATAATTTGCATCGGTGCCATGTGCTACCCTCTATATAAATAAATGATTTATGGTTGGTACAATTACAAAACTTTGTAATAATGCAGTAGCATCATGGGTATATATCCAGTTATTTAATGGTGGTTGTGGCCATTTCAGATTTGTGTTCGACGAGTGGACCGTGGATCCAATCTTTTTCACATGTTCTTTCTTTATGATTCTCCTTAAAGGAGCTGACCTTGCACAACCGTTTCACATGAGGCCACCCTCCCCCTACATTTTTTTCCTCCCTGAACTCGCATGCTTAAAATCATAAAAATAGGAAGACGTACAGGTTGTGGGTTGACTTTCTTATGGATCCTCCCACCACTTCCAAGTCCCATTCTTTTCCCTTTTTACATCCGGCTTCTACATGTGCCTCACTAAAATTAGATATACCACATTCTCAATAAAATCATACCGTCCCAAGTTCTACCCAAATGATTTCGTAAATACACATTTTTGTGTTTGGTCTTCAAAGTGTTCGATCATGAAAAAATGGAAATCCCTCCACAGCATGTTCACTCTAATTGGTCAAGAAACTGAAAACTAAGAGAAAGAACCTCTTTGGTAAATAATATCATCCGTATAAAAGGGATCATCATCAAATTTTTATATGCACCAATATATATATACTAGTTATTTCCCCTACTTGAAGACACAGAATAATAAAAAAAATGATCAACAATAAACATACTTGTATTCACACTCAAAATTAAATTATAAAGATAGAGTAGAGAGAAATGAATTTAAGCACCGGTTGTAGTGGAGGTGAGCGGTGATAGTGGTGGTGGTGGGAAACGGTGATGGTTGCGATGAGTGATGACAACCAGTTGTGAGAGTGGCAGTCGTGGGTGGTAATGGTGATGGTGGTGGTGGGGCAGTGGGGGTGGTGGTGATAGGGGTGATGGTGGGACAGTGACAGTGGTGGTAATGGAGATGGTGGTGGTAGGACACTGGTGGGGTGGTAGTTGTGGGATGGCGGCAACGACGGTGGTGGTGGTTGTGGAAGAGGTGGTGGTGGGGCGATGGGGGTGGTGGTAGTGGTGATGGTTGTGGTGGGGCGGTGGTGGTGGTGGGATGGCGATAGTGGTAGTGGTGGGGTGGTGGTTGTGGGGTGGCGACAATGTGGCGGCAACGACGGTGGTGGTGGTTGTGGAAGAGGTGGTGGTGGGGTGGCAGCGTGGTGATGATGATGGTGGTGGTGGGGCGATGGGAGTGGTGGTAGTGGTGATGGTTGTGGTGGGGCGGTGGGTATGGTGGTGGTGGTGGGATGGCGATAGTGGTAGTGGTGGGGTGGTGATGGTTGTTGTGGAAGAGGTGGTGGTGGTGGGGCGGTGATAATGGTGGTGGTGGTGGTGGGAGTAGTTGTGGTGGTGGGGTGACGATGGTGGTGGTAGTGGTGATGGTGGTGGGGCGATGGGGATGGCAGTAGTGGTGGTGGGGCAGTTCCAAACACTACCATTTTTTTAAAGTAGTTATAAGAAGTTACCATAAACACATTCTTAGGGGCCTATTTTCGCTATTAAATTTGAGGTGTTAATATTAACCGTTAAATTAACTTTAAAGTAAAATTTAAAAAATCTCAATCGCGAAAAGTAAAAATTATTTTGTTTATCTTTTAAGATTTGAATTGTATTGTACTTTATTATATATACTAGGTATTACCTGTTCTTGAAGGTACGAGTAATAAAAAAATGGTCAACAATAAATATATTTTTATTCACACCCAAAATCAAATCACAAATATAGAGGAAAGATAAATGAATTTAAGCACTAGTTGTAGCGGGGGTGAGCGGTGGTAGTGGTGGTGGGCAACAGTGGTGATAGTGGAAGACGGTAATGGTTGTGATGGGTAGTGACGACTGTGGTGATGGTGGCATCCGTGGGTGGCAACAGTTATGGTGGTGATAGGCGACGATGATGATGGTTGACAATGGCGGTGGTGGGGCGACGATGGTGGTGGTGGGTGGTGACGAAGGTGGTAGTGGGCGACGTCGGGTGCTTCTAGACTAATGAGCGGTGGCGAATGACGGTGGTAGTGGTGGTGGTAGATGTGGTGGGGTGGGTGACAGTGGTTGGCGGCGATGATAGATGACGACAGGTGATGGTGGGTTATGGTAGTGGATAGTGGTAGGTGGTGACAGTGGGTGACGATGGTAATGGGTTAATGGTAATAATGATAATAAATATAAGAATGAGATAACGATGATGGTGAGTGGTGAGTGGTGGCAATGGACGACAGTGGTAGTAATCGGTGGTGGGTGATGGTGGTGATGGGAGTGGGGGTAAGGCAGTGGCGGTGGTTGGGGTGGGGCGGTGGTGGTGGTTGTTGTAACAGAGGTGGTGGTGGGGTGGCGGCGACGGCGACGGCGACGGCGATGGTTGGACGGTTCTAAACACTACTTTTAAAAAAAAAAATACTTATGAGAAGTTATAAATACTAAAAGCACTTTTAAAAAGTCACTTCAAACACATCCTTAGATGCTTATTTTCCCTATTAAATTTGAGATATTAATATTAACCATTGGATTAACTTTAAAGTAAAATTTACAGAGATCTCAACCGCGAAAAGTAATAGTCATTTTGTTTGTCTTTTGATATTTGAATTGTATTGTACTTTATTATATATATAAAGAGAGAGAGAGAGAGAGAGATTTATCTGTTAGTAGTATACTCTAAGATCAATTATATAGATGATATTTTAGAATTGTACCGGTTAAAAAAATTTTAGCATAAAGAATAATGCTATTTGAACCTAAATGTATATTTTGGTTAGGTACACCAAGCACCTTTGAGATACACGAAACTACTTTTTGCAATTCACTTTCACGACTCTTATCAATGTGTATGGAAAAGACAAGAGGCTAGGCAACATGTTTCTTTTACCATGCATGACATCTTTTACCATGCATACATGTGTCAATTGAATTTGTCAACACTTTCATAATTTAACATAATTTTAGCAATGAAAGCTGACTTTATTAATGACCTTATTGATTAATTACATTTTTTATTTTCTAAAGAGTTGTTACATGTTTTGCACTTCTTTTCATATAATCAACCCAATATGTAAAAAAAGATAAATTAAATACGTGCTACCTGTCTTTTTGATCTTATTTGTACATAAAGTGTGCTTACTCTCAAAGTCAAGCTCATAACCTCATAATTCCTAATAAGATAGCATTACCACCATATCAAACAATCAAACTAGGAAGGAAGTAGAGATATGATCCATTTGGGAGTGACAAAGGCGGAAAGAGAAATTATTTAATCCAGGGTTACATATTACGTAATGTTATGTAAATAAAAAATTTTAATTTAATTTATTGACTTAATAATGTATTTTCATTGTAACTACTAAATTAGTACTAAGTTTTAATATTTAATGAGACCTACATTCAATTCAATGATTATAATGAATTAAGTAGTAAAATGAGTCAATAACATTGCTCCATCTTTTATATGTAGTATCTATCACCATAGGTAGGGACATAAGCCATGATGTCAGGATCTCGCGAAAGTGGCATCACTTTGAGGGTTGTAATTGTTTATACTTAGCAAAGTGCTTTGAATAAAGGAGAAAGACTTTTCATCAAGTCCAGGAACTACAATATTAAAGTCTGTATGAAGTATGAACTCCAAGCTACTTGGTCATTATTTAATGAATGATGACTTTTGAGTGTCGTTGCCTCGTAATGCATGTATAATTTACATTAGAAATACTATGTATCTCAAATTTACATTTTAAATGAAGGGGGGCTGTTGAATGAGTGGATCTCATCAACTTTTTTAAATGAGACCAACTGATCCAATAATCCTCCTTTATTTAAGTTGCAAATTTGAGATATATAGTATTGCTCAATTTACATTGGTGACATGTGCTACCTTCTAAATAAATGAATTGTGGTTGGTACAAGTACAAAACTTCATAACATGTTGTAGCATTAATTCGTTTTCGTTATCGTTACGGGGTCATTACCGTGGATCCAACCCTTTCACATGTTCTTTCTTTATGATTCTTTTGACCTAGATTCTCTTTCAAGGAGTTGACCATGCCTAACCGTTTCACAGGAGGCCACTCTCCCCCTACATTTTTTCCCTCCTTGAAGTCACGTGCTTAATATCATAAAAATAGGAAGACGTACAGGTTGAAGGTATGACTTACTTATGGATCCTGCCACCTCTCCCATTCTTTTCCCTTTTTACATTCAGCTTCTACATGTGCCTCATTAATATCAGACCCTCCCAAATTCCATCCGTACGATTTTGTCAATATACGTTTTCGTGTATGATCTTCAAAGAGTTCGATCGTTAAAATCAAAGAATAGAAATTCCTCTACGTGCAACATGTCGACTCTAATTGATCAGGAAACTCAAATTGAGAGAAAGAACAACTTTGGTAAATAATATTGCCTGTATAAAAACATCTTTATATTTCTTGTCTATTGGTATCAGAGCCATTTGACGGCCTGAATAGATAACCATTGAGCTATATTTGAATCATTTGATTCATTCTAAATCTTTGTTGTTTCAATTTTATAAATCATTTGTTATTTGTATTCTTAGTTGCCTGTGTCTTGTCACCCAGCTTGGAACCGAGAGGTCCGAGTGTAGTCATCCCATTTGTAAGTCCTTGTGTAGGCAGTTGAGGGAAAAATACCAATGGATGAGGTTTTACTAGACGGGTATGAACAGGGGGGTAGCTTAGGAATAAAATTAATAAATAATTTATAACATTGAAAAATCTTTGATTTAACAATGAATAAATTATTCAGATCTAATTCTATGGCTAGCTCATCTAGATCTTCATTGAACACTATACTGAATATAGTAAATGAAGAAGAATTAGAATATCATGAGACTAAAGTAGATTGGCATGGATGGAACATCCCCACAGTCCCCCATAGGGAAATCTACAAATCCAGTTGGCTCTCTAAAGCCTTTAATTATGAATTACAGGTAAAAATTATTGAACAGGTTTATGCCTTAAAAAATGATGAAGAATCTTGCCAACTCCTCAGTAAGGAGACACTCAAGAGACATAGGTCTAAAGGATTTAACTTTATCCATTTAGGTCTAGTTCAAGTTGCAATAAAACCATTAATAACAATGGGAAAAAATGCAGCAGTTCTATTAACTCTAAGAGATGCCCGATTCATAGATTATGAACCTGGCGTTCTAGCGATAATGGAAGTTGGTCTTCATGATGGACCAGTTTATTTCAACTGTTTTCCAGACTTCACCTTAAATCTAACTTGTAAAAACACTCCACTAGCTTTAACCCTAAGGATAAAACTAGATGGATCCATAACAAGATTGGTAAAAGATACTGCATCCATAGTACTTATCTATAGGATTTATTACAAGTGTATGTACACCAACTTAAATGTGCATGCTTTAAAGAAAAATCCAAAAGATAATACTCTATTAATGCTACCCAGTACCAATGAACATACAAGTCCCCAAAACTCTACAATGGAAAGACGTTGTATTACCAGATCATTGGGTAGTTGAAAATGAAAACTTTAAAAAAGATAGTGAAGGCACTACCTCAAACTTAGAAAACATCCAATAGCTTGTTGATGGATCTGTAAGAATCTCCTTTGATAATGCTAGGTCCAGTAGATCTAGTTTATCATCAATCCCAAGTTGGATTAATAAACCAATTAGGATTAATGAAGGAAGAAAATCTGAATCTCATTCCAGTAGAAGAGATAAAGAAAAAGAGTTGACCGAGTTAACTAAAGAACTTGAAAGAAGACTTAAGCTAAAAGGAATCGATAATTCCTCATCTCAAGTCAGTAAATCCTACTATACTCCACATCAGAGTAAGCAACAGCCTGAAGAAGATAAGGAAGAAGAAGATGACTTCACCCCCTCTCCTTCAGCCAGTGACATTACCTCTGTTAATCGTCAACTTTTAATGATTAAGAGAGAAAGAAACTTAGTCTTCATGCCTAATATGCGTAGACTAATGGCAGAATTAGAATCTGAAGAAAATAAATCCAAAAAATTAGATTATTTTCAAAGATTTAATTCTCAACAACGAACTGAAATTATGAAAGGATGGGTCAAATTAATGCATAAAATTGAATCTGAAATTGCATTCTTTGATTACATTGAATCCTGTCATAAAGAAGTAAAAGTTGTTACAAAACATAAATGGACAACTTCTGACAAAGAGACAGTATCCTCTAGTCATCCTCCAGTAGAAGTCATCACCTTCAGCCATAAAAACACTGAAGTCACTGCATCTCCTTTTAAGGTTCCCCAATTAGAATCTGAAAAGAAGATAGTAAAACAAGTCAATTTTGCTAACCAAAGCCTAATCACAATAGGTAAACAGTTAGATAAAATTGAAACGAAAATTGATGAAATCAGACCATCTTCAAGTAAAAAATTAGATAAGCCTCTAATCCAATTACCTGAAGATAGATCTAAACTAGCAATATCAGAAAAAGATAGTATTCATATCCAGAAGATTGAAAAACTGATTAATAAGATGGAAGCTAAAGCAAATGAAGCCACAGCCTCATCTCAAATAACAGTTATCAACCAAACTTCTGATTCTGAATCTATTAATACTCAAAATTCTTCTGATCCTGAAATCAAAGAACTAGAAGAAGCTTTTGAAAAACAACAAATTAACAAGTTGACTTTTTCAAATGTTAACCCAACCAGTGTCAGCAAAAATTGGTACCCCAGACCAACACCGCCTGACCTCCAGTTTGAAGAAAAAAATATTAGTAACCAGTTTTCTATTCAGTCTAACCAACTCTATGAATGGAACATAGATGGTTTAAGTGAACAAGAAATCCTTAACAAAATTCACCACATGTCTATGGTGATCAACAGCTATGTCAGCAACCTTGCTCAAACTGAACCAGAATTAGTCGACCTTATCGCCTCTGGTTTCACAGGAGTCTTAAGAAGTTGGTGGGACAACTATCTCACTCAAGAATCTAGAGACACCATCAAATATGTTGTAATCTTAGATGATGAAGGTATGTCAATCTTTGATGAAAGGATTTGAAGAGCCAAACCTGACGGTCTTAATACCCTCATTTTCACCATCATAAAACACTTTGTAGGAACACCCAGTAATATTGCAGCTAGGATCCATGACCAGCTCAGTAACCTCAGGTGCCCCACACTTAGTGATTTTAGATGGTACAAAGATGTCTTTGTTTCCAGAGTTATGCTCCGTCTGGATTGTAACAAATCATTCTGGAAAGAAAAATTTGTAAATGATTTACTTAATCTCTTTGCCCATAAGATTAGAGAGACCATTGCCAAAGAAACATGAATCATCGAGTATGATTCACTGACCTACGGAGAACTTATCAATACTATCCAGAAAAAAGGTCTTAGGATGTGTATTGATATGAAAATTAGCAAACAACTAAAAAATGATAAGAAAAAGGCTAAATATGAAATGAGTGATTTCTGTGAACAATATGGTCTCCAGTCAGTAGCACCATCTAGCAGGAAACACAAATCCCACAAATCACATGAGCCTTACTCCAGAAGTAAATCTTATCATAAAAGCAGCAAAAAACACTTCCAGAAAGAAGAGTTTTACAAAAAACCTAGGAAAACTTATAAGCGTAAAACTTATAAGAAAAACCTAGGGAAAAAGTCTGATAAAAAAGACAAGAAAAATAAAGATGTTGAATGTTATAACTGTGGAAAGAAAGGCCACATTAGCCCAGATTGCCCAGTTAAAAAACAGGTTAAAAGGTTAAACTTAGCCCAACAAGATGAAGAAGAAATTCGTAGAATCTTTAAGTTAAGTAACCTTAGTAGCCATGAAGATAGCTCGGATCACTCAGAAAGTGAAGAGACTTCTTCTGATAACCAGTCTGCCACTAGCAGCCCCAATGAACCTGACATTAAGTTAGGATGTAAAGATAACTGTAATTGTAAAATAGTTAGAGTTATCACAAAAGACAATGAAGAGGAACACATTCTTATTGACCTTATCAGTAAGATTGAAGATCTAGAATTAAAACTAAAATACATTAAAAATATCAAAGATCTGTTTTCCAAAAAAGAAAACAAACACTCTTCAGAGAAACCATTGATTAGTTTTAACAGAACTTTGGAAAAATTCAGTAAGGAGAAAAAGAAAGAAATCACCTTACAAGATCTTCAAAGTGAAGTTAATAAAATTAAGCAAGAAATAAAAGACTTAAAGCCACAAGACAAAATCTTTGCTGAAAACTTGAGTCTTTTACAAACTGCAACTCCTGAGCCAAAGGATTTTAATCCTGAAAAGCAGTCTCAAGAGTCATCTGAAACAAAAGATCTTCAGAGAACACATTTACAGCGGATACCCGTAACCTCCACCATATTGATGGAAAATTCTGGTTTAATGAAGCTGCCATCTCATGATGGGTGTTCACAACCTGAGGATAATAAAATTAATTTAGTCAATAAAATCAGTTTTCAAAAATGGTATTCTCAAGTAAGAATTATCATTGATAATGATTTTAAACTTGACACTGTTGCCCTCATAGATACAGGTGCAGATGTAAACTGTATCCAAGAAGGGATTATACCAACCAAATACTACCAGAAGACTGTCGAAAGGCTTAGTTCTGCAAATGGTAGTAAAATGAATGCCAAATACATGTTGCCAAATGTGCATATCTGTCAAGACAATGTTTGTTTTAAAACATCCTTTGTCCTGGTACAAGATATGACTGATGAAGTCATCCTTGGATTACCATTCATATATCTGTTGTACCCTTTTACTACAGATACTAATGATGTATCCACGAAACCATTTGGTCACTCTGTAACCTTTAGGTTCATTTCTAAATCTGAAGAAAAACATTTAAGACAACTTAAAGATCAGTCAATCTCTAAGTTTGTTAGATTGATTAACCAGAAGACTAATCAACTGAAATTTCTCAAAGAAGAAATTAATTATAAAAGAATTGAAGAACAATTAAACAATCCAATCTTAATTGAAGAGATTGAAGAGTTTAAGAAAAAACTTGAAACAGAAGTTTGCTCTGACCTTCCTACAGCTTTCTGGCATAGAAAACAACACATGGTTAAACTTCTGTATATCAAAGGATTTAAGGAGACAAATATCCCCACTAAATCCAGACCAATCCAAATGAACCATGAAGTAATGTAAATCTGCAAGAAAGAGATTTTTGAGTTACTCAAAAATGGTATCATTAGAAAAAAAAAATCTCCTTGGTCATGCCCTATTTTCTATGTCATCAAAAATGCAGAATTAGAAAGAGGCACACCAAGACTTGTCATCAACTATAAGTCATTAAATGCTGTTTTAGAATGGATCAGATATCCAATTCCAAATAAACAGGATTTAATTAAAAGACTTGTCAATGCAGTAATATTTTCAAAATTTGATTTGAAAAGTAGATTCTGGCAGATCATTATATCCCCAGAAGACAGATATAAAACTGCATTTACAACCCCATTTGGACATTATGAATGGAATGTAGTGCCTTTTGGTTTAAAAAATGCACCCTCAGAATTCCAGAACATAATGAATGAAATATTTAATTGTTTAAGTCATTGTTCTATTGTCTATATAGATGATATTCTCATCTTCAGTAGGTCAATAGAAGAACATAGGAAGCACCTTAATGCTTTCCTTGAGACAGTTAAACATAACGGCTTAGTCATCTCAGCTAAGAAGATTAAGTTGTTCCAAACCTCAGTAAGGTTCCTTGGATATGATATCCATCAATCCACTATTGTTCCCATCAGCAGATCTATCCAATTTGCAGATAAATTTCCTGATGAAATACTTGACAAAACCCAGTTGCAAAGGTTTTTAGGTTCCCTAAACTATGTTTCTGACTTCTATCAAAATCTTAGGAATACCGTTAAACCTCTGCATGACAGGCTCAAAGGAAATCCTTCTCCTTGGACCCTGAGCATACATCCATTGTCAAACAGGTCAAACAGTTCATTAAAACTTTGCCCTGTCTTGGTATTCCTTCGGTTGATTCCTTTAAAATCATCCAAACCGATGCCTCAAATATAGGCTACGGTGGTATTCTCCTTCAGAAAGAGTCTCCTAACTCTCCTGAACAAATTATCAGATTCCATTCTGGTATATGAAACAAAGCACAAGCTAATTATAATACTATAAAAAAAGAGATTTTATCTATTGTCCTGTGTATCTCTAAATTCCAGGATGATATACTAAATCAAAAATTTCTAATTCGAGTAGATTGCAAATCTGCTAAATATATTTTACAAAAAGATGTTCAAAACATTGCTAGTAAGCAGATTTTCGCCAGATGGCAGTCTATTTTAAGTATTTTTGATTTTGACATAGAATATATTAAGGGAAGTAATAACTGCATCTTTGATTTCCTAACCCGTGAATTCTTACAGGAACCTCATGGCGGACAGGAAATCTAGTACTTCCTCTAAAAACCCGGGGAAGGATAAGCAGAAACAAAGAGGCCAATTAGCCTTACCTAGCCCAAAACCATATCGATTGCCGACCCCTAGCTCTGCAATTGAAATAGCCAACAGATATCAACCTCTTAGTAGGCCAGTAGTCCAACCAACCATAGGTGACCCAAAAACCTTCTCACAGATGGCCCAGCAAGGCCCAATACTTGTGTCCAGCCCATATATGGCCAGACCCATATCCTCTGTCCAACCTGACCAGTTTATTAACCCATATTCTGGTTATAGATCAGGACCAGCCTCCATAGGCCCTAAAGCAGAATACATTCCAAAGGGACCACCCCGTAATGTATTCTGCATTGAACCAGTCCATGCTCACCTTGTCAACCCTATTGACATTGTCAAAGCATACCTTGCACTAGGATGGACCTTTATTCCATCCGATCCTGAGAAAACACTTACTTGGTATCAGGATATTTTATTCTTTACTCAGTCTATCTTTATCAAACTCATATTTGATAAAGTTAGCCCTAACAAGGTTATTTACCATTCCCTAAGCATATTAAGATTCATATCTGTCAAAGAATGGGGATCTCACCCTTCCTTGCTCCGAGACCTCGAAGGATATGAAAAGAAGTTTAGCTACTATGACTACCAGCAAGCATTGTCTAAACGTATCCTCTATCAAGATGAGTCATTAACTCACTCTTGGTTCATACAATTTAGTAAAGATTTCAAGAGCCAAATTCCTTCTTGGTTCATACAGTGGTGGCTTGTTTACGACCCCATTAATGAAATCTTTCCAGTTGATCTTCAAGATCAGATAACATACTTTGCCTCTACTTATAAACCTAGCAGACATGAGAGTCAGTTTCCTGTTTTGCTAACGTTTGTTTGCAGGTACAAAGTTCCCTGGATCTGTAAGTGGACATGGGAGATAGTTGGCAACAGTATTGCCCAACAGTTCTCTGTCAAATGGTGGCCTAGATTCCAACAAGAAAAGGTCATTGCACAGGTACAGAAGGAGTTCCCAGTCAAGGTTCCAACCCCAGTAGCGGTGCCAACCTTAACACCAGCAACTCCAGCAAAGACGGCCAAGTCTACCCCCAGGGTTTCAGAAAAACCCCAGGTGTCAGCACAACCTTCCTCAGCTAAGGAAAATCAGAAGAAATCATCATCTAAGGATTCTAGTAAGTTGAAGTCTTCAGAGCTTGAAATAGCTCAGAAGCTCCTGCAACAAGTGGCCAGTAGCCAGAGCAGTTCATCAGCCTCATCTCAAGCATCAGTTAATGCTTCCATGGATCCATTCCAGGATGCCCAGGATCCATACGAAGGTTATGACGACCTTGATGATGCTGACCTCTCTACTCCCTAATCCTCACATTTACTTGTGATAGCTTCAATCACTACTTTCTTCATTAAAGAAATAAAAGCTGTCAGTCACATGTAACGATAAGACATCAGATAGTAAGAATCGACTTTTTCCCCTAGTAAAGCAGCCGCCTATCATATCAATCTGTTTTCCTACCAAAAGTAGATTCGTCCATTAGACAGCAAGGGCCCACACCTGCACATAAGTCAAAATTTACTTTGGTTAAAGCAATTACCTTACTTTTCCACCGAAAGCAGAAGTGAAATGTCTTTTACCAGAGTTAAAACAGCCACAGAAGACAAAAGAGTAATCATTCCAACGATTCTCTTGGAAATCCTTACGCCTATATAAGGACTTCAGTCTTCACTAGCAAACCAGAAGTTCTTTTAGAACTACTACTACAAGCCCTGTAAACACTCTCCTACTCTCTCTCATATTTGTATCTCTGCCTTCACAATGATGTAAATGAAGAGTCTTAAGAGTATTTACTCCGCTTATCTCCACTAGACCACTAGTTCTAGTGTTGTAAGTATTTATCTTTCAATATTGTAATTTTTATTTTGTGAATATAATTATCCATCTTTTATATCTACAGCTTGTGATATCTTCATGGCTTCTGCACTTACTTTTCTTTTGGTATCATATATATATATATATATAGATTTTTTATGTATTTAACTTTAAGTTCAGGATCTTCAATTTTGCTGATCAAATCTATTAAGATTTGTTCTTCTTCAGCTTGTTTAGTGATAACTCTAACTTTGTTATACCCTTTTACTACAAATATTGAAGGTTTGTCTACAAAACCTTTAGGACAATCTGTAACATTTAAATTTATTCTTAAACCTGAAGTTAAAGAATTAAAACAACTTAAAAATGATTCTATTTACCTTAGAATAATTAATCAGAAAAAGAATCAAGTGAAATTTCTTCAAGAAGAAATAAATCACAAAAGAATTTCTGATCAAATTGGTCTTGGGTTTGGAGGACCCAAAGTTAATGGTAATTTACGATCTCCCTTCCCCGGGTTTTTAGAGGAAGTGCCAGATTTGTGGGACTTACTGTCCGCCATTAGGTTCCTGCAAAAATTCACGAGTTATATATATATATATATATATACACACACACACACACACATATATATATATAGAGAGAGAGAGAGGGGGAGAAGGAGAGGGAGAGCTACGAGACTATGACAGATTGCCTGACAAGTCATTTGATCGGCGTTGGTTTCGTTGTTAGTGTCGGTTTCAATTCTCAAACGGTAGAGAGATGGAGAGGTAAGGGTTAATTGAAAACTTCACAAAAAAAATGTTTAGTGGGAAAAATTGATGATGTGGCAAGGTCACATCATCCGCCATGCCATTAGCTCAATATTTTATATCAGATAATTAGATTCTAAAAACATTACTCATAAATATATATTTAGCATAGATACACCAAACCCCTTTGAGACACATGAAATTACTCTTTGCAATCCGTGAGGATGACTCCAGAAAAGTTAGAATGGGTTTAATATACCAGGTGATATTGTCATATGACATGTGATGAGTCCGAAATTAACTGGGTCAGGCCCAACGAATCAAGAGAGGCCCACGTCATCGCGGAGTCCAAGTCATCAAGTCAAGGAGGAGTCATCAAGTCAAAGAGGAGTCCAAGGGGACACCCCCAAAGGGGCGCCGCCCAAGGGAGGCCACCCCAAGGGGATCCCTTCTCTCCTTTGTCCTATGCTCCCTCTCCTGCGCAACCTTGTGGAGTCATTCGTCCTCTTGACTCTGTCACTCCAACTCAAGTCCAAGCCTAGGATCCTCATCCGACTGAATAGGAGCACGAGGAGAGAATATCGGGATACGTACGGAGATCTAGTCCTACCATAACTATACTTACCAAAATAGTAGAAACCCTCTCCCTCACGTCACCGCCTCAACTCACCGGCTCACCATACCTATATAATGTAAGCCCTCTCCACATAGAGGGCAGGTCCAATGACCTTGAGACCTCTATAATTTGAAATTTCTACACATACTACACATCCCTACACACATTGCCTTTCTCTCTCTCTCTCTCTCTCCCAAGCTTTGTAATACACCCTGAGTTACTCTCCCGGTTACATTGTTCATCAATAAAGATCTCCGGCCACCGCTTCCGTTTCCGAGAGCGGAGTAGGTCACCGGACCGAACCACTATAAATCTTTGTGTTGACTCTATATTTACTGTTTTGCCATTGATCTGTCATTGATTGCCTATTTATTGCTCATTCATTACACCTGTTCATATACTTGACTGTTGATCTTGCACGAAGACCAATTTGTGCATCATCAACATGTACACTTAATGAGAGACTGCCATAATATTAACTTGTGGGACACAAAAATAGATTTTTTAAAGAAACAAAATTGACAAATAAGTCATAGCTGATAACTATTCATTGAAAATGTTTAATATTTTATTAGTAATGTACATGCACACGAAAATGACAATATCATATGGTATGTTAAATCCACACGAAATTTACTCCCAGGATTCTTATCAATGTGTAGAAAAGACAAGAGGCTAGGTAACATGTTTCCTTGACCAATCATGCATGTGTAGATTGAATTTGTCTAACACTTCCATAATTTAACATAATTATATTTTATCAATGTGAAAGCTGATTTTATTAATGACCTTGTTGATTAATTACAATTTCCATTTTTTAAAGAGTTCATTACACCGTTTGCCCTTTGATATAATCAACTGAATATATTAAGAAAGATGAATTGAATACGTGTCTAGTTGTATTTTGTTTTATCTTAACATAAAATGCTTATCCTCAAAATGAAGCTCAGAACCTCATAGTTGCTAATTGCAATCCGGGGCTGTCTGCGGCAGGGGGTATTATTCGGGACCACCAGGGTCGGGTACTTAGGGTTTTTTGCTCGTTTCTGGGGCATCAGCCTATTCTGTATGCGGAGTTGCAGGCTGTTTGTGCTGGGTTGGAGTTGGCCGCAAATTTGGGAGCTTCAGAGTTGGTAGTGGAGTCAGATTCAACTACAGTGGTTTCTTGGGTTTCTTCTCAGGGTACTGGGTGCTGGGTTTATGCTTACCTGCTTGCTCGGATTCGGGTTCTGTGTGCTTCTCTCTCTGCTCGCGTCTGCCACGTCCTACGGGAGACGAATCAGGCTGCAGACTTCATGGCTAATTGGGCTTGCTCTCAGCAGCTCAATCAGCGATTCCCTGATTCGTCATCCCTTCCTTCTGGGATTGCTGGCATCCTCGTCTTGGACGCTCGACAGACCCCTCACGTTCGTCGTTGAGTTTTATTTTAATTGATGTTTTCTATTATTTTGTTCTGTGGGGATTTCCCACTTTGCTTTTCTATTTATTTATTTTTCATGTTTTTGGTGGTGAGTCACCTCGCTTTTTTCTTCCACTTCTGGAGGTTTGGCTTTATGACCTCCTCCCTTGTACATTTTTCCTTTTAGTTATATATACTGGTAGGGGTCCTGTCAAACCCCCCACCCATCCTGGGTGGCTTTGAGAAAAAAAAAAAACCTCATAGTTGCTAATTCGATAGCATTACACCATGTCAAACTATATATCAAACTAGGAAAGGAAGTATGATGTGATCCTTTTGAGAAGTAATAAAGGGTTGCTCTAGTGAAAGAAATGGATATCATCTATTGGTAGAGAAAATATTTAATACAAGGATACATACCACATATTCAAAGTCTGTATGAAGTATGAACTCCATTCTCCAAGACTCCAAGTCATAGTGAGTGACATATGAAATGAAGTCATGATCTCATGAAAGCGGCACTACGTCAGGGGAGACTTTTCATCAAGTCCCGGAACTACAATATTCAAAGTCTGTATGAAGTATGAACTCCAAGCTACTTGGTCATTATTTAATGAATGATCACTTTTGAGTCATTGCCTCCCCGAATTATGGTTGGTACAACTTTCAAGGAGTTGACCCTGATACGATTGTTCAACAATATTAATTGTATTTAATTTATTGACCCAAAAGAATTAGCTTAAGTCACGGTAGTAACCATAGAGTTCGAAGGAATAGTCCGCGCAAACTTAGAAACTTTGTAGCAAAAAAAAAAAAGAGTCTAGAACCAACTACAAATTCAATAATTATGATATATTAGGTAATCAAATTATGTGAGCATTAACCTTCCATTGTTTGGTGCTTGATCAATCTATCATCTTCAATTTTAAATGTTTAATGAATCCTAGCCACACATGCATGCTAGGAACTAGGAAGACTTTGGCTTCCACAAAATAAATATATATTTTGTTAGGAGAAATATTATTTAGACTTAAAATGTGAACTTAAAATATAAATTTGATCAATCATAATTATTGAATAGGTAATGAGTTCTAATAAATAATGGAGCCCACAATAAAATCAATAATAATAATTAATTAAATCTATATTTTAAGTTTATGTAGCATTGATTGGTTGTTAGATACACCCAACCTTTGAGACAGTTGAAAGTCTTTACAAGTCGTGTTTATGATTCCATCAATGTGTGAAAATGACAGGAGGTAACATTTTCCTGTGTCAGTTGGATCGTCAACACTTCCACATTGTAGCCTAAATTTTACAGTGTGAAAGCTCTAAACTCAAGAAGGTTGTTACGCAATTTGTAATCAACCGGGGATGTAGTTATACAACTAGCAAGAAGTGCGGATGTGGTTGTTGCTAAAACAATGGGATACTTCTAGTGGAATCAATGAATCCAATTTACATATTGGAGGAGAAAATATTCTATATAATGGTGATAACAAGTCGTCATTTACACTTAATATCACTAAACATTTATAAAATAAACATATTAGATTAATGAATCCCATTTAATACATAATCAGTGGGTGAGAGGTGATTATTAGTGTTCATTAGAATAGTAGATTCACTAATCTTGATTGATATTTTATAATTAATTGATTATGTCACCTTTGCATTAGGATCTATACGGTGATGCTGTTTACTAATATAGTAATTTATCTGAACTTGTGGAATCTACTTGAGATTTTATAGTGGAAAATGGCAAGCCACCAACTTTGACCCATCAAACAAGCTAACCTGGTACTGATAGCAGTATAAGTAATTACGTACGTAGTTAACTCAGTTCTAAAAAAAAAGTATACATAGTTCAAAGAGCCAGGAGAAAAGAAAAAAGAAGTAAAGCCGAAGATCCTTGAAAAATGTCGTTTGCGAATTCTCCTAATTCAAAGGACTTCGAACGTCATAGTGGCAGCGGTAAGATTTCAAGTTCTTTTTCATTTCCTAATTACGATCTCTTAGAAATCAAATCTAGCAGGGCCATTTAATTTCCTTCATTTATTTCTTCTTTCCCACTTGGTAAATTGACGGACAATCCAAGCAGCAACTTAAGTATTTATAAGGTTCCAAGCAAGCTTAGAAAACTCAAGGAAAATGCATATAGCCCGTGTATTGTCTCAATCGGACCTTTTCACCATGGCGAGAGTGACCTGCTAGCTATGGAAGAGCGCAAATGGCGGTACATGTTAAGCCTACTTTGTCGTACATCCAAGCCAACAGAGAACTTGGGTGAGTGTGTCAGAGCTATCTCAAAATTAGAAAAAAATGCTCGTCGATACTATGCTGAACATACGATCAACTGCTACAAATAGGCTGAGGCTGAGGCATCATTGGTGGAAATACTGCTAGTTGATGGTTGCTTCATTCTTGAACTTCTTCTGAGGTGCTCAGATAAGAAATTCAAGGACAAAGACGATCCCATTACAAACAATGTTTGGATGGTCCCTGCCATTCAACGTGATTTGGCCCTGCTCGAGAACCAAATTCCATTTATTGTTCTTGACAAGTTGTTTGCTACTTTAAAGTCGATGAGTATACCTAATAATCCACTAGCATCAACATGTTCTTGTTCACTACCAGAGATTGCTATGCTCTTCTTTCAGCCGGTACACAATTCACAGAAGCCATCGATATCCAAGGAACTCTATGAAGACGGCAAGCATTTACTTGACATGTTGCATAAATTTTACCTACCTAATAATCCTGTCATTCCTGTGTCTTCCACAAAATACCCTGAAGGCAATGACGCATGGGGATTTAGACATTATGCGACAAAACTTTCAGAAGCTGGAATTGTGTTTGAAAAGGGTACACAAGGTGGTTTGCTGGATATATCATTCCATGAAGGCGTAGTGGTGATCCCGCCTTTTAGCATTGATGAAACACTTGATTTACGCTTGAGGAACCTAATTGCTTTTGAGCAGTGCAGCTTTCGTACCAGACACCACATTTCCTCATATGTCTTGCTCATGAGTAGACTCATCCAGTCGTCCAATGACATCAGATTTCTTCAAAGCAAAGGGATCATAACAAACATTCCGGCGAATGCTGAAGACGCTTCAACTTTTTTCAGCAGTATGTGCAATGGAGTTGTTTTTAGAGACTTCTATTTCACAGAGTTGTCCGAGAAGGTGAATGCATATGCCAACTCCTGGTGGCATTGTCACAGAATTAAAGCTCTGCTGCTGGTTAAGTGCCGCCGTTACCTGGTCGAACTATTCCGTGATTATTTCTCGAATCCGTGGAGAGCTGCCTCAGTGTTTGCTGCCGTTGTGCTTCTGGTCCTCACTTTCTTACAGACTATATACACAATGCGTTCTTAGTCTTGTCGTTCATTATTTTCAAACTGTGTTAAAGATAATTGCAAGTCTCCGAGTCTTAGTGTCAGAAGTTTAAGCAGTACATGGAGGAAGGGATTGTTGAAAAATAAAGTTGTTTTTAGAGTATTATTGTATTACTAAGGTGTTTTAATAAGCCTTTGAAGCTGGTTATTGTAGTTCTTCATGCTTCGTATTAAGAACCTCATTTACGTGTTTGTTATGAAGATCATTCATTTATCTTTCTCAGAAGGTATTGGGAAAGCTAGATTTTTTCTGTAGTGGAGATAATTTAAAACTTATTAACAACTTAATGGTAATAATTTTAGCATTACTTTTTCCATAAACAATGGTTTATAATACTTTTTCTAAAAATTTATAAGAATAATTTTATTAAAGTAATTCTAATTAGAAGTGTAACCAGTATAGACAAGCGATGTGCAAAAAGGATCAATTAAAAAAAACTTAAAAATTTTGGTTGAAACATTTGATAACATACATAAAATAAATCTAATTATGTACCTGCATTAGATATTATCTCATATTTATCATAGTTAAATTGTTTGTATTTTCTTCATAACTATTAACATCTAATGGACTCATTTTATGTTATTCTTTCATTCGACCTACCAAGTAGTAAGGTTTATAGATTTTTATTTTCTCAATTTATTTTCTTTTTGTCTTTCTTGTTTTTACTTTGCGCATCAGTAATTTTTTATCAAATTATTTTAATTATGAATGAAGAGATAAGATAAATATATCTACTTTTAGGCATTGGAGATTATATTGTATCAATAGAGTTGTCAACGTGTATTAATATTGGGAAGATAGAATAATGTTGTTTTATATATCATGTTAAGTATAACATTACCATTTAAAACTTTTAAAAAGATAGAGAGATTTGTATGATATTTTAGAGATTAGTTTATTTTATATATATATAATAGTTCGGTACGCGTTCTAACCTTTTGCGACATAAAGAAAGTCTCTGCCACTTCATTTTCCTGGCTCATATTTATTGTATTTTTAAAAAAGAAAAAGACAAGGTAACATATTTATTTTACCATGCATGCCTGTGTCGATTGAATTTGTCAACACTTCCACAATACATTATTTGACCAATGTGAAAAGCTAACTTAATGAATGATTTTGGCAACACTTCTTTTTTTTTTATTTTTTTTTATTCAATGGTCAGGGGTGTCTGGGTTAATTTACACATATTTCGACTAATCTCCTCCCCAATCCAGTAAAAGTCATGTCATCCATGCCGATATTAGAGTATTCATGAGCGATAAATCTATCATAGTCTGGCCCCAAGGAATTGCCAAAATTTGAACTCAAGACGTTTAGTGTTATCATACTCAAGTTGGTAACATTTCTACAATTTAACATAATTTTACCAGTGTGAAAGCTGACTTAATTAATGACCTTGTTGATTAACTACAATTTCCATTCTCTAACTCTAAAGGGTTGTTACACAGTTTAGGGTTCCAAATAGTGAAATATATATATATATATATAGCGGGGCTCGTGTGAGACACGAAATTTATAACTCGTCTTGCTTGGCTTGTCCCTTCTCACCTTTCCAATCAATCTCTTTTTCGCCAGTGTTTAAAACCCAGTCCGGCTCGGCCCGATAGGTTAACTTGATGAACCAGAGCGATTTAGCTATTGGATCGTTTGAGCAAAGGAACCGAACAAAACCCGCTGATCTGACCGATTTTGTGACAAAATGACTAAAGAGAAAATGAGATAAGTGAGATTGTGTGATAGAAAAACATTCAATTAGTTTGGTGTCCTCAATGATATAGAGGTCATTAAAAAAATATTTAATTAGAATAGACTAGAGAACAAAAAAAAATTGACATGTCTTTATTACCTTAAAAGTATATTGCTTGAATTTAATGACTTAAAAGAGCATGTGGATGAACTTTTGACTAATTTTCACTATATATATAGCAATGCTACATGAACCTAATTTGGAGACTTAAGAGCATCTCCAACCATGACTCAAATTTAGACTCAAATTTGAGTCTAAATTTGAGTAAAAAAACTTAATTTGATATAGAGTACTCCAATGAGCAAACTCAAATATCTACTCAAATCTTTTAAAAAATTATCTAATTGTCTCAAAACTCTTTTTTTTTTTTTTTTGTTGTTCAAATCATGATATTTGATAAAATAAATGAAACTTGCATATCTCTCCACAAATGGGTAATTCAAAAAAAAAAATATATATATATATATACAATACTACATGGGAGTAAAGAAACCACCTCCAAATTCTAAGATTGTTCTAATCTTTTATCATTTTTTATAAATCCAGATAAAGGAAAAAAAAGAAAAAAATATAACTATTTTGACATAGCCTGGTTTGAAGAACACAAATTTTCTAAATTTGTGGGTAGTGAATGCTTAAAATTTCAGGAAGAATCGGTGGCCTAAAATTGTACTACCGATAGTGTTTAACTTGAAAAAATCAAAGAAAAATCTAATGGGTAGGCTTAGGGTTTATATAGTATGAAAGATGCGTGAATTAGGGTTTTAAAAAATATCAGAAATCAAGAAGATAGAAGATGAAAAGGAAAAAAAAAAAAAAAAACTTACCTATAGGCCTTCAAATGATTTGTGAAAGTTTCGATGGTGGTCAATGATAGAAACAACGTGGTAGGGAGAGACAAGAAAAGGTAAAGAATAAGTCGTCGAATATGTCTTTTAGTTTTTGATAAGTTAAAAAGTTATCGTTAGAAATTTGGTATAGAATTTGAGTCTGTTTTAATTTATGTCCAAAATAAGTTTTGTCTTGATTTGATATAGATATGAGTTTAAGGTTAGAGAAGCTTTTTGAGTCATTTTGACTCAAATTTAAATTTGAGTCTATATTTGAATCAAGGTTGGAAATGATCTAATAATGTGGCTTTAATACAACCAGTGAATTAGTTGTGAGTTTTAATATTAGATGGAATCCATTATCAATCTAATAGTTGTATTAAATTAGGTCCCTAGATTAGGTCCAATTATCATTTTTCATATATATATTTTGCGTTGATGTCATGCGCTACCCAATAAATAAAATGTAAATTACATATACACTTCATGAGATTTGTCAATTAATTACATAGATTTTCTCACGATTGAAATATTACACTCAAACTACCTGTAAGTAACGTTATATATATATATATATGATGTCTCATGCCACCAACCTTGCTTCCACGTCATCTGACCAAAAAGAATAAAGTCTTTTATTATGATGATTGATCAAATCCTGAATTTTCTCCCAAAAAAAGAGAGAATCGATCAAGATATTTTGTTAGATATTATGTATTGTTTGTTGTTGGGATGTAGGAAAAAAAGATCTTTTTTTTAATGGGTGTAACTGTTTTTTAATTGGTGTAACTTTTTTTTTAATGGGTGTAACTGTTTTTTTAATGGTTGTAACTATTTTTTTAATGGGTGTAACTGTTTTTTAATGTGTATAACTATTTTTGTAATGAGTGTAACAATCACAGTCTCATGCAATTGTTAAGGCATGATGGTGTAACGATACCGCAATACAAAATGGTGAAACTATTTAGTTTATGTAAACAACTGAATAACAAATTGAGTTGATGTCATAATTTTGTGTAATTGTTTTGTGTAACTGTTTAGTTTATTAGAATTCATGAATAACTGTTTGGTGTATTATATGACAATTGTAACTGATTGATGTAACTGATTAGTGTAATTGTGTTGTTGTAATATTTATATAAATAAAGTAAGAGAAAATAGGAAGAGAGAGAGAGAGAGAGAAATTGTTAGAAAAAATATGTTCCTATTTTACTTCTCATTACTTGATTGTAGCCAAAAAAAGGGGAAAATAATACAAAAGGATTTCTATCCATATACTCTTTACTGATGGCAATAGTGGCATTTTTAAAAAATATGCACTTTATCCCAAATAAGTTTTTGACTTATACTTTTGCCTAAATAAGTTTAAAAAATTGTACTGACTTCTAAATTCCCTATAAAAATTCAACACAAGCAGACCAGCCAAACCCAAAACAAACTCAAATCTAAGCCCAAATTTAAACCCTCTCTCTCTGGTTCAACTACCATTGTCATCGCCCTCTACACCCCATCTCTCTTTCCCCCGAATCCACGGTTCTACTCGTCTCATTGCCTCGCTCTTCATCCACATCTCCTCCCTCAATCAATCTCCATTTTCTCTTTCTTCCTCCATGGGTCCACCAATACCAATGCCTCCACAGTCACATTCCAAACCAATTTCTCGAAATTAGAGATGGTATTAAAGGGTCTTGGTTTAAGCATTAGGTTGTCAACCTAGGATTCAGAGTTGTGCTTCTTGGCAATGGTGTCTAGGGTCTAGGTATTCTCTCCAGAGCATCCGCAAGAGTTTGTCACTTAATCTGAATAGACCTCACTTAATTCGAATTGTTGGCCTAGGATTAAGTGTCTTTATTTTTCATAAATTCAACTTCCTTGATACCCATTTGTCCACTCACTATCTTATTCCTCTCAAGTGAGGTCGAATCTTTGGTCCTTGCTTTTGAGTTGTCATTTGTTGTTTTACCCGAAATTCAATTTTTTTTTATTGTAGTTGATTTGTCCACTCTAACCTGTTTTTCTCAAATTCTTTCAATAATCGTTAGCTATCATTCGAGATAATAGGTGTAAAGTGTAGTTGATTTGTTCACCATGACCTTGTTTCTCTTGAATTCTTCTTTTAATAATCACTCAACAACCATTCAAAATTGGTTTTTTTTTTCTAATGGAATTGATTTGTCCCAGTGTTTCTCTCGAATTCCTCTTTTTATTATAATCACTCAACAACCATCTAAAATTATTTTTTTAAAAATGTAATTGATTTGTCAATTCGGACCCCCTTTTTCTTGAATTAATCTCATAATTATTAATCAGCTATTTGAGATGATAGTTGTTAAATGCAGTTGATTTGTCCACAATGACCTTGTTAATTTCTCTCGAGTTCTTCTTTTTATAAATCACTCAACAACCATTTAAAATTATTTTTTCTTAAATATATTTGATTTGTCTACTCTGACCCCATTTTCTCGAATTCTTTTCATAATCATTCAACAGTCATTTGAGATTTTTTTTTTAACACACATGAAGAAATATAAGCAAATTTTGGAACATATATTTTACATAACCTCATATTGCAGTTATAAGAGCCCAAATGGCCAATAGTTGATTTGTCCACCATGACCTTGTTTCTCGAGGTTTTTTTATTATTATTTATAACCATGCAATAACCATTTGAATTTTTTTTTAAATGTGGTTGATTTCTTGAATTTTTTTTATAATCATTCACCAAATGCCATATGAGATGATAGCTGTTAAATGCAGTTGATTTGCCAACAATTACCCTATTCTCTTTCGAGTTCTTTTTATAATCATTCACTAACCATTTAAAATTTGTTTTTTTCTTAAATGTAGTTTCTTTGTTCACTCTAACCCGATTTCTCTGGAGTTCTTTTCATAATCAATAAATATTCAAGATGGTAGATGTCAACCATGACAAAATTTTGCTATTGTAAAGGTGCAATTCAACATGTTACGGGTAAATCTGTAATATTATGTAGATATGTGAATGATATATAAGGAATATGCAAAAGATATATTAAATAAACTGATAGCAATCTCTGTTTTCACTACAAGAAAAGTTATTTTTAGGGCTAATCACAACTTGCATCCCAAAAGATCATTCTAATATCAATTTATACCTTCAGAATTTAAAAATATCAATTTACACATTTAAAGACATAAATTCGTATCAATGTGCACCTGGGGCTAACTAACTTTAGACATAAAATAGCAATTTAACGAGTATAATAGACAAAAAAGAGTTTTACACCGAGAAAATATAATTTCATTTGGCAAATACTTGCAAACATTACTCCCCAAAATTCAAAAAATATTTTTCCAAGAAATTCAGTTTTGCTTGCAAAAAAATTCGTAGTTGGTTTAAAAAAAAATTATTTTATATTTTTTAATATTTATGAATTTGGACGACAATCTAATTTCAGTCAGTAAAATAAAAAAAAAAAATACTCAAGATTCATCGATGAAATTATTTCCTAAGAGAAAAGTCGAGGAAATATTTAAAGTGAAAATTGGTGAAAGGTTGATGATAAGGACAAGTCTATGCATACTTTTTGTCCGCTAGCCCCTTCTAAATAAATATTTTTTTAGATGACTAGCGCACCTTTAATCTCAATGAGGATGAGACTGAACTGTACAAGACTGCACTCTTTCTCTCTCACCCTGTTGCTCAACCATCAACGGCGTCCCAATCGAGCTGGTCCAGCCGGAGATCCTCCGTTACATGGCCATAGAGTTGATATGCGCATCATTTGATTTTCATTGAAAATAAATAACAGAGAAGGATCGGCTTTGAAAAAAAAAAAACAAAGAAAATTGGCTTTCCCACCACTTCTATTTCTTGTTCTTTGGTGCAATGGCTTTCTTTAATGCCCACAGCACATCAGAAGCACGTAGCACTCCTTGTTCAACCAGTGATTGTAGTTGTTCTTGTTGTTGTGGCTTTGGTCTTGAATTGGAGGTATTGATTAATGGTTTTGGTCTTTAATTCTGCTGTTTGACATATTCAAGCTTATATAGATCTGTGTCAATTTTCCTAAGCAACAAATTAGTGCAAATCGATGAAGATGAACTCCTCCACCAATGGATTAGGAGGAATAAAAGAAAATTAAATTTATGTCTTGATTGTGTTTCTATGTTTGAACGAACAATCTCTATGCATTCTCTCTCTCTCTCTACGATGAAGTGGTGGTGGATGGTGGCTACAAGTGGTGGGTGGTGGGACGTGGAGAATGGTGATGGAGGCGGTGACTGTGATGCATTCGATTAATAAATAAAACGTATAAAATAGACAACCATACATCTCTTGGGTTGGCTTTCGTATGAATCTTCTCGCCACACTAGGGCGACTACAATAAATATATATTTTGGTTAGGTACACCTTTGAGACACACGAAATTACACTTTGCAATCCGTGATCATGACTAGAGCAAAGTTGCAGGGGGTGACTCTACGGTGTACACTTAATAAGAGACTGTCACAAAATTAACTTGTGGATTACAAAAGTTATTTTTTAAAAAATAAATTAACAAATAAGTAATAGTAGCCAACTATTCTTTTAAATTATACAATATTTTATTAATGACATACACCACATTTTGTTAATGGCGTACCACATAGCAATGCCATATAGCATTTCATGTGTTGTGTTATGCATAACAATTACTCTCACTACAAATGTTAAAAAGCTGACTTTACTACAAATGTTGATTAATTATAATTTTCATAAAGGGTTGTTACACCGTTTACACTTGGATATAATTATGAATATCATCTGTTGAAAGAGAAAATATTTAATACAACATTATATATCACGTCATCTTTTATATGTAGTATCACCATAGGTAATGACATAAGCTGTGAAGGCAGGATCTGATGTCATGGTTACAATACGCCATCATCACCATGTGCTGTAACCATCTAATGAAAAAAAATATTAAAGGGACAAAATGTAACTCACTCTATACATGTGATAGTTATTGCATGACATAGATGAGTAGTTATTTAATTATATGAGATCTATTTATCTCTATGTCTTATTATACTTTCTTTTCTTTTCTTTTTAATATATTGTCTTATTATACGATCTTCAATTATAGATGGTTAATGAATCCTAGCCACACATGCATGCTTGGAGCTAGAAAGACTTTGGCTTCCCCAAAATAAATATATATTTTGGTTTGTTACACCAAACACCTTTGAGACACAACCGATAAGTCGTTGTCTAAGAGAATATTATTTGAACTTAATTTGTTAATCTTATGTATCATGACTACTAAAGTGATAAATGTTCCACAACTTAATTTACGTGTTTGCGTAACTGTCAAATTTTAATTGATTGTCTGTAAACAAATTATTTACGGGCTGCCTATAAAGAATTCATTATCTTTGGAGATAAGAGAGTACAAATCTTCCAGCTGTGAACCATATGTGAAATATGTTACTTATTATGCATGAAGAAAAATATAGACCTCTTTTGTGGACTTTTCTGTACCTTCAGCTAGTAATATTGATTGATATCCCTTTTCACACATTTCCTTCTGCATGCATCTGGATATCCTACTCACTAGCTAAGGCTTAACTACTATATATACCCCCTAGTCCCTCAGGTTTCCTCATCGATCATCAGTCAAAGTTTGTTGGGTTTTATTTCGATTAAGGTGATGTAGTTTTATGTTATTATCTTTTGTTGATGTTAGTTTTAATCTCTTGTGTTGAGTGACTCTGGGTTGAAGTTTTGTCATGTTGATTATTTGATGCAAGATCATAGCATGGGGTTTTTGGAGATCAGTACTAACGAGTGTGTTTTCATTCGTTCATTTGATTGAAAAGGAACGTTGGCAATGATTACATCACTTTTAAATTAATTTTACAGGTGAGAAAAGAAAATGTCTATCCCGTGGAACTCATCATGGAGAGGATGTGCAGCAAACTTCCCACAACCTGTCAGTGAAGAAAGTGAGCTTGGAGCTCAATTTTTGGTAGAAACTGTTTACTACTTTAATTGTCGTATTGCAGACCCCCCTTTGCCTGACATAGTGTACAGAAGTAGCGATAGAGAAGTAGACATCCTCCGCCATGTCTTTCGCTGGGATCTTACCCCCTATCAGGAGGTTTTTCAGAATGGTTTCCAAGCAAGGCGTCAAGAAGGCACTTCAGATGAAATCTACTTCAATTTAGATCACTATGTCCATCATGGCGGTAGGCCTCTTGATTCCAGCCGGCCCTCCACCCACGCCTTCGTTAGCACCACTCTTAACAGTGGCTGGCATCCTAGCCTTGACCCTGAGACTACGATGGAAGTATATCGATACGAGATATATGCTCCCGGTGGCATTTGGGTTGCTGAGACTCTTGGTGATCGTTACCAGTACCGTTCCCAAGATGAGGTTTGCTTTGTTGCTGGCATTGCCCCTCAATACATTCGGTCTGCCCAACGCTTCAGGCTTATTCGTGGTAGCACAAGGTTACCCGTTACCATACACATCAGTACTTCAATATTTCTTCTTATCCATTTTCATTAACTACAACTTGTTTTGTTTAGATAAGTTTAATATATTAGTGAGATAACAAATTTATATATTGCAAAGTGAAAATTAAGGGCTTACGTGACAACAGTTGTGCAATTCATGCAGGTTTACAAGACGGGAGAGAGTAGATCATGTAATAAGAGTAAATGGGTACTATGATCCACAATCGCATCCATCAAGACGGCTCAACATTCGAAGGCCAATATTCGATTACGTGGATAATGGTAGGAGACCGCCTCTAACCATTAGCATTTACCGACGTCAGGCCCTCTCCGATCGAGAGAAACGAGAAGTGTCCACTAACTCTGACGACCCCATGGATTGGTATGCTCGGGATGTGGCTAACTATGAAAGCTACATAGACGCTGCATTTCGTTCGTCTAAAACAAATGAAGCCTACCTATTCATGAAGAACGAGTATGTGCTAGTGAACTATGCTCCCCACACGACAGACGACAAGGTGTTGAATGGACCGCTTCTTATCTGCGATGGGTATCCATCCCTCACGGGCACAGCCTTTGCAGAACATGGAATAGACTGTGCTTTTGGGTCTCATCGTGAGGATGAAGCGTTCATCTTCTCTGGGAATCTCTGTGCACAGATTAACTACGCACCACACACCACAAATGACAAGATAATCAAAGGCCCGATGACCATCACTGCAATGTTCCCCTTCTTCAAAGGGACGGTGTTTGAAAGCGGCCTAGACGCTGCGTTTGAGTCAACAAAAAAATATGAAGCTTACCTTTTCAAAGACAACCAGTATGCTCTTATAAACTACGATTCTAATTCCCACCTCATCGCCATCCGTCTCATCAATCAAGGCTTTGCTAGTTTGAAAAACACCATCTTTGAAAGTGGAATTGATGCAGTGTTTGCTTCGCACAAGACTGATGAGGCATACCTATTCAAAGGAGATTCCTACGCACTTATCAACTTTGCTCCCGGCACCACAGATGATTACATCATTGATGGCGTGAAGAACATCCTTCCCAACTGGCCTTCTTTAAGTAGCATATTGCCTTGCAAAAATCGTGGTCTTGACGTTCATGATCATACTCAACCTGATGCTGACCGTGACCACGATGAACTTTAAAAAGTCAATCTTATGTGCCAAAGTGTGAATGACATGCTTTGAATAAGAGTTTGGCTCGGTTTGGCAGTTTCTAGTTTCTCTTTACTTGGAATAATTCAGGATGTAGTGGAGATTGGGGTTATCTTATCTCCTTCTCCTTGAACCACCTTATCCTCTAGCTTAGGCTAGAGGTTCTTTGGATTACTTTACCTTTAAATGAAGTCAACAATTTGAAACCGGGCATCAATAAGTTTTTATTCTTGGAAAATTATTCAATGAATGTTATGTTCATTATTGCCAGAACATTTTCATTTCCTGCCTTATATTTTAAGTGTTTTCATCTCAGGGAAGCACAAGAACTACTAGGCTTGTGACATTAGTTTCTCTACAAGTACAATCTTGCCAAAGAAGTTAAAAGAGGAAGTTTCTCTCAAATGAAAAACTGCTAAACATGTGTTGTCATGGCACGGATTGGTACACTAGTTATAGTACTGTGTAGCAATCTGAGAATTTCGAGCTAATTATGTTATGAGTTGTATTTAGAGTATGAGAATGCTTGACTATGTACGCTATGATGATATATGTATGCTACGCAAGCATCTTCATCAAACAATCAAAGAAAAGTCGTTTATTAGAATAGTTGATTCACCAATTTTCGATATGATCTATAGTCAATCTAATAATTACAATGAATTAAGTCAATAAATTAAAACTTAGTGGCCGGATAAGTCACTACAAGAAAAATCATTTTTGCGACTTTTTTTTTTTTTTTTGCGACGAATTAAAAAACATCACAAAAAGTATACTATCTGCAACGACATTATAATTTTGTCGCAATTTTCTATTTTGGTAATTTTATTGCAACATTTTTTCCAAGTGCGTCACGAAATAGTGTTCCCTCCCAATTTTTTTTGGCACAAGAAATGGCGGGAAATGACAATTTTTTACGACAAACATTTTTTGTCGTAAATAGTATTAAATCGTCGCAAAAATAAATAATCAAAAATAAAGTCAAAATATTATTTCGTGAAAAGAATTCAAGAAATTGATCACCGATGCTATGCTAAACGTATCGACTATAGTAAAACTGACTCAATGAAAATACTGTTAGTTGATGGCTGCTTCATTATTGAACTTTTCCTGCAGTGCAAGGATAAGAATAGATCCAAGGAAAACAACCATTTTTTGTGCACCATGACCTTGTTTCTCACGAATTCTTCTTTTTATAATCACTCAACAACCATCCAAAATTGGTTTTGTTTTTTCTAATGGAATTTGATTTGTCCGAGTGTTTCTCTCGAATTCTTCTTTTTATTATAATCACTTAACAACCATCTAAAAATGTTTTATTTAATGTAATTGATTTGTCAACTCTGATCCCCTTTTTCTTGAATTAATTTCATAATCATTCAACAACTATTTAAGAAGATGGTCATTAAATGTAGTTGATTTGTTCACCATGACCTTGTTTCTCTTTGATTTCTTCTTTTTATAATCACTCAACAACCATTTAAAATTGTTTTTTTTTTACATGTAGTTGATTTGTCAGCTTTGACCCCATTTTTTTGAATTCTTTTCATAATCATTCAGCATAGGTTTCTTTTTTTTTTTTTTTTTTGACCACGCATGAGGGAATATATGTAAATTTTGAACATATTTTGTCTAAAATTATATTGCAGTTATAAAAGCACGAAAGACCAATAGTTAATTTGTCCACCATAACCTTGTTTCTCTTGAGTTTTTTTTTATTATTTATAATCATGCAATACCCATTTGAAATTGTTTTTTTTAAATATAGTTGATTTCTAGAATTCTTTTTATAATCATTCAGCAGAAGTCATTCAAGATGATAGTTGTTAAAGGCAATTGATTTGTCAACCATGACCCTATTTCTCTCGAGTTCTTTTTATAATCATTCAATAACAATTTAGAAATTATTTTTTCTTAAATGTAGTTTCTTTGTCCACTCTAACCCGGTTTCTCTGGAGTTCTTTTTGTTTATATCTAATCACATATAACACATAACGAGTTCTCGTTATATCTATTGAGAATCCAAAAATTAATCGGATCGTTACTTGTTGTTACGAGCCCAACAATGTCAAACCCTAACTTTCCTAAGCTTCCTTACACACCCAAATCTCGTACTAGTTTGAAGAAGTGATTACTAGAGTCTCCTCTTGAATTCGCACACTCACAAATCCAAGAGTGTATAGTGTTAACCCAAAGAGAATGTAAAGAGAGATAGAGAGCATGTAAACACAGTGAGAGTATTTGTTTTAGAAAACTTGTATTCCTTAGAAAAATTGTGAGTGGAGATTGTTGGACCAAAACAGATTTTTGGTCGACTTTGAGCCTAAATTAAAGTGGGACCCGATTATTATTTTGAATAATATTTCGTGGGTTCATATTCTACTCCATGAGGAGAATAATGTAGTATATTCATATGCTCAAATCGAGAAAGAAATGAATGAGAAAATAGGCTCCAAAGTGACCATCTTGAAGAGTGAAAAATAAAGCAAAGTGCAATGTGGGATTTGACACCAATCCCACATTGGTTGATGAAGAGATCCAACATGGGCATATATAGGCTAAGTTTGCTCCAAGGGTTGGGCCCCAAGGGGTACCACAATTTTATGAGCGGAGCGAGCACCTACATGCCTTCGGTTCGACCACACGCGCGCCGCCCGCCACGACCCGGCCGGGCCGGGCTCGGGTACGCATACGCGTGTGGTTTAGACCAAGCCTAATTTTTTGGACAAAATTCGTTTAATTAAATGGGTTTAACCCGAAATTGATTTCGGTATCCATGGATCACACTGATTGTATCTGTTCAAGGTGAACAGTTATTCTCTTGGTGTCTACTGGCTGTTGATTTATTCCTAGGTTGCGTCTGTTAGAGTGGTGACTGTCCGGAAAGTCACTAAAGGGCCAATAACTACCCAGGATCATTACCATTCAAAAACACTTAATTCATTCGGTCATTAGTTAGAGAATTTTAGGCAGACAGTACATTGCATTAAGACAGTCTGCATTTTGGCATTAAGACAGTGCATTTGGAGAGTACACAACACAAGTTTGGTTCGCTGGACAGATAGATTGGAGTGCTACTTCTATCTTTGTTAAAGATCATTGTATCCTGGGAGGCAGGCGCTCAAAATTCCATAAGCACCGTGTGTGGGGGCGAAATCTGTCTTAAGGACATAGTGTCAAACACTAGCCTTGATCTACCTAAAGTTCAATATCAGTTCCTGTTCTGCAATCGGGTAAGTAATTATATTGGATTATACGAATTGTTACGTGTAACTGTATACTGTAACTGTTTCGTTCAAACTATATTCTGTACAAATTTGAAGGATTTGATTGCTACTGTTTTTTCCTTTTACATTACATGTATTATATCAGAAGTTTCAATAAGTGATTTCACTATATTTGATATCTGGAATACCACACGAACAACAGAGATAACCACCACGGTAACCTTCTTGTAACCATCCAATCATGGGGTACCATGATCACATCCACTTCGGAGGGTGGTTTATACTTGTAACTTTCACCAAACACTTAGGTTGGGATCCATTTGTCCATATGGGTCGATCTTGATCCGGGTCCAATATGTTGGGTTTTAACAAACCCTAATAAAATCAAATCTAATAATCATTATAATTAAATAAAGTAATCAAAAAACCTATAAATCGTGATTGACGATAGCGACCCTTTATTTTTCTGAAGAAAAGAATGTAGTGCTTTACCTCGGTTTCTGATGCACACTAATGATGGAAAACTTATACGTTAAAGTGCATTAAGAGGGGAACGGTCACCATATAGATATAGGATTTTATCCCCTAGTCATCTATCCATCAAAGAATTCCTAGTAGAGTGGTAGACTTCCACTATTTATCTTTAGGAAAATCACACCCCAGTATAACTAATATAGTTACACAATCCTAGTTGAGTTAAGCAACCATTAACCCATGATTAAAATACCACATGTGTAGGACCAATATGAATGTTTTAATTAAATAATAAAAAACGTTTCAACAATCTCCCACTTGCTCCACATATGTAAAATTATAATTTTGAAAACGACACACATGAGTTAATAACATTTAAAATCGAGTGGCCACTCTTTAGTTTTGAAAATCAATTGCCTAAACAACTTGGCTACTGCCTTAACTTTCTCCCAATACTAAAAGCAACGCTAACCATGGATCATGAATGTTTTGGAGTTCTATTTATTGACTCCAAGACAGTTCCATAGTCTCAAAACTATTGGCATTACTAGAATTGAAAGTTTAACTTTACGTGGTTTTAATAAAAAAAGTGGATAGTGAAAAAATATGCACACCTCATGCAATCAAAAGTATACATTTGATTATAAAAAGTATGCAATCAAAATTATTGCCCGAACTTGTTGACTTGTGCCAATGAAGCTTAGAGGTTCCCTCTAATAACCAAACTTATTTTCATTTCCTGCCTTATATTTTAAGTGTTTTCATCTCAGGGAAGCACAATAACTATTAGGCTTCTAACAATTAGTTTCTCTACAAGTACAATCTACCCAATCGGAGAAGTTAAAAGAGGAAGTTTCTCTCCAATGAAAAACTGCTAAACATGTGTTGTCATGGCAGGGATTGGTACACTAGTTATAGCACTGTGTAGCTTGGTATAATCTGAGCATTTCGAGCTAATGATGTGATGAGTTGTATTTAGAGTTTGAGAATGCTTGACTATGTACGCTGTGATGATATATGTATGCTACGCAAGCATCATCATCAAACAATCAAGGGAAAGTCATTTATTAGAATAGTTGATTCACCAATGTTTGATATGATTTATAGTCAATCTAATAACTAAAATGAATTAAGTCAATAAATTAAGAACAATGCTATTGGGATCTAATTTACTAACATAATTTGCTGACCGAATTCACTGTAACTTTTGGATTTATTGTAGACTCCATCAAATATTGGAATTTAGTGTTGATCAAATGATTCCTGATTGGCCAAGTCCAAGGGCCTAACTCATGTTATAAGCCCAATCCGAATTAAGAGCCCAACTCCAAGAGATCTAGCAAGTCCAGCCCAAGGAAGTTCACGCCCGGTCAAGCTCATCAGGGTTCAAAGAGCTACATCAGCAAGAGAGCATGTAGGGTCACCCAAGAGCCTCATCCACCATACTTTGATCACCTGTTTCTCCTACTACAGTACACCATATCCTTCAATTTTAACATCCACATATTCCTTGGATAACCTAGTATCAATCCCTTTAAGACCTAACCTTTGAATTGAATTCTAACATCATCAAATTATTAGTCAAAGTTAGCCAAAAACCATTTTTTTAAACACAAGGGCATACCTGCAACTGCCCGTTTCACCCCCAAAACAACCTCTAAATCCAATTCCGAGGTCAGAAATAGATTCCTTGACCCCAAATTAGCTAGACCCAAGCCCCTTTTTGAAGTTTAAACAAGTTTTTTTTATCAAAATCATATTTTCACCTCTTCAAACCCTCACACCGCCATTACACCACCACACACCACGGCGAACCACCACACCACCACCAAACTATTCCTTGACATACCAGTAACACAACCCAATCAACTAATTAAGCAAAAACCCTTTGAATCCACAAACCCGTTTCATGAAATCCTTAGACCCGAAACTTTAAACAACAAATTCATGCAATTACAATTAACCAAATAGAAAACTAATAACATGAATGGGTTCCTAGCATGTTAATTAGTCTAGGAGTATACCTCTTGAGGCTTGAATATCACCTTGTAGAGTTTTCGAAATTTCAAGTATGGACTTTCTCTCTCTAACTTCTCTTTCTCTTCTCTCTCTCTTCCCACCGAATCCTTCTCCATTTTATCCCCCCCCCCCCCCAAGCAGCTTACTAAGGTTTCCTGAATTGAGAAAAGTATCGCCTATTCCGGAATTGAGAAACCCTACCCGCTCGGTATTTAGATCTGAAATAACCAAAAATTAAACAGTGTTATTTTTCGATAAAATTTAATACACATACTCAATTAACCTACCCAAAAATGAATATAAAATTTATTTTCTCAAAATTAGGTCAAATTGACCCCGAATGGTAAAACAATCATTTCACTCCTCATTTTGATCCGATCGTCGAATCAATTTGAAATTTTACCGGGACCTCCGCATGAACGTTACGGAACTTTTGAAACAAACCAGATGTCGATCAGAGGTCGGACGAAGCCAAAATTGCTGTCGGAGTCCACTGGTATCCCCCACCCCTCTTCATCTTCAACCCTAGTTTATTTGACTTTTGCCCCAAGCAGCTGGGTGTCCTCCATGCAAGCTAGCAAGCCTCCATCAGCCACCTTGCCTATGTAGAAGAGTCTTGAAACTTCAATGGCAGTTTGGTAAATTTCCTATTTTTGTCTAATTCCGAAAATTAATTAAAAGTAATAATATTTTTATTTTATTTATTTATTTATTTATTTATTTTTATTACAAATAGATTAAATCAAGCACTGTAAAATTATCTGTTAAAGTTTCGAACATCGAATTGATCTTCAATCTGATCCGCAA
The DNA here is from genome assembly GCA_951799425.1 of Ilex aquifolium. Classification (NCBI taxonomy): domain Eukaryota; kingdom Viridiplantae; phylum Streptophyta; class Magnoliopsida; order Aquifoliales; family Aquifoliaceae; genus Ilex; species Ilex aquifolium. The sequence continues at coordinate 4,773,893 of OX637399.1, read as the reverse complement.
ATGCAACTTCCGCATTTCCAATTTAGTGATACGCACTAATTTTTACTTTGTTTATTTGTGCTTCCCGACTCATTTCTTTTCACCAATCACATTCCTATACCTAGCAGATGTCCTAACCGCACACACTCAACGATTTCTAATTATCGAAACTTGGGTTATTACAAGAAGCCTTCTAATGTTGAGGTTCACTACTTCCCAAGGCTTCTTCAAACGTCAAGAGATCATCTACATTAAGGCATTTCAATTCATCCTCTTGTAATTAAACCTCATACTCATCATGTATGACCAATCTACGCACTTTAGTATATCTCCTTAAAGAAATGGGCTCCACCACCGGGGCAACAAGTTGTTGGGGAATTGGAACAACTACTTTTTCCTCAATTGTGTGAGGGATCGAAATATTTGTAGGAGTTGAAAGAACTTATGGAAAATTAAAAACTGGAACACTCCCATTATCTTCATGAAAATCAATTTTCCTATATTTCGAATTCTCATTGACTTGATCATCTTCAAAAATTTAGCATGACTGGTCTCAACTATCTCCATACTTCTAGATGAACAGTAAAATTTATAATTCAAGGACCTTTTGGGATATCCAATAAAATTGCAAGAGACGGTCCTATGATCAAGTTTCTTTATCTCGATGTTATATAACTTGGTCTCGGCAAGGCATCCCCAAACATGAATGTGACCAAGTTTTGATTTTCTACTAGTCCATATTTTTTATGGAGTTTCAAGTGCAGTCTTTCAAGGAACTCGATTTATGATATAAATTGTGAACTTTAAGGCTTCACCTCAGAAAGACTCTGGTAAGTCAGAATGACTCGTCATGCATTGAACAATATCTTGGTATATACAGTTTCTCCTTTCTAAAACACCATTCTGCTCTAGTGTTCTTGACATGGTGTGTTGGGGAACTGTGTCTTATTCCCTTAAATACTCCAGAAACTCCCCATGATTTATACCTTCATTACCCATCCTACCACAATATTATTCTCCTTTATCTATTCGAACATTTTTCTTCTTCCTATTCTACTACTTATTTAAATTATAACTTCAATCTTCTTCTAGAAACATGGCATGGTCTCTTATGCCAAACATTGATGAATACCCCAACAAATGAAAGCGCTTAAGACTAGAAGAATTTAGTGATATAGGTAAGAGAGAAGATGTGTAACCTATAACAAACTATGACCAATAATGGTTGAATCGTAATAAAATAATGAAGAATCCTAAAAGACAAATCTTAACCAACTGTATCATGTCTCAAAACATAAATCATATTTCGTATAAATGACGAGATATAAAAAGTGTCATCTAAAAGTATAAAAGAAAATATGAGAATGTAATACAAGTCAACATGCTCACATAGATTCGACATATATCTTATGCA